>OZ008341.1:12848602-13411771 GCA_963931975.1 Cataclysta lemnata | reverse complement strand
ATCGTATGTGTCCGCGACGGAAAGTGTACTCTCGATAGTGTGCCGTCGCGCGCGATCAGTGCTAGACTGCGTTTCCTTATATATGATAATTTTTTTTATTGTAGAATCGATCGATCTGTTGCGAGTTATATCATTTTTAAATGTAAGATGTTAGTAAACAACTAAGGTGCTCTATTATTAAAGTTCTGTTGAAAGGGGCGTGGCCTCTCGCTCTGCAACGAGTTTCCAGTGTGTGTGCTGTGATCACTTCCTTATGCGAATGAGACTGATTTTACAAGTAAACGCTTTGTTTATAGAAACGTTTCAAATGCTTTGGTAACTGTTTTCACGAGAGACTGTTCCTGCCGCGGAGGCAGTGCAGCCCGCGCGGCTGCGCGACACTATCCATTTTATATACTCCGAATGCTTAATTGATAATATCGATGTACCTTATTATATTGTATCGTCGGTGTTTTATTATTGTTTTAATCATAGAACATGACTTTAAATGATGACATTATATAATGAATAGCTAATTTGTTTATAAATTTTAGAGATTACGAATTATTGAGATTGTTACCACCCGGTAAATAAAATTAGGCGTCAAGTTTACCTAATTTCTTGGGCATTGTGTCCTAAATGTAATTTTTCAAAGAATTATAATAATAAAATAAATCTCTTATTGATGTTTGTTAATTTAATAGCGTTATTAGAAAAATGTTAAATGATTTCCACATTATTATACATATTATTCTAAATGAATTTTGTTCTAGGTAAGCAAAGTCTATTGATTGTGTATCCTTTATTCAAAACTTAGAGTAATTATATATCGTTTGGAGACACTTGCTCTCCATGCGTAGGTGTTTTATATCACTATATGAACTATTATTCACTATCAAGTGTGTTCTGGGTGTTTGTTGGTTATACGTCGTGTGGTAACATTGAATGTAGACATTGTCACGTAGCCCTCACCATACTCTATGTGTAATGTGTCCAACTGTCTTAGGTACTAATTGCAATGTTTGTATTTGTAATAATATATTAATCGATGAGATTACCGTGACACACCATAGTCGTAACTATACCGTAAATATATGATATTTACTTCTCCTGTGATCAGCTTATTATTCTATTCTTTGTATATCTTTATTATTGTTATCCGAAACATTCCTAGGGTACACGTTATTTTCCGATTTCAGTATCTTGTTTCATTGTTAATCTATAACCTTTTTATTATATTATATAGTCACTCCGTGCCTATTTCCCAAGGCATGCTTGAATTTGTGAGCCCAGCTTGCTACAATGTTATAAAAGATTATTTAATTTTTGAAAAATTTATTGTAATGATGATGTGCAATTATTTTAACAAATTATTTATTCTTTATCGCTTAATATAATATTTATTTTTAGAAATTATATCAAGATTCTTAGATCGTCTTTGCATTAAAGGAATAAAATGTTCCTCAATGTTTTATACAAACTGTACATTACACCAGCAGCTAACTTGTAGACTGTGCGTAAAGCCAGTCGAGCGTCATGCATTCCAACTTTATTCCACTTGTAAATAGGCCTAACGAATTTTACTACTTTTGAATGGACATCTTGGAGTAATGAAATTGTAAATAAATCTGATGTTGATGAGCTTCGTGTAAGGGGCGTGTTTAGATACTGAACATACGCCAATTGATATATTAATTACTATTCTCTATGTTGAAACTAAACGTTTTTCAATTAATGAAATGTATGATTAACGGGGATAACATCTCATATTGTATTTGTGTTTGAATAAGTAACGTATAACGAAATGTATATGTTTATAATATAATATTTGATGATGTTATGTATACAATTTATTAAACATGAATATATCAATAAAACTATATTTTGTGTACGACACCCTTTTTAATTATTTTTCCTACCATACAAACAACAACTCTTTAGCTCTATGAATAGTCTGGAGGACTAGGTACAAAATTAGAATAATGTGATAGTCACATTTAAAAAAAATATATACACTCTAATAAATTAATTAAGTAAAAAGTAGATTCACGAATATAGTTGTAAAATAGACGTCTTTGGTCGATTCGAAGACTAGAGAAAGTTTGTACTATGAGTATTATGTTAATCATAATATACTACAGACACTCAAATGTTACTATCTAACACAACACTCGTAAAGGTTTACACTTGGTCTAGATACATTTAATTAACGATCTACCTAAATGGGGAATAGTTGGCACGATTTAATATTTTCGCTATAGATATTTGTGTAGTTCCTTAGCAACGTGTCTTCTTTTGTAGCTATCTGATCGATGCAGCCTTTGAAATTACGCGGGAACATTTTCTTTGCCGTCGTGCTATCTTCTTTGTTCATCCCACCTGTATAATTTTTTTTTTTAAATTTTTTTCACACATACAATGTTGAAATAAAAAACATCCTTAATTAAAATGTAGGTACATAAAATTATATATTACATTCTTTATGTTACCTATGCATAATAGGGAGAATGGGCACCAACCACTCTAGATTGATGAAGAGACGACTGTATGGAACTTAGGAATGAGTCAGTAAATCCGAATATCCCTGAATGACGGGCATCAGCATTACCGACTAGTTTGCAATTTCAAAACAGATTGTTCTGCATCAATATTATTAAACTGAGGTACAGTCAACAACACTAAACATATTATCAAACTTTCGCAATCGACCTTGTGCTATACTACGAACGATTTAGGTTACCAATCGATTAAAGAAATTTACAGTTTTGGGTACATTCAATACAACGAAGAGTATTGTTCAACTTACCTATAAAGATATCAACATTATCATAATCCGTTCCCCCTCTCAAGCCTGGTTCTTCCATATACGCCAGTCCCTGATCTACTGTGAGGGTTATATTGGTCCTCTCAAGGCGTACCACAAGTAAGTGCCACTCAGCGTCGGCTAAGAAGCCAGCGTGAGGTACGAGTCTGGAACTGCCTGGCTTCACTATCTTGGTCCCGGCCTGTGTGCTATTGCTGAATGACCAAACAAGCTTCAGGAAGCCTTCGTCGAGCCCTATGCCCAAATAATCTGTGTCCTGTAAATAATAGCCTGCATTATGAAAGCTTAAATGCTAGGGCAGTGGTTAATTTCTTGCCACCAAATAAACCTTATAGTATACTACTGTAATAAGGTTTAAAAAAATCAATTAAACAAATTAAGTGAGGACAATCTGAGCCCACGTATGCAACATTTGCTGCTACATAATATGACATCTAAAGTACAAAATGAGTATGAAAACTTAATATGACTTGGAAACACACTTGTCAATACGCAACGCTGCCACAGGTGTCCCGTGCAACGTTCGACGACGTACCTACAAATATGGGTTAAGTTACTCGGTTACTAAGAAGTGACTCGATAGTTTTCATTTAGGATTATGTTGTTACTCCTACAGTGAAAGTTGTTCGATAGCCTAGAGTTTGATGCGTGAAGAGCTTAATATTATTGCACATTTCTGGTACCTAGTGGTGCGTGTTGTGCGTGCGTCGATGACACCTATAGATAAGATACCCTTTCCCGCCGGGTATGGCATATAGGTGGGTTTAGTGGGTGCGAGTCCGACATAACCCTCAGCCCAGGATCCGGTCTAGAGGAAGCATTAGCATAAAAAAAAATCTGGTACAGCCTGTATATACAGTGGCAAAGGTCCTTATGAGATTATTGCCGTGTGGTTACGGCAGAGTAGAATACAATTGTCTTGTCACTACCCCAAATCTCTCCCGTGGGTGTCGTACAAGGCGACTAAGGATAAATCAGTGATGAGGAATGGGCAGTAGCGTTCCTCATATACCACCTAGCAATGTACCTACTGCGACTTTTGTACCCGATAAATGGCAATAAACTCGCCACCTATTGGACCTATCATAACTGGCGAAACGTGGGTGCTAGTTCACCTCTGCCTACCCCTTCGGGGATATAAGCGTGATTTGTGTATGTATGTATGTAAACTTTAATTACAACTTCCAGATTTCTTTCTCACCATGACAATCCATAGGAGCAAACCATCGGGCTCGGCGGTTGTGAAATTGAGGCTGATGTAGCCGGGCCTCTGGCCAGACGCCACCCTCTGTTCTCCCGTCAGTTTCTCTCCGGGGCTTCGCTTCGTTAGCGACAGGAGGGAGTCGCCGAAAAATTGTGGGATCGTAATGTTTATATCTAAAAAACATAATAGCTTTTAGGTATTAATAAGAGTCCCATCTCCCTATGTTATTTTTTTAACACATTTAAAATTGATATTAAGCGGCATTATAGCGGCAACACATGGCCAAATCGGCAACGAATGGGAAAATACGGAACGGGAAAATACCCCGGACGGGACGGGGACGAACGATGCCACTCTCGTACAAAAAGCCCCGTCCACGTCCCTCATGGTACATTTTGTATGAAATGATGTTTTTCCCCGTCCCGTCCGGGGTATTTTCCGGTCCCGAATGTGGAGACCTTAATAACCAACCAAACCAATGGCAGTGTAAAACCTGCATTTCCTCTACGCGACAACTCAACTGTCAGCTGTTCAAATAAGTTTACCGTAAGAAATCTCTTCACACTTACATTGTTCGCAGTCAACCCCAGCATAGCCCGTAGCACACACGCACGAGCCGCGTCGACATCGGCCAGCGGGTGGCACGCATGTGGCTTGGGAACAGCCCGCGTGTCGGCGGCATCTCGCTCCTCCGCTATCCCCACCGCCCGGGGTGCTCCCCCCACCACCCGGGATGCTTCCCCCACCATCCGGGACGCTTCCCCCACCACCCGGGATGCTCCCCCCACCACTCCCCCCCACGCCGCACACGCACCGTGCCCGACCGTTCTCCAGCACGCAGCTGCCCCCAGGGCATGATTCTGCGCCGCAAGCTGTCCCATCGCAGTCCGCTACGTTCTGGCCCTCTTTAAATAATGAATTTACTTTCAAAGTGTTGATTTAAAATAAAAGGGAGTCCTGATGCAGTAGTTATAGTTGCAGACATAGATTTGATTGAGGTTGAACTTGGAGAGAATGACTGTGGCGGTGAGTTGGTATTGAGGTAGTCGAGGTAAGAAGAGGACAGTTCTGACCACATTAAGTGAATTTTGAGGTCAAGAGGAAGCGTTAGGAATAAAAAAACTGATCTTGGGATGGAATAGTTCACTTGTAACCATAATGAGAATTACTTACTCTGAATATTCTGCTGCACCAAGGGCAATAATATATTGTTGATATGAAGGTTTCTGATGCAGCCTGTAAATGGTTCTGGAGCTCCAGACATGACGTCGAATGGCAGCGATGATAAATCTTGGGCTCCACCTAAAAAAATAATTAATCCTAACATTATAGAGTAGTTATTTTGAATTAAGTTGTATTTGGTAATTTCAAAGAGACACATATAAAAAATGAATACACAATGTTTCGAAGTATTGTTTGTGCTATGCCGTTTTTTCATTTCATTAACACAATATTTACACTGTTTGATTTATGTATTCATAGACAATTCCTATAATTATATAATTTAATTATGTAATATACGGAGTATATTGCTAGTTATCAGGGAGGAAAAACATATATACGTAAATAAATATTTATTCCTGAATGGGTATAAACACCCATGAATTAGACACGAGAAGTAATCAGTAGTACCGTAGCGAATGCAGTGGTGTTCAGTTTACAGGCAGCAGTATGAGTTGATTGATGGGTGCAACGCTACGACATGTAAGTAACTCACCCAGTAGTACCGTAGCGAGTGCAGTGGTGTGCAGTTTACACAGGCAGCAGTATAGGTTGTTTGGTAGGTGCTACGACATTAAATAGTCCACTCAGTAGTATCGTAGCGAGTGCAGTGGTGTGCAGTCTACACAGGCAGCAGTATAGGTTGTTTGGTAGGTGCTACGACATTAAATAGTCCACTCAGTAGTATCGTAGCGAGTGCAGTGGTGTGCAGTCTACACAGGCAGTAGTATAGGTTGTTTGGTAGGTGCTACGACATTAAATAGTCCACTCAGTAGTATCGTAGCGAGTGCAGTGGTGTGCAGTCTACACAGGCAGCAGTATTGGTTGTTTGGTAGGTGCTACGACATTAAATAATCCACTCAGTAGTATCGTAGCGAGTGCAGTGGTGTGCAGTCTACGCAGGCAGCAGTATACGCAGGCAGCAGTATAGGTTGTTTGGTAGGTGCTACGACGTTAAATAGTCCACTCAGTAGTATCTTAGCGAGTGCAGTGGTGTGCAGTCTTCAGGCAGCAGTATTGGTTAATTCATGGGTGCTACGACATGTAAATAAGTCATCTAGTAGTATCTTAGCGAGTGCAGTGGTGTGCAATCTAGAGGCAACATTATTAATTGAATTTCTTTGACGATTCATGAGTGTATGTAATGAAACATTATCGGTCTTGTTAATAATAATAAACACGGTTTAAGTTTAGACTAGTTACTCAGTGTTTTGTCTCCTTTCCGCGCATTTAAAATCATCTTTGTTAGACGAAGACAAAACGTGGAATAGCTATTCCATATTTACTACCAGTTTATTAATAAGACGGTATATGAGTACACACTTTTTTTTAAATAATATATGTAGTTCACGGGTCCCTCGACATGGTCCGTTCCGTCTCTTTTCTATTAATTCATTCATCACTAGCACATTTACGGTGTGATGGATGATATGAATCAAAAGGGAGTGGATGGCTTGATGACGTCTGACCGATATGAATGGAAGAGGAAACATACTGCGCCGACCCCAGATAGACTGGGAACAGGGCAGGGAGAAGAGGAATATGTAGTTGGTGCTACGCCACGTAAATAACTCACCTAGTAGTACTGTTGCGAGCGCACTAGTGTGAGGGTAGGCGTGGGCCCTCAGCGCGCTCGTAGTGAGTGCGCCGTCCACCCACACGTAGAGCCGGCTGCCGTAGCGGCCCGCCCGCACCGCGTGCCACTGACGCAGCGATAGCACAACACCGCTACGAACTAGTGACGTCACGCCGGACAGCCGGTCTGCGAGTCACATTTTTTTTAGTCAGTTAATCATTGACGAATTTCAGAATTTTTCGGAGACAGAAATTACAGATAGAGTGCGCGCTTGATAAGTCTGCGCGTGGTCAAAATTGGAACTAAAACTCCGCTTGCTGTTTTGTTTGTCTAGGAGTGTTAATATGAGCGAGCAGCGCCACCCATCGCGCTCTAGCACCACGCCGCTACGAACTAGTGACGTCACGCCGGACAGTCGGTCTGCAGGTCAGATTATTTTAGTCAGTTATACATTCAGGAAATACTGAATTTTTCAGAGACAGATGTTACAGATAGTACCCCGCCGCTACGAACTCGTGACGTCACGCCGGACAGCCGGTCTGCAAGTCAGATTTTTTCAGTCCATCTCCATATCCATTAACGAATTTCAGATTTTTCAGTGACAGATGTTAATAATACATACATACATAAATCACGCCTATATCCCCGAAGGGGTAGGCAGTGGTCAATATAATAGGATGCGAGAACCTATATCCATCTATCAGTCACGTAATAATAGGCATCTATGCAAAATTTACTGTCGCCCATACAAAAGAGTATTTACCTGTCCACCTGTACTCCAATAGGCCGCCTTGTAACGACAAAGACGTATAAAAGTGCGGGGTTTCAGTGTAAAGCAGCAGACCTCTCTCCTTGGAGGGTTTAACCTCGGCTTCGAAAGAGACGCTCACGCTAGATATCGTCTGAGGTATTAGCTCGATGAACGATCGTTTGCCAGTGAAAAGGACATCAGTTGGTAGTAAATCTGAAATAGACGCTCCATTAGTAATTTATTTATCCAATAATGCAGCAATATTAATAATTTTCCTAATCGCCTTTGTGCTTTACGATAAAATATAAAAAAAAAAAAATATAAAAGTGTCAAAAAAACAATTACTATAAAAATTTTACAATATTTAAAAATAATCTAAAGTCAACGTTAACATTTTACCGCAAATTTGCAAAAAGTTGGAAATCAATCGATAACAATTGACAGTTCTGTACACCCTGATAAACCAAGCAACTTATACGTACCCTCATCGCAGTTGGCGCCAGACTTTCCATATGGACAGTCGCATTCCGAATCCTCGGTTGTGTAAACACATCTGCCGCGACACTGCGTAGCATTGGCGTCACACGGATTGCTTGTGGATGAGCAGGTTGCCCCAAACCACCCTTCATTGCAGATGCAGCTGATGATAAGCAAACGGGAAAAATAAAAATTATTATTCACATATTTTTTAAATTAAAATTGACTGGGTTAAATGTTGAAATAACAAATTGCAACATTTAACCGAGTAAATTTTAATTTTGTGAGAAAAATTAAATGACCACATTCGCCGACATTATGATTACATACAAATAGACAGAATTTTTATATAAAATCAATTTCGAAATAAAATAAAGAAAGCAAAAGAAATGCCCACCTAGTCTGCCAATAAACGCGGTTTCCTTGAAAATACTGTCAGCATTCCTGTATACCTACCTAGTCCATGATGAGAAAATTTAACTCAACTTATTCGGAAATTTTAAAATTATAAATAATGTTACCTCAATATTTTCTAGAATATAGGGGTATTAAGGTTAACAGAAATATTAATGTTAAAAAAAATCAATGATTTTGCCGATGCCGATGACAAAATAATTTTAGAACTTAGGCCGCTTTCATTCTTCGGCGTGTCGCCGGTTGCGTGCAAAAGCGACCGGCACATTTTGTATGAAGCTTCATAGTAGCTTTCATTTGTTCCGCGTGCTGCGGCCGGTTGCTGGTCGCGTGTGCACGCCACTGGTACTACACGCCGAAGAATGATAATAATTAATAATTATATAATAATTAATAATAACTTAGGGCCTGATTCACAATCGACAAGTACGTTCGAAGTAGCTTACTTTGCAGTTCAATTGACACATATTTCATATTACAACTGTCAAATGATCTGCGAAGTAAGCTAGTCCGAACTTAATTGTCGATTGTGAAACAGGCCCTTAATCTATCTTAATCTTTAGGTCATCTGGAATGGCATAATGGCTATATATCTGCAGAACTAGTTTTTCATTTACCCGTAAGTAGCGGGGGAGTGTACGCAAACCCCGCGTGGGGCGTGACAGGCCTTCGCTGTGCAATGGGCCACGCCACACTGGCCCACGCCTCGGCCACCTATGGGTCGCTCCTCCACCGAACCACCCCCCACCTCCCATATGCAACCGCGCCAGCCGTTGTGCAATGGCAGATCATGGGGTAGGTTATGGAATCCTTTGGATGGGTGTCCTCCTGAAGAATTATAAAAAAAAATTGCATTCAGTCATGAAATTATATCTTCAGAGCTTTTGTGTTTAGCTTATTCATTTCGCTTCATAGATTTAGATAATTATTACGGAGTATCGAGTATAAGTAAAAAACAGAATTGAAGGGGTGAGTGGATAAAGGTGTTATATAACTAACAAGAAGTTCAAGATGAGTTAGGAGTGTTTCAAATGCCTGAATATAATATTTTTAATACGAATCAAAATTTAGTCTATGTTCATTTTCAAAAGTAGTTTTTTTTTATTTTTTTTAGATAATACGTCCTTTGTCCGCTCATCCCCTCAATTATGGTGAGAGAGTGAAAGGAGATAACTATGTATGTGATACTACTCACCAATGAACACATAGGGCAATGTAGTCATCTTGGTGTCGTGAGCGGGCGCATTCCCGGAAACGTTGAACCGGGAGTCGACTGTCAGTCCCGCGCTGCGCCCCCGCCGCCACACCCGCACCGTGTGACCTCCACGGCGAGCACCCAGCGCACGAGACGTGAACACTCGACGGGGTCCTATAATAACGTTATATTCATTAAGGGCCAGATGCGTTACTCTGGAAGTTTATTTCGTTCGTTCGTGTCTTTGCGTCTTTGTCCTATTTTAATACGCAGTGGCGTGAGAAAGACGGATGGACAGATGTGACTTAATCGTTCGGAGTTTCAGAGTAGACCTGCTGTTTCACAATCGACATGTAAGTTCTAAGTAGCTTACTTCGCAGATCATTTGACAGTTGTGATATGAAATATTTATGTCAATTGAACTGCAAAGTAAGCTATTTCGAACTTACTTGTCGATTGTGAAACAGGCCCTTAGACTAGAAATTCCAATAAGCTAAGCCTAGAAAAATATTCATCTCAGATCGAGCGAATGCTCTAGCTCTATAACGAGAAGGGTGAAATCCAAACCCTGGCCAAAAAGAAAATTATGTAGTTTTCTGTTTGGCCAGGGGCTTGAAGAGTGTAAAAAATAATGTTGTCATTATTTTCGAAAAAAAAACACACGACGTATCGAATTTACGGACAGAGAAAATCAAGCCCATTGCAAATCCAAATTCAAAAAAACGCGCCGTTTTTTTGAATTTGGAACATTACAATTTACAACGTGGCCGTGTGGTGACGGCAGAGTAGAATACAATTGTCACCACCCCAAACCTCTCCCGTGGGTGTCGTAGAAGGCGACTAAGGATAAATCAGTGATGAGGAATGGGCAGCAGCATTCCTCTTATACCTACCAACTAGCAAAGTACTGCGACTTTTGTGCCCGATAAATGGCAATAGGCTCGCCACCTATTACATGGGACCTAGCCTAATTGGCGAAGCGTGGGTGCTAGTTCACCTCTGCCTACCCCTTCGGGGATATTGGCGTGAATTATGTATGTATGTATGTATGTACAATTTACAACGCTCTAGCTATGGCTCGACATTTATCGAAATGCTGGAGTTTTTATTAAGCTGATAAACTCTTATTATAACATACCACTACCCATATTCCACGTCAGCATAATGTAACCCTTCACAAACGTAACGGCTAAGTGCTGACTCCTCGAATCGTGTGCCCCAGTTTGTCCGATGAAGGCTAGCAGTGCGATCTGGTCCAAATCGGACGTCTGGAAGCGGAGACGCAAGTCGAAGCGGTCAGTGCTCACAGCAGACGCCGATAATGGGTACATGAGGTACGATGACACGCCTGTGTTGATTGGTGCCAGGGAGGGGATTGTTATGTCCACATCTGCGAATAGACACCATGTTTTTAAGGTCTAAGTTAAATTACACAATACATAACGTACATAATGGTCCTTCGAGCCGGATGTACGAGTGGGCAGCGTGCGGTTGTAAGGCGCCACTGTGCTTCCCACAGGTACAGGTGTTGGTAGATAGGAACTACTCCAGGGAGTAGCCCTGGCAAGTAGCTGGTTTACGGTAGGAAGCTACCCCAGGGAGTAGCCCTGGCAGGTAGCTGGTTTGTGGTGGTATTAGGAAGCTACTCCAGGGAAGCTACCCCTGGCTGACTGGAATCTGATTTATCAGTCAATCAGATTCAATCAAACACGCTACCCCTGGCTCGCAGCGGGGCGGTAGGAGTGAGACCCAATACGGCCGATTGGAATCTGATTTATAGAAATAATTACAGTTTTATATGGTTGAGTTTGAATGTACACATTGAAAGCTATTTGTATGTCTCTCATGGGTACACCCATGAGAGACTGAACAGCCGACCGAGGGCAAGCGCACCCTCGATCGGCAGTTCAGTTGACGTCTGTTGTATGTAGGTCGCCTTGCTGCTGACTCTGCTCATCGGGTTGAGACCAATGTCCGCAATATGTTTCAGTGTCACATAAAGTAGTAGGTATCTACTTAATATTATTACAAAGTTAACCATATCTATATATCGAACAGTATTTTCGAGAGAAACAAGTTGTACGTACTATAGTCGCAGAAGATTCCATGCTTCCCATAGGGACAAAGACACAGGAATCCGCTTCCCGGATGCCGAACACAGCTTCCACCTGATTGGCAAGGATTGTTCTCGCACACTGACACGTTGCAGTGCTCGCCTGACCAACTGAAAATTTTCAGGCTTTTGGTGAACTTAGTCTTATTTGTTTCACTGATATAACACCAACCTTTACACTTTCAGAGTCAGTCAACTAAATACGATTGAAGTTTTATATCGTCCATATACGTCCCAACCGACGTGTGGTGACGGCATAACAGAATACAACGTCACCCACCACTCTCTCAATCGGTTGGCGTACAAGGCGACTCAACCAGCGTTCTTTTTAATACCACCTAGCATATTGCGATTTACGTGCCCGATAGATGGCAATAGACTCGAGACTGTAGCATGGTTGGTTGATTAAGAGTGTTACACCTCTGCCTACCCCTTCTGGGAATCCTATAAAGGGGCATTTATGATTTATGTATGTACTTCGTATAAAGATAGCGAAGACTCTGGTGATTCAAGTCAAAACTGTAAAAAGCTAATAAATAATTAGATTCCATTTATCAAGTCGAACTAGTCTTACCCATTAGTACAGGAGCATGTATATCCAGAACCACGGTCGCTACAAGAGCCTCCGTTCGAACAGGGCCCTGACAAGCAAGCCAGTGATGAGCATTCGGACACCTCCGCACCTTCTATAGCATCACCAAAAATTTGCCGAGCTTCACTATTTACCTGATTAATGACGAACAAAGAACAATTTAATTAATACACTATTGTATCTATCAATAAATACCTTCGTCTTGTCCGAGTGGTTTAGGCACCTGACGGATTGAACAGGATGCGGGTTCGATTCCCGTATCAAGACTATAATTTTTCGAACTTTTTCTGACCACAATATTGTTTGTATCTAATTTTTCTAATATTTATATAAAGTTCAAACTAAAATAGTAATAAACACCTACTAATTTACCGTGCGATGTACGGTTACCACAAAATGGCAAATTCTCTCAATCGACTTTGTGCTTTACTGCCAACAAGTTAAGATTGACAATCGATTGCAGAAATTATACTTTTAGGTAATCTAGGTTTAGGTAATCTGAAGTGCTGCTTACCGTACATGCACGTCAGAAAACGGTTAAAATCTGCAATCGACTGTCTTGTGTTATGTAGGTATTTGTACTTACTGATAAATCAGAAACACATCCAATGAAAGGTTTGCCGCCACTCCTATCAGGGGCATTTCCTAAATACAGTGTTGTATTGGGATCAAGTGAACTGAAGTTTGCAACTTGGCCACCACTCATGGCCAATGTGTCATTCAGGCGGAGCGTTGCGTTGCAGTGCTGTTCTTCGATATACAAGTCCAGTCTAAAACATAATATTACTTTCCTGTATTTACTGTTCTGGATCCAAAGGTTTTATGAAATCATTATTTAAAATTTAAAATTCTTCAGCATCATCATCATCTTTAACGTCCCCACAGTTGTGCCCCGACACCAGAGAATACAGAGAGAATGGGTCAAAACCATATCGTTGGCTCAGGGACGATTTGTAAGTATTAACATTAACAAATGCAGATGCAGCCGGGGCCAACGGCTTTACGTCTCGTCTGAAGCACTGAGGAACTTGACAGAATATATTTTTGGTCACCCATTCAATGACATTGTATAGCAGAATGTGCTCCTTACCAATCCTACCATGATCACCTCAATGAAAAAAAATATCTGGATGATATATATTATATTCATTTTATTAATCATTATTAGTCGTTACTCCTGACGCTTTCTGGGGGCCTACCGCCTAACTCGATTGCTAAAGCAAAAGCTATAGTTTATGACGCCATGCTGTCATTTCGCACCAAATGTGCCTAAACTATTAACGGTAGCTTTGAACGAATCATCAGCAATCTAGTTAGGCGGCAGGCCCCCTGGTCATGACTGAATCGTAGACCTACTGTGCACATAGATAGATAATATATACATACCTGGTTTCAATTTTCATCATATATCCCTTGTTGACGAAAGTTTTTAACTCACTCAAGAGCATTGTCTGGTAACCACATGAGAATTTAAATTTCAACAAACCAGACATCATGTAAAGTTGCATATATACATCTTTAGCTATATCAACGTGCATTATTTGACCATCGGTTATCAATGTTTTCGCATTAAACATTATGTCGATTGATGAACTGTTTCGTAGCTTATGTGCTATGTAAGATTTCCCACCAAACGCAGCAGATTTTATGACAATTTGATCTTCACAAAACCTGCCCGCGTAATTAAAATTGCAATGGCACTGAAATATAAGTAATGAAATACTAAAATAATGTTTTTTAATAAGACAGTAAATTTACAATATTTTTTGTAATTTAACTTACTCGTATCCCATGGGGAGAAGTCATACAAGTGCCATGATTATTACAAATACTTCCAGTGCATTCTGATTGTAATGTTGTATAGACAAGAGTGGAATTATCAACTGCTAATGTCGTATCCATTGATTCAGTAGTAGTATAAACATTTGGTGTTGTGTATTCAGTCAAGAGGTGTTCAGATGGAGTATCGGTAAACATTTTTTCTGTTGTAATATCACCTTTAGCTGGGATTGTCACTACTGCCGTGGGTTCTTCTGAGCTTACTGTCCTAACAGAGGCGATTTCTGTGGCCAGAACTGTTACAAATTCTGTAGTAATATGTGATATCTCAGTGGTCATATTTGCTATTATGAGCGGAAAACCAGTTTCAGTGGCTACAGTAGTCATTTCAGTGGAAGTCCCTAGTTTAGGAGCGGTTGATACGGTTGTACTGATATCGAAATTTATACAACTACTGTTATTTTCATCGCAGTCAGTAGTAATTTCTGGAGTAGCAGTATCTGTTACAGTCACGGTTTCAGTAAGTAACGTTAACATTGTTTCTTCTTCTGGATTTGAAAAATTAGTTGTCTCAGAAGGTATTTCTTGTGGTACAGTATTACTCGAAATAGCAATATCCTGTGTCGGACTAGTTATATCTATTTCAGTATAAACAGTTGACGGTATTTCGGATAAGGTAGATGACGTCCACGCCTCAGTATCGTAATAGTTTGTTGATGTCGATATTCTAAGAGATGTATCATTCAGGTCAGTGAATGTAAAACCATCTGTAGTGAATATGCCTTGGGGAGTAGTCGATAGCGATTCAGTTATGTAAGGCAACGGCGTGGGACTAACATAATTACAATCGTACGTTTCGTCGTCTAAAATTAGACATTCGCATAAAGACCCCGTTAGTCTTGGTGGACATGAGCATGTGAAATTATCAACGCCATCTATACAAGAACCACCATTCATACATCTGAAAAGTTCAACAAGCAGTTAAGCAAACATAAAATTTATCCAGTTTAGTGCATGTGTGTGTGTACTCAATTTACCTGGGCCCTAAAAGGCACTCGTCGTATTGCAACTCGCAACGCTCTCCGTGGTAGTCTGGCACACAGTAACAGACTCTCATTCCATCTTCCACTACACACAGAGCGTCGTTGCTGCAAGAATTGTCATCGCAAAATTCTATTTGAGTTTCGCAACTCTTGCCAGTAAATCCTTAAAAGAAACCACTTGATATTGAACTGTATGCCTGCTAGTTATTAATAAAAAACATTTAATAGTTTATTATGTCTCTCACCAAATGCACAGGCGCACATATAATCGGCGTGAACATCAATACAAACACCTCCATTTTGACAAGGGTTTGATTCACATTCATCAATCTGTTCTTCACATTTTGAACCCGTCCAGCCTAACAGAAAAAAAGGGCATTTAGTTGTTAGCTAACCGCGAAGAAGGAAACATTATTGATTTGCCATAGCTGCTCTTATCTAGGAAACTTACCTAAGTTTATATACAAACTCCATATGCTCTGCAAATATTCTACGCTTGTGCCAATTGTTCGAATTTACAAATGCTCTACTCATTTTAATACTGAACTCTACATACCCCTTTATCGCGTGCTTTCTGTTTTAATGCTTTACTTGCTTTTAATAACGAAACTCTACATACCCCTTACATAATCTCCTTTATCGTGTGTTTATAGAGAGGTCCGCCAAAACTCTTGCTGCAAAGTCCTACCTGGTAAACACTTGCAGTAGAACTTAAAGCCGGGTCCTTCGATGCAATGTCCGCCGTTGTAGCAGCGCACCTCCTCGGTGGAATTGCAGACGGCCACATCGAGCTCGCAGTGCTGCCCGGAGTAGCCCGGTACACAAGAGCACACGTAACCATTGGTCATGTCGATGCATGTTCCGTTGTTGCTGCACGGGTTTGATTCGCATTCGTTGAAGTTAGTCTCGCAGTTATCTCCTGAAATTGTAACGTGTCTAGTCTCAAAACTAATTTCCGAAATACATACGTATCTTTACCGATATTATAAAGCTGAAATGTTTGTTAGGTTGGTTGGTTAAACGCGCTTATCTCAGAAACTAGGTCAGTAGGTAGGTACCTAGTTTTTGAGATTAGCGCGTTTAAATAAAAAAATTCTTTTTGTGTCGGATTATAGTACGTTTATTGAGGAAGGCTATATAACAACCGACATTAACGCGAGCGAAGCCGCGGGCGACCGGCGACCACTAGTAATATATATATAGTACCTATATTATTTTGTGTTTATTTAATAACAGTGACAATGGGAGTACCCTATTACTATTATAGATGTAAAAAATATTTTGCTACAAATATAGGAGCATAATTATCTACCAAATACTTGGTGTCTTCAGCACACGCATCCATTGTATCGTCATTGCCCATACCCTCTCGCTAATCTCATTTAAGGTCAGGACAACATACAATATCATTTTCAGACGGCAAATTTTAAATGGCGAGAACTTTAGCATTATTTTCAAGGTACAGAAATTCAAATGTATCACCTTGGTTTCGATGAACACGTGTTATTATGCAATGGATTTCAACGACCTTTTCGATTCACTAGCAGACAATATACCTGGGTACTTTAGTTGACACGTGTACTGTATACAGAATATATTAAGTATTCAATATGTTACATTTGAAAACACGTCAGCACCCTCTAATTCAATATTAATATTTGCTACCTCGGGCTTGGGTTCGGGTAAATGTAAGTCCTGTACGTAAACACCGGTAGGTACTTAATAGAATTTTTAATAAGCTTTTTAGTACCAGTTTATGTAATTGAAGTTTTTGAAGATTTGGAAATTGTAAACACATAAATGAGTAAAAGTCAAAAATTTGTGAAGCTGTAAATTTTAGTTCAAAAAGCGATAATATTTTTCATCCCGTAAACATAGTCCAATTTTAATAATTTGTTGATTTATTGTATTGGATATGTTTATAATTTAAAGTTTGGTAAGTATTTATTTTTTTGAAATATTGCTTACGATATAAGTTGTTAGTATCGAAATATCTTGATAAAAACTTCCTTGAGCATTATATATTTTTTTAATTTAAATAAACTGAATTAATGAAATAGAAATACACCTAGACTAGGATACCTACTGAATCTAAATAGACCAAAATTTTATCATTTCGTAAAGTTGTAAAGTGAAAACGTTATCGTTAGAGACAAGTATTTAAAAGGAAATCTAGGCATTAAGTAGATGCCTACGCCCGCCGCGTATCGGCACTTCACAGTCCTCTTAAAGTGGCTTAATTGTTTATTCTAAACTATAGACTGATTTATTAAAGGTTGTTTAGCGGTTTTATACCTACTTATTTTAAATTATACCTATAAAACCCTCCGGACACGAGCAGTTATAAGAGGCTATGCCGTCTATGCAAGTCCCTCCATTTAAACAAGGGTAAGACCAGCATTCATCCCAATTGGTTTGGCACTGCACTCCCGTATACCCGTCCACGCAGTAGCATGAGTAGGTACTGAAACATATTTAGAACTTCCGTTTCATAAAAAAATAGGTATGGCACATGCAAAAGCATGCAAAAAAGTAGGTTAATACCAATACTAACTACCTTTTTATAGTTTTATCAGATTTGTACAAAGTAATCAAAGAAAACCAGACCTGTTAATATCGTCGATGCAAATACCATGAAGGCAGGGATTGCTAAGGCAAGATAGACCAGCAATAACTAGTCTACTGGTCACCAGAGTCCACCAGATGACATAAAGGATGACACTACCCCGGTCTGTTCCCATTCCTTTAACTTTTCAATTCTGAAAAAGAAATTATCGTACCTAATTCGAAATTTAACATTTTTAAATTATTTCCAATTGAATTTGTGTGTTTAACTGTTATAATAAATGTTTTGTAACTGCAGTGAATACAATGAAAAAAAAATATTTTAACAACTAAATATGTAATAGGATGGAAAGTCGTAAAATATATCCAAAAAATAGAAATAACCGCGAAAATAAAAATATCCCTAAATAAGGTGAATACAATGAAAAAAATATATTTTAACAACTAAATATATAATAGGATGGAAAGTCTTAAAATATATCCAAAAAATAGAAATAACCGCAAAAATAAAAATATCCTTAAATAAAGATAAAATAAAAAGTTGTAACAGATGTAGGTTTCTATACAGTTATTTTTAAGCAAGTAAATAAACATAGTTACAGGGTTACTGTACTAACCATTTAAACATTTAACTTACACTCCCCGGGCACTTTTTTAATTTTTATGAATATTTTTCGATTTTGTGGTAATACATTAACGTAACTTAACAGCAGATAGAAGGTATTTCTTTCACTATAGGAATCAAGGTGTGGTTAATTGTCATCGTTGCCATAGTTACATTATAAACACACATATCTTACCACGCCGCGCCGGTCTCTAAATTATTGACTTTCTAGCACGCTATTGATATTAAGCAAGAGTGCGCTCTTTAGTCTTTATACGTATGACTTATTTTAAAATTTTGGTATGTAAGTAATTATAAATGTACCGAGACATGAAATAGGTACAATATTAACACAATGATATTAAAATTTTAATATTCTTAGTAAAGGATAATGGTATAATGTGTACATCTCTCACCATCATCATCTAAATAGGTTAAAGTTTTAAACGTGTCGACTCGAACTTAGTAAATAGACAAAATACCGGTTTTAAAAGAATCCAAAACTTTTTAAATTCCCGCTAATTTAATCCATACTTCCACAGATCAACTCAAATGGCAAAGTAATATATTAACTGTGTAGTTTTATTTTAATGAAACTATTAAAATATGGAAACAACTCTAAAACTTGCAACATTTTAATAATTATTTATAAAAATAATGCTTAATTTTAAAATATTTTTTGCAAACTTAACTCAACGAATTTCACAACACCTTAAAGTGTGTTTCTTTCTTTGTATAATCCATTCACAGTTATTTTACCTCTAGCTGTATGGTTGGCTAGCCTTAACTCTGTGCTGCCATGATTGGTTTTCACGAGTCCCATTTTTTAATTATTGTATAAAATATATTTATTACAAAAATTGAAAGTTGTTTTCGCAGTTGTTATGTAATGATGATGTACATGTTATTATTTAGTAAATTTATGATTATTTACTTTACTGAATATTGAAATATAACAACAATTATAAAACAGCTTGCCGCGTGTTCTTTTTCGTTACATTAACTATTTACCTACTTACTGGTAATTTTTGGCTCGAAAGGCCTATCGACGCCAAAAGGCTTGTGAAGTTGGAGATCATATCACGTGGTGCACTCTGGGGGAAGTCTACATCCAGCAGACCTAGCACGGGGCGTGAAAAAAATATCTCTCACCACTTGAAAGAAGACAAAATTCGTTATTTTCCGCGACTTTGCGGATGAGAGATGAGAGAGAGAGAGAGAAGTATTTGTCTTCTCCCTGGGGAGATTTTGTCCACGCTCCGTACTACGGGGGCAAGGGAGTGATATCTAGGGAACTATGATAATGGTTAATAAATAATAATGATTGTGTTAAACCAGCGGTTCTCAAACTTTTTTTGGTGACGGAACCCTTTATATATCATAATAAGGATTAAAAAAGAAAAAATCGAGGTATGAAACAGTTTTTATTATTCACCAATTGGTTAAAATCAGGTTTGATAGAGGACAGTTGAAGTCTTATATCAGGTTCGGCGTCCAGTCTATTGCGGTATTTTGTTTTGGTGGCTGTATATGTTGAGAATCCTGTTTCGCACAAATATGTTGTTGGGAACGGGAAAAGAATATTCAGAGCCTTTTTGGCAAGCATTAGATATTCACCTCGAATACTGCACCAAAAATTTATCAAGGTGACGTACATGTTCGCATTGCTTTTGCCAGTCTTATGCAGTAATAGATTGGAATGCTTTTTCGGTTAATTTTACAATTTTGCCAGCTTCCTTCCCCACATTGTTACTAGCTTAGCTACTCTCCTTTTTTAAAGGCTCCACATGAACTCGATGTGATATGGTGATATGGTGGTATATAGTGATATGGATATGGTGGTAATCTAGTCACTTAATGTCCATGAGCCTTAAACAATTGGTCAGCTTCGTATATTGGCGCTTCTTTATGCTCCTTTATAATTTTGTCAAGTTGCGCTTTCACCATAGTAGGTAAATAAGGTAATCCCTTACTTGTTATCCAATTTCGCATATCGGAATTCGAGAACGTTGAAGTTGGTGCCTTACTTAACGGTATACCTTTATAATAAGGCGCATTGTCCCTGACGATTAAAATATCATAATTGCCACCTAGGCAAATTGGGTATCAATTCTCACGTAACATACATACATACATACATAAATCACGCCCAAATCCCCGAAGGGGTAGGCAGAGGTGAACTAGCACCCACGTTTCGCTAATTATGTCAGGTCCCATGTAATAGGTGGCGAGCCTATTGCCATTTATCGGGCACAAAAGTCGCAGTACATTGATATTGCTAGGTGGTATAAGAGGAACGCTACTGCCCATTCCTCATCGCTGATTTATCCTTAGTCGCCTTGTACGACACCCACGGGAGAGATTTGGGGAGGTGACAATTGTATTCTACTCTGCCGTCACCACACGGCTAACGTAACCATTTCATAAAATTGGTTTTGTTCATATCGTCATGGTAATCTCCCGATTTCGTCTGTGATTTCAATATTAATTGCGCGTTTGGTATAAAAGCCATTTCACCACCTGCATGAACAATTATCCAGCGCGCACCAGCAGAATCTCTAGTTAAAACGCCTGTCTCGTCCTCAGTTTGCCAACATTTTTTAACAGAGTACGAAGCGTGTTTATCTATATGTTTCATCGATAAATACGACAGGTCAACCTTCAAAACGATTTTGCCTCAAAATGTCTAAATATCGATGTCTCCAATCTACAATATCTTGTCGTTCCAAAGTAGATTTCGTTTAGAGCCACATTTTTGAAATCGAAATCCTAATTGATGGATAATTTTCCATAATGTCGTGCGACCCCCAGTAAAGCCAATG
The DNA here is from genome assembly GCA_963931975.1 of Cataclysta lemnata. Classification (NCBI taxonomy): domain Eukaryota; kingdom Metazoa; phylum Arthropoda; class Insecta; order Lepidoptera; family Crambidae; genus Cataclysta; species Cataclysta lemnata. The sequence goes on along the minus strand of OZ008341.1, from coordinate 13,390,612 downwards.
TCCCTTTTCAACTCGGCTAACAGCTTTCCCAAAGTTGGAACCTCCTTTTTGAGTGTGTAAAAAGAATGTATTTTGTTTCTGATGGCACAAAGATGAAAATCATCTAATTGTATTTTCTTTTTTTGGTTGCGTTTCTGTCTAGGTGTAGTAACTTTTTGTGATGTGGAAGCTGCAACTTTACCTTCTTTAGAAATCGTACTGACGGTTTTCTCAGATACACCTGAAATAAATAAAAAAACGATTATATTTCTTTACTTTTATTTGACAAGTCCTATAGGTTTAAAAAGCAGAAAATATTGTAATTTATGAACTTAGTTTCATCTCATCATATCAATTAATAACAGGACAGACCACGCACATCCTGAGAGCGCTTACGCACTACATCCGATCCGAATCCGTCAAAAAATTATTGGTCTAGAAAACAGAAAACTCGGACAGTGATCGGATGCAGTGCGTAAGCTACCATAGAAATAGTTCTACGGCTACAACGGACCGTCAAAATCTCGGATTCGGATCGGATGTAGTGCGCAAGCGCTCTGAAACGTCTTCTATAAAAAATTCCATCTGTCAACGGTTTGTACTGGTATTGCGGCCTCGCGGACTACCACTGATACGGGGAAAAAATAATTGTTGGTAAGTAACACTATTTTCCATACCTGTCATTGCAGCAACACGTTGACGAACATTTTCAAATGGGATTAAAGGACCTTTATTGGCCTTTTCCCTTTCACAAAAATTACGCACGGCTAGCACAATTTCTCTGGCACTGCTATCAAACCTTTTTGGCATGATTAACGATTAATTAATCCCCGAAACAATGAAAAATCAGAGGAGCTCTACGAAACGATAGCCAGATGCACTTGACATTGACAGCAAGTAGTACCAATATAACGGAAATTATGAGACCAAAATATGTCAGAGGTAAAATAACTTCTGACCGGGAAAATCGAAATGTGTGTAAAATCGAAATGAAAGACAGAAAATTATGGTTAGAAATTTGACGTTTGTTTGTCATTGGAAGCCTGCTGACGGGCCGTTCGGTAATTGCAATTTGCTCGGATGAATCTGTGATCACGTGACCAAAAATCCGTTGCCTCTGCCATTAATCTGCGAAGCAATTACCGAACGCAGCTAAAATTGCTTTTGCTTGACGTTGACGTTTGATGTGTTGATCGTGAAATAGAATGAAGAGATGGATGAATGAAATCATTGTGAAAGGTAGCTCTAGTGATTTTACATAAAGTTTCAAAACATTTAAAATAGCATAGGTATTATACGAGACTATACTCCCCTGACCAGAGATTTCAACGTGCAACTAAATTGATAACTAAGTTTATTAGAAAACCAGTGCGAAAGTAATTGAAAAATGGATCCGGGAATCCTTTGTTTCCATCATTGCGAGCATAAAGTATTTTGTACCTTATTACCAGAAAATTGTCCCGTATGTGATCAAAAGCTGGACAGATATGACTACAATCTCTTGCCATTCAGGTTTGTTATTTGATATACTAGTAATTTCGATTCAGTGACAAAAGGTGCAATAGGTGAATATGAGCTTTATTTTATTTCCAGAGTGCATTATCCATTCGTAAAAGCATCACAGCATCCACGAGCTATTGTCATGAAGCCTACTCATGGCGATTTCCTTAAGTATGTAACAGTTTGAAAATATTGCTCAATAATCAGTAAAAAGAAAGTGACTCACTTACTTGACTTTGGTGTTTTACAGTGACTACTACAACTCCAAAGATTTGCACATAGGCGTAACAAATTCCCAAGGATATGTAGTGGAATTCAGTGAAGAGGGTATACATGGTGTTGATCCAATCACCAAGAAATGGAATGCTGCTGACACAAGTGTGAATTGGGATCAATGCCTTCTTTTGGAACAATTTGACGAATTATGGAATGAAATATGGGACAGCATTTTAATTAAAGTATGTATGAATTATAAAAAATTATAGTGAAATAGATCATTTGCAAAGATTCACAAAATGTTCAAGTTCCAATAGTCAGACTGCAATATTATGTTTATATTATCTAACCATGTGTAATAAATTAGTTATCTATATAATAATTGTGTTAGGGCCTGTTTTACAATCGACAAGTAAGTTCAAAGTAGCTTACTTCGCAGATCATTTGACAGTTGTAATATGGAAATATGTCACATGAACTGCGAAGTAAGCTACTTCGAACTTACTTGTCGAATCTGAAACAGGCCCTTAATGTTGGGTATAATATAGCCTATAGCCTTCCTTGATAGATGTACTAAGTACTAACCAACACAAAAAGAATTTATGAGTCAATAGTCAATATATATTGAACCAAACAAACAAACTCTTCAGCTTTATAATATTAGTGTAGATTTTAAGAAGTTAGAAATAAATATTAGTGACCTCTTTTGCTTTAAAGGTTTTGCCTCTAATTAATTTAACTGAGTAACCACTATCTACCAATTGCTAGTGGTGTTTTATTTGCAAACATTTTTTGAATATAAAAAAAGAAATTTTTTTGCTAACCTATATGTACATTTTTTTTAGATATCATCAAGTCCTCTTTGGGAAGCAGATAGGTACAATGAAGAAAGGCATAACTGTTTTACTTTTGTACTGGCTTTTCTGAGAGCTCTGGACTGTGGACAGCTTTCAGAAAAAGCCCACGACCCCAAACTTTTCTGCAAGCAGTACGTAGTCCCAAGGACTTCAGCGGCAGGGAAGTACATCTCTCTTTACAGGCAACTCAAGAGGCAAACTTATTTTATACAAGACCAATGATAGCCTTCTGAGAATTTAAATTTTCTTGTAGGATATATTGATTAATTAATTACTCAGTATTAACTGTGATTTAAGAAACTTAGATGTTAATATTTTCTATTAATCCAAGTGCATTTAATTTAGACCAAATGTTTCAACTTTGTTTCACATTTTGATGTTGAGTTTAACTCTTTGTGTGTGGAACTATGTTTTGTCATTGGGTTATTTATAATAGAATATTAATTTTTTTTGGCTGTTTCTGAATTGTAATTTATATTATATTTTGTACATGCTATATTCATAGACAGTGATAAAGTGTAATTGCACTTTCAAAAAATGTAATAATTGTAGTTTTATATGCCCTTGTCTTGCCAATATTAGTGTAAATGGGCCTTTTAAAGTACTATTTTACACTGTGACATTCACATATCTAATTTAAAACGAGTTATTAACTGTATAATTAGTTATAATATGAAGCATCTTTATTGATACTTGGTATGACTTATGTATACTAAATACATAGTTTTAAAAATGTCCTTTTGTTGAATCTTGTTCTTTTTGTTGTAGTTAATTTAATTGAATTAGTAGATTATTTATAGTCAATTATTTTATTTATACCAGGTCACTTTATATTGCAAATTTTTTTGGAATTCGTTATGATATCGTCGAAACCATCAAACAGAACAAATTTCACTATGGGAGCAACTCCAAGTTGCTCCAATAGGGAAATTGGTTAAGTTTGATGGTCTGAACGAAATCCAAAAATTATTGCAGTGATAAAAAAGTGACCTATACAGGTGAGTATAGTTCTGGTTCAGTATGGGGAAATTCTAAACTATAAGAGATAGAGAAAAATTCTCTTAGGAACCGTGATCTTAATTTTAGATAAAATTGAAATGGTATTAAAAAAAAATTAAAATTTTAATAGATTTGAAGATATCGCATATTAAAAAAAAAAATCTTAATTCTATTGTATATCACTATACAAACCAAAAATTGTATAGAAACCATAGGTCTAAAGTTGCTAGAAGTTGTTGAAATTGCTTGAAATTAACATTTAATTAAAGATACATTTTACTATCTAATTGATATTGATGACTGAAACAAAACAAAACCAAAAATCTACCACTTGCCTTAATCCCACGAAACAAACTGTGTCTTATAAATTGTTCAAAATGTCCTCCACTTTCGCCTAAGCACAGTCGACTCCGGCGAAGAACACCGTGAGTTGTATTTCTCAATGAAATGTGAGGTACCTATTGTGTTTAAGGTTTGACTAACTGAAATTTTTAAATCGCAAACAGTGTCGTAGTGCCTATACTTCATTTTTAAAGTGACCCCATAAAATAAAATCCATGGGTTTTAGAATAGGTGACCGCGCTGGCCACTTGACTTTACCATAAATCCTATCCTATAAAAACTATAAATACCTATCCACGTGTCTACTACTAAAGAAAACTATTAAAGTTTAACTAATAAAGAAAACTAAAACTTAAACAATTCTTTAAGTTTTAGTTTCAACAACTTCTAGCAACTCTAGACCTATGTTCTCCTTAATTTTTGGTTTTTGTAGTGATATACGAACGAAATAACAAAAAATCCGATAAAAAAAATCTATTAAGATTTGATTTTTTTTTTTAATTACATATTTTAAATTATGATCACGGTTCCTAAGAGAGTTTTTCTCTATCTCTTATAGTTTACAATATCCCCATACTGACTCGAAAAAAAACTCTCCGTGTATATTATTATATGAATTGTTTACTACTTATGCTATGCTCATAATATTCCTGCTTATTGCATCATACAATGCCACGGAAAATGTGATTGCAAATCCTAAAGGATAGATAGGAAAAAATAAAATGTTTTATACAAATCCTCTGCAATTTATCATCATAATTTTCGTATTAGAACTATTAGCAGTATTATTAGTAAACTAAACTACACACAATTCAAAATACCCTTTTTATACGTGGCTTGCTTATATTAGGCAGGAACAAACCAATATCTGTCTAGCTTTACTTTAATTTAATGTCGGTCAGATATTCAAATACTAGTTAAATTTTTATGCAAGTGTCATACATTGAAAATGTTCGCATAAGCTATTTATGAATGTTAAAATAATATAATGAAAATGTCAGTGAAACTGATCAGATACAAATCTAATGTTTGAATCGTACAATAGTTTAATACCATTTTTAATAGATTTGGTTTGTACAATTACGTCTGTACATACGTAATTACTTACTTACAACACCTGTTTTGTGTACAACAACAATTATTAGCCATTATTTACAATCAACACACACCTTATATGCTAATTATAAATTATGCTGTATTTCTATTTCACACAAAGTGTGGTGTATAATCTAAAACAGTATTTTATAATGAATAATTCCAAATAGCATTTCATCAGTTATCGGTTCTTAACACAAGGTCTTCTTGTATTGTGTTACATATCATACATACAAAACTATCTTTTTTCTGTTGTTATACATTATATCATTGTTTTACATATTGAATTTGAAAAGCAATCAGCCGGCCACTTCCATCCCTGTGTGAATTGAGCCTAAGGCTACATTTTAGGAAATTCCTAAAATGTAGACTTATATGTTTAGTATTATTATACTTATATACTTATATTTTAAAAGAGTATTGTTATTAGTGTTCTATCTGCTAATGTTAACGTAACAACCTTATCTCAATGGTGTTTCAATAGTATTGAGTTTTGACAGTCTGCCGTTACTACAACAGTAAATAAATGCAGAGATTTATCAATAATAAATTAATAAACGATTTCACAATAATACCTGTCATTTTCTGTTTTAGTAATAGGACCTGTGGTCAAAAGCAATGCTATTGAAATAAAATTGTTACGTTAACATGAGCAGAATCAGGTCCCTGGAACACATTGAAGTAATGGTGATTGCATTGTCTTGAATAAATTAACATTGGCTGTGAATTCCGCTCCCAACTTCTGTTGATAGTATAAAAAAAAAGTGGTGATTGCGAAATATTTTTTGGCTGTGGTGAGTAAACCACCCTCAATTTGGGTGCAAGGTACAATTATTTCTAGCAGATGAACTGATTTATGTGAATGATTCTCGAAACTGAATATTGTTGGCTGAATAGCCCTTACCACCGTTTATTGTCTAAAGAATATTTGTTTGTACAAGTTTAGTTCTAAGGTGCAGTGAATTGAATGGTTCCCAATCGTGTATCGACTTAGTTGTGAAATGTCCAGTCAGGTTACAACAAACTGTAAAATTTTCCCCATCTGTCTGTACCTCAAACGAGTACCGTCTTACTAATAAACTGGTAGTAAGCGTGGTATTGCTATTCAGCGTTTTGTCTTCGTCTCACAAACATGATTTTGAATGCGAGGAAAAGAAAAAACTGCTTAACTACTCAATGCTTAAACCGTGTTTATTAGTAAGACAGGTAGGTTGTAATCTGACAGTTTGTGCTAACCTGATGTGCTGTTGACTGTACACCTACCTACTAATATTTAACTTAAGCTACTTTAAAAACTAAATCCTAATAATTAGCTAAAAATCAGTATTCCATGGCGATAAAAAATTAATGTTTCCTTTCTGTTTATTTTAATTTTTATTCAGTATTGCATCGATGCATCGATTATTCTTTTGTTGGGTGGCTCATACATAACTCAAATTGATATCTCAATCTATTTTATATACTTTACGTCGAATATGACAAAATTGTATTTTTTTTAATATCCTTCGGCGATTTTAGGCTATATACTCAATTTTATATTTGATAAGAACTTGTTGTGTAGTATACAGACAACTTGTCTTGTGGTATAGTATACAGTATATTATAGATAAAATTGATACACAAAAAGTTAACTATCTCCATTGATAGACTTTCTAATAAATTTTGAAGAATTAAGAGGTGCGTGCGTTTATATAAAAATAAATTTAATCTTTTATTAGGTACGATACAACAAACACGATAATGTTGTAATTAGGTACCTATTATTTGATTACAATGATTAAAAGGAACTATAAATTTTATTGAATTTTTTCATACCTTTTATCTTCTCTTAAAATAATTACACAAAAATTTAAATTTAAACTAAGACGACGTAATTTGAAGTAAGGTTTGACCAATTGTAATAAATTAGGAATTGCACACACTTGCCTAATATAATAATTGTAATATTGTGTAATGACTGCTATTTATTCTTCTATATGTTGAGGATATTCTTTATATATGATAATAATATTATATAAACTTATGGCTTATTGTACTTACGTACATATATGTATTAGTTCATATTTTATATCCGTTTATTTAAAAAATAAACGTACTACTAGTTATCTCCTATCATAAAGGACAACGGGTGGATTATGAGGTGCATATTTCGAAGCAAACCCTCGTAACATGAGACGAATTACTAAATGTCATACAACGTATTGAATTTTGAACAAGTGAATAATATTTTTTAGTATTTTTCGCAGCCCTAGAATATTCACAGTTCTGGGCACGCTTACGCCCTGTCTATATTGACACATTAAAATGTCGATTATCTTTGTCCTACATTTCTGCATTGTCTTTTTTGGGTGTTTTCTTTGAAATGAAACATTCCTTGTGCCCTATTACCTTGTGTATTATTGGCGAATAAATGTGTACTCAATGTTTTCATAAATCTCTTTATTATTCATACATTTATATTATTTTATATCTTACAGAGGAAATTATCACATTTTGAAGTTCTCTATTTGAATTAATAGTAAACTGAATCTGAAATGACAATTATTACCTATAAAGTAAATAATTACAGAATATATTCATTTTTATGTACAGAGTTTAAACTAATTAAAAATTTTAGACAGCTTGATTATGTGATGATGTAGTTTATAAAATTATTTGACAAAATATTTTAATCACCTAAATTATCATCAACTAAGGGTTAAAAGGAAAAGTTTTAATATTACTGTTTTCTGGGGAGGTTCACATAATACTTAATAATATTGTATAAATTTACTAAATTCTCTGTTATTAATACTTTCGTAGGAGACAAAAATGGTCTATTTAGTTAGTAACTTTCACTGGGGCTGATTCCACTCCAACCCAGAATACGGCGCCGTTGTAAGCGATGGTTGCTCTGAAAAGATTTGAAAATGTATTTAATCACAGGCTTATTCTCGACTGCTGGCCTACATCTCATACAATTACGTTGAGACTGGGACAATCTGATTATATGCTTGGACCTTAAAGATAAGATCGAAGGTGGTAGTAATTAGTCAGGCGAATTATCTTCTAACCGTCACAATACTATAAGTTAAACACTTGTTGCAGCATAGCCTTCATATAAACAGACTGCTAATAAGACTGACCAAACGGCATGACCCCTTCATGACTAAACTGCCACTAACATTAGGATTGATAGCCTTGAATGGTGGCCGGTGTGTACCAATACGAATCTTGGGGCACCGGAATAGTGAAGGGCGAACCACAATCACACAGCATACCTATAGAAGATAGGTATATGATACCAGAGAGGGTTGGTGGCAGGTATTTCCTGTTAATCTTAAATCGCAACCTTCAGCCACTCCCCTTTTACTCATTCTTTCTACGTAACCAAACCATGCCAGCATCCCTCTCTAAGTCATTACGACTTCTTTCAATCACCCGCTCCGTTCATCGGTTTCTCATGTCGAGATCCTTATTTCAACGCGTTTGTATAGACATTCATTCATTACTAAGATAGGATATAGGACGTCGGAGTGGAATGCTTTTACGCACCATACCAGCCGTTAGCTAGGCGACTGGCGTGTGTGGGACTCGCTCGGCGCACGAAGCATCAGCAATACCCACTAAACCACTCCGGTGTTCCTCCTAACCCTTTAAGCGGGGAAAGTCTGGGATCTATAGGACTTTATACCTACACTTTTCATTCGATTTTTCTAATGGAGCGATATGTATTAAAATGCAGTGGATGGCTCTAACTGTAGACCCGGCAAAATAACTGCCGCACTCAGAGACGTCAATTAAATTTGATGAGTACTTAATGTCAAAAAAAATTGAGACCATAGACCCGGCAAGAATAGCTACTAGTTTTGAATTGTAATTTTTTGACGTTAAATACTCATTATCGTTATTTGACGTCTCTGAGTGCGGCAGTAAGACTGGTTTTGAATTATCATTTTTTGACATTAAGTACTCGTTAACGGTAATTGGGGATTTGAGTGCGGCAGTAACCCCCGAATACAGAAACGCTACTCAAATTGTGAGCACAAACCCCCGAATACAGAAACGCTATTCAAAGTTTGAGTCCCGCTTAACATTTAAGTATTGTCAAAATTGACGTTTTTCCATACAAATTCTGACAGGTAGTGTCCACTTAACTTTTTAAGCAGTCCCCTAAATTTGAGTAGCGTTTCTGTATTCGGGGGTAAGTTAAGTGGACAATACCTGTCAGAATTTTTTATAGAAAAACGTCAATTTGAAATGACAATTCTTAAATGTAAGCATCAGGGCTCAAACTTTGAGTAGTGTTTCTGTATTAGGGGGCATGACACTAATGATAACGAGCAGGGTAATAGATCATGTCATTAATTTCGGATAGGTACTTACCTGAATTTGATTTCGTCGTTGAAGCCAGCTGGAGGAGTCCAGGTGAAAGCGACAGTTTGCTTGTCCAATTTTTCGTCGTGCTTCTTGTGTGTGATGGCATTCTGCGTGGAAACAAATTGGTTAATATTTTTCTAACAAATGCTAATAGAGGAATTTGAGTAGCCAGGTAACCTAGGTACAGGGCAAAGGGCTAGACCCTAAATTGTCCTATGACGATGGCCAGCATTGATCTAGTTACTAGAATGTCGTCAAATGTAAGCCTTTTTATAATTTTTCGATAGCAAGGAAAAGACCTTCTAGACCTTGTCTACGTTATGAATTTGGCGTACATAATGGATCCAATAGGTAACACGGATATTGGAATATTATCAACTAAAACGTGATAAAAGACAACAATAATTTGTACCTTTGTATACTTATAGGTTTGTAGGTTCTAAGGCCAGTTGTTAATAAAAAGAGAGAGAGAGAGAGATAGTTAAAGCAAGGATTTTAAACTGATAAATAATGAAATTGAATAATAAAAAAAACCTCAAAATTTCTCGTAGTCATCCGTAGCACGCGCCTAAAATACCATCAAATAAATTTAATATACCTCCGATATCGTAGATAAATCGGCTGACATTTAGGCACCTCTGACTAACAAACATTACAACGACGACGGTTCAATACCCGATTTACAAAGTGGTCAAGGCCTCCACAACGTAAGCTCTAATCTGTAGGCCTAGTCGTTACATAGGCTGCTGTTTTACGTATAATAATATAATTACCTATGCAGTTTCTCACGCATTATCATTACGTGCTAAGCTGGAAGGTTGTTCAGAAGACGACCGTTGGAATTCTAGTACTTTGCCCAGGCATATCGTGACTCTTGACATGATAACAGATATGGTTTATACATAAGTAAATGAGTATTATAATTAGTCTGCGAATTCTTCAAGTGAAGGGATCGGGTCCGGAACTCATTTATTATAGTGGTCAGTGCTGCACCTAAGCGTTTGTATACGAACGCAATATTTAAAAAAAGTTTTGCCGTACATTGTTGGAACATTATACTATATTATACATTAAGTCATTAGCCGTACAAATAGAGAATTCTTTATTATATACAAAAATAAGTAGGTAATAACAATGGGTTTGCCGTTACCTACCAAATATTTAAAAAAGTTTGAACATTACTAAGATTTGAACATTATAAAAATGTTCAAAAAAATACATTAAAGAGAAGTTAGAAAAATTTCGAATTGTAGAGGACGCAGGGTCGATTCCTGCAACTGGACAATATTGATCGTAAATTTTCTCATCACTTAACTTTGTATATTTTTAAAAAGTGTTTGGTTGAAGCGGTTGACTGCTGCTGGGGCGGAGGCCTCTTTCGATGTAAGAATTAGGGAGATTCGTTGGGCCATAACCCACCACGCTGACTACGTCTGCAGTTGCGGCCTGGATTATTTTTGGTCATCCATCCAATGATTGTCATTGACAAACATTGTTTAGTTTACGCGTCGCTGACCGCGCGCCATAGGGCTCCTCACTCTGTATAGCCTCATCACATCATCGTCACCAGCCTTTTAATGTGACCACTGTTGGGGCACAGGCTATAGATGGAAGAAGATAGGGAGATTAGGTCATAACCATTATTAATGACTGCAGATGCAGCCGGGACCAACGGCTTAATGTGCCTTCCGAAGCACGGAGGAACTCTAGATAGTAAATTCTTGAGTCACGCATCCAATGACCGGCCTTAGCGAAAATTGCTTAGTTTACGCAATTCTAGGTCAAGCGCGCTAGTGAGCTCCTCCACAGCTACCTACTTCTATGGATTACTGTCATAATTTCCGAAGGAATACCTGAATAATTATATCGGTACCTAGGTAGTTAAATACTTACGCAAGTGGATATTTACTTTTGAGGTATACAGGTAGGTACTTGTTCTAAATACTGTATTACTGGCGATCAGTAAACTGTCACAGGGATTTCTAATCTAAACCAATAAATTACAGATAACTTCGAGATAAATTTAAAAATAACTTATAATACTCGAGTTTGGCAATAGTTATTCATATTGTGCAGTCGTCATTATAAATCACTACACCAAGCGACCTTTCGCACTGTTGGCCTTGGTGATGCAACGATGTTCTTCATGCAGAATTAGGAAATTAATAAATGATAGATACTCGGCGACACGGTCACTGAATTGCAAACATTTAAATGATCCGTACAGGTTTGTTTAAAATATATCTAATATAGTAAGCACAACTACCCACACTCTATTTAAAGTATAGGTAAAGGCTCGCCCAACCCTAAATGCTGTTTCTTATTAAATTTTGATTCAGTCACATTACATTTAACATTGAAGCTTATATCCGTTGACGGCTCAGAACGGCTAAGAAGAATAAGTACAATTGTCTCCACTATCGAGGATGCCGTAAGTACAGCACATCAGGATCGATTGGAAATATTTGACAGTTTTGTATAGTATGAATGATGTAGGTACAAGGCGACTGAGATTTATGATTATCTTTTGTGTAATCAAATTGCCTTCAGCGTGCATTCCATACTGTTATGCAGTCAAACTGCAGTTGATTATTTTTATTTCTAAGTAGTCGTACTAGGTGTAAATCAAATCCTGCGATTGCGTAAACTAAGCAATGTTCGCTAAGGTAGTCATTGGATGGGTGATCAAAAAATCATAGTATTACATTCGGATCATATTTCCACCAAACCTAGGTACATTTTTGAAACCGAAATGCATACGTCTGCATAGAACTATTTGTTCGTGGAAGTTCAAAATTCTTAAGCCCACAAAATAATTTTCCCAAAATAGTCGACTGCGAATTTTTCCGACAGTAGGTACCGTGTGATTTCGTAACCGGGTAAATCCTAAATTATAGAATAAAGAACTACAAATCCAATAATTTTCTGATGTTAATTATTACAATAAAAATTATGACTTTGACCGATAACCTTTATATTAAAGACATCAACGCGAGTGAAGTCGCGGGTAAAAACTAAGTAAGTATAAAAGGAAGGTTTCAGTTTGATTTTGATATTATGTTTCGAATCATTTAGAGCTATGTATTGGCAAATTGTGTTTAAATATTTTGTATAATTAATTTTTATTTATTTAACTTACTATTTTGTGACATTGACAGCATCTGATTAATAGAAACATTTTTAATAAGACCGGTAATTTACCACGGCCTGTCGGCTTTACCCTTCAATCATTTATTATTTATTTATGATCGAAGGCTCTATCTAACTTTTTACATCATCTGACAACCGTTGGTCAGATCGCTAGCTATTGGCCATGAGGTCCCGGGTTCAAATCCTGGTAGGGGCAAATGTTTGTGTGATGAACACAAATAATTTTTATCTAGTCATTGTTGTTATAATTAATTTGTTATGTTATAGGCATATTAAAAATATCTATAAATACATAATTATTGTAGACCTATAATCAAATTCGTCCGTCATCTCATCAGTATCCATAACACAACAGCTTTATGCTACTTAGATACTTTGGCCTAGTAGATTACAGGTGTGATTATTTATTTATTTATCTATTTGTAATTTGTCATGCACAGTTGTTATTATGCATGCAGTGAGGAAATTATGCACTTTAGATGAAATAGGTATCGGTATGATACAGCTGCATTTTTATCTATTAGGTATAAATAAGTTTCTTTGAAATAAATAGCAAGTGTTTACTCGTCAAATACAGGAACTACATCAATGACAACAAAAAATAATTCCAACCCATTGTCCGCACAAAGGCCTTGTGACGAGGTAAATTGTTTATTTTTTGTACTATCGTTTTGACTATTACGTTTTTATTGCAAAAGGTTAGGTTAGTAGAGTCATTTGTCATATCAAACGTGGGATAATTACTTGTCAAAATACCTATGTACCTAACTGTTATTAAATGGTATTTTCGACACAATTTCACACACCATGCATCATATTATAGGTACAAACATACACGTGATTTGCTGGACTTAATAATATAAGCACAGATGATTTGGAAGTTCATATCTAAATGCACATACACCTAAAAATAGGTATATTTTTTTGACAAGATGTAACTACTTTAAGCCTCGGTTGAACTGAACATCGCCAACATTTTGGTTTTACGACAGAAGAGACTTAAGGGGAATCAGATACTTTATATATAATGTTTTTGTAAGAATATTAGATTTTTGGTGACCTTATTTATACTTTAGGTGAATTCGTTGAAATACATTTCTAATAATAGCCTTTATTTCCTGGGGAACAATGTATGTGACATATTTTACGATTGGTTTTATTTTTGTACCAGAAGTTTTGATCAGCGAATCCTTAAATAAACGCAGATATTATTTTATATCGCTGGCACAGAGGCAGCTAACTTAGTAAAAACAAACAATTGAACTTATTGTATTTATCAATCTATCAATTCAATACCTATTTATCTCCGAAGGGGAATGATGTTTAGATCCCATTTAATAAGTGCCCTATTGCCATTGCCATCTAACTGTTAGCTAGTAATAGGCTGCTGCATCGCCGTTTTTACCCTTTGTCAAATTATTATTTTAAATTTTATTTGACCATTTTATAAATGTTAGAAAAGTTGTTACAAAGAAAATTGTGCTTAGAAAAAGTTCGAAATATTATTAGTGTTGTCTTGATGCGGGAATTGTATATCTGCAATTCGGGCAGCTGCCTATACCACTCGGCCAACTAACTGCCGCACTCAGAGACGATAATTAACTTTAATGAGTATTTAATGTCAAATATTTCCATTCAAATCTAGACCAGAGCATGGCAAGAATAGCGACTAGTTTTGAATTGTCATTTTTTGACGTTAAGCACTCATTAACGTTATTTGACGTCTCTGAGTGCGGCAGTAAGATATTCGAATCCCTCATCAAGACTTTAATTTTTCGAACCTTCTCTAACCACCATATTCTTTGATGCTGTCGTTTTCAAATGATAGTTGTTAAGCAATACTTACTCCAGGAGCTCCGCAGTTGAGAAGCTGTGCGAAGGGATCGCTGGGGGCGACGGCGAAGGTGCCCACTGGCTTGTCTCCGTGGCGGGCCTGCAGCAGCAGTCCGCGGATGGTGTTGGAAGCACCCTTGCCCGAGATCACTACCTCCATTGGCGTGCCCGCTTTCACGGTCTGCAATAAATGCTTGATAAGTAAACATTGCTTACATTTACTCGTGCCCGTCGTATATCTTTAAGCTTTAGCCATGGCTATGCACCGGCCACGGCGATATGATAAATGGCTTTAACATATCGTGTTTTGTTGGTTATGCTAGCCGGGCTGTTATTACCGTCTTATAACCGTTATCATAGTTTAGTGATTCGCCCACCGGAATAAGATCTCGAGGTCCTACGGGTTCGACAGAACATTACGGAGCGATCCCCAGGGGGTAGGTAATACGTCAGACTACCACAAAATGGCAAAATTTCTCAATCGATTTTGTGCTCTATTATTAGCAAGTTAAGGTTAACAATCGATTGAACAAATTTGACAGTTTTGGGTAGTCTGAAGCGCCGTTGACTGAACTTTGTTATCGATTTGGTTGGCAATTAAATAAGACTACGCTCTGTTGAATAGAAGATAAAAGGTGGTACCAACTTATTTATAATTATTATTTTGATTTTAATCTAAATAATATTATAAATGTTAGAAAACATAGTACCTGACAAAGAAAATTGTTGTTAGATAAAGTTCGAAAAATTATATCGGTCGAATTCGCAACATGACTATAATTTTTCGAAGTTTTTCTAACCACAATTTTCTCTAAATTACTATGAATTGATAATTTATAGTGTAAAAATTGACCAAACCGGCGACATCGTTATAAAACAAACCAAGTAAGCAGAGGTGAATTAACACCCACTTTTCGCCAATTAAGCTAGGTCCGAAGTGGCGAATCTATTGCCATCTATCGGGCACATAAATCGCAGTATATTGCTAGATGGTACAAGAGGACAGATTTGTATTCTGCTCTGCCGTCACCATATATAGATTTTATCGTCTAAACAGAATTTTATAAAAACCGAAAAACAACCTTGTGTCTTAAGTATTGTGTATTATGTGTTGTTTTTTAAATATACAATAATAGAGGGCCTTTTTTGGAGTGGAATGCATTTACGCACCATATCCCCCGAGGAGCCTGAAAAGGCAGACCTGCTGACCGGCACATGGTGGTAGTATGCGATGAGCGTTCCCACCTAGCCGGTCCAAAGCGGGATAGCGGAACACGACTGTTTTTAGTGGGTAGGCCCAGACTAGTTGTTGGGAGATTCCTACATAACCTCGGTAACCCACCCGAGCCGGGGTATGTATAAAACATTTTAAGTTAAGAAAAAAACGAAAAGGGTACTAAACCACTCCGTTGTCCCTTGAGTCCTTTTGGCGGGGAATCTGTCTATATGTATAGAGGGCCTACCTTAGTGCTTGTGGTGATGACGTAGGGTGCGGGGGACTTTTGCGGGGCGACCGGGTGCTGAGGGACCATGTCCCCGCAGGCGGAGTCCGGGGCGCCGCTCGAGTAGCCATCGGCGCACGCGGCCAACAGCGCGACAGCGACGAACAACACGAACATCTTCATTGCTAACAAGGAAAGTTTTTATATTATCTATACTAATTGTTATAAATCTGAAGAGTTTATTTGTTTGTTTGGTTGGTTGGTTAAACGCGTTAATCTCAGAAACTATATTGGTTAAAATTGAAAAACTCTGTTTGTGTTAGATAGTCCGTTTATTGAGGAAGGCTACTTATAGCCTTCTTATACTTATATAACAACCGACATTAACGCGAGCGAAGCCGCGGGCGACCACTGTTACGAACAATCCTGCTGTAGAACTTTGAGTCAGACATCCACTTTGCGCTTCATCAATGTTTTTGGATTTGATGTGACTTTTCTCGCACAAGGGCATCATTTTTCGAAAATCGTCTGTTCTTAAATCTGATTGATATTTTATTTTTTTCTAAAATAATTAGATTATATGTCTCTTAAATTATTTTTTTCTTAGTTGTAATGATTTATTTTATAAGGTTTTAGAAATTTGGACGCTTTTCTTAAAATAGTTAATGACTCGTTGTTAAATAGTGCATCGATAACATAATATTATGCGCAGGTATGCAGATCTATCTTTATAATAATAATATCTATTATTTATGTACAAATATATTTCCAGGAAATTGTACCTTGTGCTTGTTACGTTAACGGACTAATGAAGGCAAACTGCTTAAGTATTTATATCTGTAGTATAAAACGTATCTAACTAATCTAACAACTACTTAATAATACTACATTATCCCTATAAAAAAATCTTGTTGCAAAATTGCATTCTATTGTTTTACGATTAAACTCGTCTTGCAAACTCATTGTTGCACAATTTTAATGATAAGCTGACTGATAATGCTAGCACAAAAGTCGCAGTACATTGTCAGGACGGTAGTATAAGAAGAACGCTGCTGCCCATTCCGCATCACTGATTTATCCATAGTCGCCTTGTACGACACCCACGAGAGAGATTTGGGGTGGTGACAATTGTATTCTACTCTGCCGTCACCACACGGCTGTGTGTGGATTCTCATATTCAGTAATATTAAAATACTAGGTACCCGTAAACAGGTGATATGTTTAAGAGCATTATGTATGTACCTAGGTACTTCTGTTGTTTAAACAGTGACTATAGGTATTTGCTTATATTGACCACAACCACTTAAGCTAATCTTAAGACCACGGAGAGAACACTATACAAATAATTATGTCAAATTTTATCGACGCCAAAATTATAAATGACAAGAACTTTAAACATAACTACAACTAGACTTGTATACGCTATTACATCATTTATTTATTATTGAGTCATTTTCCTGCGATAAGAGTGAAGCCGTAAATTTTAGTACAAAAAGAGATAATATTTTTCACCCTGTAAACATAGTCCAAATTTAATAAATTTTGGATATGTTGTAAATGTAATATAAAACTAGTTTCGTACGTTTTTTTACGAAATATTGCTTACGATAAAAGTTGTTAGCACCGAAATATCTTCATTTTTTTTACATAAATACTTCCTCGAGCATTATATATTTTTTTTTATGTAACTAAACTGAATTAATTAAAAATACAAACGCACAGACAGATTAGGAGGCAGTGAATCTAAAAAGACAAATAATTCTCAACAAAGCTCGAGATCGAGACAGTATTCAAAAAGGAAATGTAGTCATTACTGGCGTCGTGTATCGGCACTTCAGAACGTATTAAAAGTTGAAAAATATCAAATTAAATAATTTGCAATTCGGAAAAATTTACTTTAATTTTTATTCATTCAAATAGTAGTTATTCAAATAGTGTATTGATATCCCTCATTGTTTTTTTTATAGTTCTCGTTATATTTTTATGTATACAGTTAACTCAAATTTTTATTTGTCAATTACGAAGTATTTTGTTGTAAAGGTGTCACTTACTTTTAGACATAGTTAATAAAAAGCGCGGACAGAGCTTAGACGCAAGGAAAGTGGCGGTAAGCCAAAAAACAAAGCTGCAAGAAACTATGTCACGGTCCTTCTGTTCTCCAGATCAAAACTCCGCGTAAACTTGCTCGTCTCGGGACTGGTTCTTTCCAAGTGCAACCGAGTGGCGTAATTCATACGACAAACGGTTTCGTCAAATGATTGCTAAATTATGTAAAATAAATAAGCCGAAACAACTCGATAGGAATATTGTCAATGGTGAGATGGCTTTAAGTGCTGGCACAATAAATCAACCACATTGTCAATAGGTATAATTATATTTTTAGGCGAAGAATTAACACAAATACGCACACATTTATGGAGAAGTATGCCCATATTTTAATAGCCGTCATTATTATTAGAGCACCTACGCTTAAACATTGTAATATTCCTTACTTATAAAATATTGTCTAATATCCATTTAGATATAAATACAAAATTATGAAAGCATAAATTATGAACGAGCAATATTTGTCTTGACTATATAATAATCATTTAGTATGTAGGTACTCTTGCATATTTAAATTCTAAATCTAATTATATTTGACCATTTATGGCATTTATGGAAGACCTGGGTTAAAGAATCATTTGCCTGGCCACAGTATTAGTTATAAATGTTTAATATTCTTATCAATATTTATAATAATTTAACGAAAAATGTGATGAAAGTTATAATGTAATAGTAAAACACCCTAAATGAAATAAAACTTTGAATTTCATTTAGATTTTTTTTATTGATGATAATATTTTGTGCATCTGATAAAATCAAAGCTAATTTATTGTATTTATTTACTAACAAACTTTGAAGGATGCTATCTAGTTAAGGGGAATGAGATTATTACTTAGTATAGTAATTAAAAAAAATATTTCAAATAGTAAGTATCTAGTTAATACTAGAGAAAGATGCTTGTGTGTGTGTCGTGTGATAAAGAAATTACCTTGTAATTAATTTGTGAATGTCGCGTGAGCGCGTGCGTCCTCTTCTCGGCGTACTAACTATTTACCCTGTCACTACGCCTGAAGTTTTATATTAATGTAAACAGCGGCTTATGGATTGTGGAAGGGCGGTCTAGTGATGGGAACGTGCCTCTACGGAAATTTCATATCCGTCCATTGATTGACCAGGAAAACTACGCAATTCTAAGTTATTTAGAAAATGTATTGGAATGAAAAATAAGCCAAAAAATAGGCATATTAATCTTTCTTCTTATTTACTTTTCTTTTTAAATGGATACCTACTTCCATTATCTATATATCTGCCACTTGTGTGTAAAGTAAGAAAAGTGGATATCTGAGAATTATTCTCAGACACAACTCGGTTTTACATTCTCTAAAATATTTTGCAATGTATCTGTAATTCTCAAAATTGGGATTAGGCAGGTACTAAGTACTACAGTTAACAGCTCGTTGGACAATGCAAAACATTCGAATTAATAATATTTTTTTCAATATAAGCTTAAAATAAGCGAAACAAAGTTTTTTCTTTATCTTATCTACCTGTACTTTACTTACTTCTACTTTACTGTACCTAAAAAGCTGTTTTGCCTATGTTAGACATTTACATAAAATATGTGGATCTTTCTTGGTTAAATAATACCTGTTGTAACAATGGTCCGAAAATGTCCGAAATCGTAAACAAGCCGAAAATTATCGAATAAAAATAATCGCGCAGCACTAGCTATGTTTAAAGCTCAATTTTATTCGATTATCTGTTACTAAGTTTTGTTTTGAATATTGAACAAGGCGGTATTTGCAAGCCAAGCAATTGTTAAGAGAATGTATTATCCATTCTTCTAGAGCGGTAATTACATACATACATAAATCACGCCTATATCCCCGAAGGGGTGGGCAGAGGTGAACTAGCACCCACGTTTCGCCAGTTATGTCAGGTCCCATCCCATGTAATAGGTGGCGAGCCTATTGCCATTTATCGGGCACATAAGTCGCAGTAGGTACATAGCTAGATGGTATAAGAGGAACGCTGCTGCCCATTCCTCATCACTGATTTATCTTTAGTCGCCTTGTACGACACCCACGGGAGAGATTTGGGGTGTTGACAATTGTATTCTACTCTGCCGTCAGTAATTACTTATGCTTATAATACCTAATGCAGTTACGCACCTAACAACACGTATACGGGTATATCTCCGTAAGATAGGTATTTCAACACCATCAATATCACCGCCAGCTCCAGCTGTGGTGGTGGTAGAATTTAGGCTACAGTTGATTAGGCCTAGATAACTAGTGGTAGGTACCATATTTATCTGACAATGACAATACAAGAATTAATCCCTTTCATACTTCATAAATTATGACCAGATGAAATAAAATTACTTAATTTTCCGTCAATTCCATATTGAGGGAAACCCAATTTCACATGCAATAGGAAAAACTCAACACTATTTGCGTGATTGTGCGTATTATTGTGGTACAGTCAATAACACTTCAGAAATGGTATCGGTTAATAACACCACAGTAATGGTTGTTAACTCCTTACCAGTAATGATATCGGGTTAACAACATTGCCAAAGAGGCAGTGGACGGCTGTAAAACCTAAGCCAGAAACCTTGAGCAGCATGGTTTTGAATGTTGTCATCACAATCTGTCTCTCAGCATAATCTTTTCAAATTTTCCATCGCTTTTGTATATGTTACCGGCAATGTGTATTATTCAGGTATTCTATATAATACCTAGGCAATGTATAGAATACCAGGGGTATCTTGGCAATGTATGTAATATTATGTACTTTATTGTCGATTACATACTTTACCTAGGTAGTGTATACAACTCCTAGGGATTGTATAGACTCCCTGCTGTGCCACTGGCAATGTGTAAAATAAATAGATCTCGGTCCATATTTTGTGGGTAAATTATGAAAATAGAGATTTAATCAAATCCCTAAGGAATGTGATGAAATCCCTGCAGACGTTACAATAACTATTAGATTCTATATAAGCACAACTTACTGGAACTCGCCGGTCGCTGCCGCGACACACTCGCTTCGCTCGCTCGGTTCGTGCTGGTCGTTGGTTCATGTACAAACCTAACCTAACCAACTTACTAACTCATGTCGGTAAATAGTAAGATTTACAACAATCCAAGATATTTTTTGCACGCATAAACATTCATTGCTCTTGTGTTTTACATACATTACCGGCTACACATTCGGTATTGTATAGAATACCTAGGGAAAGTATAAAATAAATAATATTTCATACATTACCTACACGTTTTAGGTATTCTATACATTACCTAGGTATTGTATAGAATACCAAGTTATACACATTGCCGGTGACATATACATACAGTCAATGATGACTTTCTGGGGCGATTGCCCCCTATTTCTTCTTCCTGCCCTGTTTCCAGTCTATCTGGGGTCGGCGCAGTATGTTTCCTCTTCCATTCATATGTCATCAAGCCATCAACTCCCTTTTGATTCATATCATCCATTCCACCGTAAAGGTGCTAGTGATGAATGAATGTATAGAAAAGAGACGGAACGGACCATGTCGAGAGACCCATGAACGGAGAGAGTGATTAGAATGACAACATTCCAATCCATACTGCTCAAGGTTTTGGCTTAGGTTTTACAGCCGGCCGCCTGCCTGACACCAACCCTCTTTGGGTAAGCTGTTGTTGGTGGTTTGCCCTCCACCATTCGGGTGCTCCAAGGTGCTTATTGGTCTACACCGGGCAATCTCCTTTAGTCGACTTTTACGACACCCATGGGATGAGTTGGGGCTGGCCTATTCTACGTTATTTGTTCGCTCCCAGACCAGCATAGAAGGCGATTGCCCCTTATTTATTATTTGTATAGCGGAGAGTCAACCTTAGTAAAAAATATATAGCTGACTCGGTAAACGTTCTTTTGCTGTTATCAACTAGGGGTATAAAAAATAGCCTACGCTACGGCCTATTCTCAGGCCTACCAAATATACACAAACAATTGGTCAAGCCATTTCAGAGGAGATTTTCAGGAGCCCTATTACAAATCTCACTTCTCTCATACTCAGACGGCCGGTGCATCGCATTTCGTAGTAATTTTGCAGTTATGTTTATCGTGTTTATTGAGATGGGATAGTAAATTCTTGCTTTAAAATTATAAAATCATTATTCCTCATAAAGTAACAATTTTTCCAGTATATATTTTGCTCAAAAATATTATTGTAGAAAGGAGATATTCACAGTTGAAGTTCAAGCTATTTTCGAAGATTTTGTTTTGAATAAGATTTTTTTATAATAAATCAATGATATTTCAAAATTCCGAGGCCACTACGAACTATTCGACTATATTACTGAAAAAAGTATGTATTTTTTATTTCATTTGCGTAGATCAGTAGTTTACTCCAACCTTCGCCTTCGCGCATTATAAAATATTGAGTTTAATTAAAAGTTAAGTAAAATTTACAAAAACCGAAGCCGCTACGAAATATCTATTCTACACTATTCACTAAGGGTCGGTTTTTTGATGCATAGTTAACTGTTAACCAATTGTTAAAAAAATTTACTTATCATAATATTATATATCACTGATATTTAACAATTAGTAACAATATCAGAGGGATATTTATCCATTAGTAACATTAGTAACTAAAATTGTTACTAATGGTGGTTACATATCAGACTGATATTTAGCAATTGGTGACAGTTTTAAACAATTGGTTAACAGTTAACTATATATGCATCAAAAAACCGGCCCTTAGTCAAAATTGTCAATGTATTTTTGTTCCTGAGATCAAGAACAAAATTTACGCATTTTACGCAAAAATCAAAAGCTAGAAGTTAATTATTTACTCGTAGTAAGGTTGAAGGGTCTTCTTCTTTCTTTGGTAAAGTTACAAGAATCTAACTATTCGGGACGTCTTTAAAATTACAGCCCTATTTCCTGCGTACATTGTAAAACTACAAAATAAAGGAAAAAACTAACTATTTCGATCTTTGTAATGAGGACAATTTGTCAGTTTATCCTTTGACGTTTTTAGTCTGACATGCTACCTACTTTACTTTACCTACTCAACGATTGAGTTATTATCAAATGCGGGTGCTTTAACTGCCGCACTCAGAGACGTCAATTAACTTTAATGAGTATTTAATGTCAAAAAAATTCATTCAAATTTAGACCATAGACCCGGCAGAATAGCGACTAGTTTTGAATTGTCAGTTTTTGACGTTAAGTTCTCATTAACGTTATTTGACGTCTCTGAGTGCGGCAGTAAGACTATTATTCAACAGGTGTAATAAATAAAAATTCACTTCAATCAATCAGGGTAAATATTCTAGACTTGAATTATTCACAGTAGTACTGAGCACTGACGTCTTTGGGTATTTGTTTCTTCAATAATATACTGACTAATCGTGCACTTTAGAGGATAAATTAAATGAATACAACGAAAGTCGCAAGTAGAGCAAGTTTTCTGTAGGTGGTATATATACTGGTGACAGACCGTACTGACGCTAACGGAATGAATGAATGCATGAGGACAATAGATTTTCAAAATTTAAAATAAAAAGAAATCATAACTCTTTTTCTTTGACATAAATAGGAATTAAGCCGTTATTCGCCTAAGGCCCGAGTTCATCAACACGTAAAACAAGCCATTTAAAGTTAACCGTCTATTTTTGACAATTCTTCCATACTGATACAAAATATGTCAAAAAGAACCGATTAAATAATAATCGACAATTAATTCACTGTTTAATGTATTTATATAATTCACTAGTGTTCGCCCGCGGCTTCGCTCGCGTTAATGTCGTTTATTATATAGCCAATAACCTTCCTCGATAGATAGACTATCCAACTCAAAAATAATTCTTCGATTGGAGTCAGTAGTTTCTGAGATTAGCGCGTTAAACCAACCAATATAATATTAGTATAGATAATGTGTGTGTGGTGACGGCAGAGCAGAATACAATTTGTTACCACCCCCATCTCTCCCGTGGGTGTCGTAAGGCTAAGGCTAAGGATAAATCAGTGATGAGGAATTGGCAGCAGCATTTCTCTCATACCACCTAGCAATATAAATGCGATTTATGTGCCCGATATATGGCAATTGGCTCGCCACCTATTACATGGGACCGAACATAAATGGCGAAAAGTGGGTGTTAATTCACCTCTGCCTACCCCTTCGGGGGTATAGGCTTGATTTATGTATGTGTATACATATTATGTATATATATATATAGTAATGTGTGTAGAGTTAGGTTACGGCTATTTACTGCAAGACTCATTTCAGTTGGTAATTCATGCCACCAACATAGTAAACTTAGGGCCTGTTTCACAATCGAAAAGTAAAGTTCGAAGTAAGCTACTTCGAACTTATCTGCTCAGTAAACAAATTTTTGCGTTTCACAATCTCTGAGTAGGGTTAATTACAACGTAATCTGCAGATTAAATTAATCATCGGATGCACTACCAAGTAGCCGTATACTTGTGAGAAGTAAATCTATTTATGACAAGATAACCTCAAATACGACATTTCTAGATTCATCAACAATGTTTATTATTGTCATTTAAAATGAAAATTTTTGATCTTATTGAAGATGAATTTGACGATTTTTTCGGTCGCATGACGGGACCGCGTAGGGAACCAATATTTCGGTATGGTGTAAACAACATGGAAAAATATGATGATACTGACTTCAAGATAGGATTCCGACTTTCTAAAGAGGGTGTTAATTATAGGTTTTCTCTAATAGAGCATTCAATAACTGCTCCTACGTCGAGGTAAGTTGTTATGTATTCCTACATCTATAGCGACAGTACGTAAAATTTACACTTTTCATTATTTTTTGCATCCTAGTCCTACTACTTACCTAGTTTTATTAATATATTATGTCCTTGTTCTAGGAATTATGCAGTTAAACCTTTGGATCGTCTATTATTAACACAAAGATATTATGCAACAGGAAGTTTCCTTAGCGTAGTTGGTGACTTCACTGGTGTAAACAAGGCATCTGCTAGTCGAATTGTTAAATTAATTTCACATGCGATTGCACAGCTACTGATCAAGAAACATCCAAACATCAATAGGGATAATGATTGGAACATACCACCTCCATCCCAACACCGTCCTCATACTGCCAAAAACAATGATACCTACTGTAAGCTCTGTTTGTGTAAATCGGAACACCTACAATTGTGTAGTGCTCGTGCAAATAATATTTGCATGAGCACTACACAATGTAATGTTTTATTTATTATAAGAAAACATTATATAGTTAGTTAAGAAATTTATTTAAAATAAAATGTTCACAAATTTTTATCAATTTTATTTTGCAACCAGTCTTCTTCTTCAAACAACCACTGTTTCCGTTTATGCTCTCATTCCTCTTGTATAATTTGTTTCTGCGATTTCTAGTTTGCTTTCCGCCACCTTTTCAAAAGGTCACATTGGTTTTTGTTTACCTAAAACAAGTAGGAAATTATTTATTTAAAGAAATTTTCATTTGGCTAAAGTATATGAAAATATATCCTCGTGAGGCCCAGACAGAGATAGACGAATCACCGGAGTCAGATATTTGAACGCATCTACTGCTTGGCGTGAATTTAATTCTAGTAAAAGTTCATGATGACTGATGAGGTGGTGAAAACCACTATAGAATTCTCAACATAAAACACATCACAAGACTTATTTTCAATGATTCTGCATAATTGCACATCAACACGGATGTTTGTGCAGCAAAATAACACCACTTTCACTGCACAAAATCCACTCTGAAACAATTATTGAAAATAATCTGACTGACACCATTGAAACCTATCTCACTGACAAACGTTTGACATGGATCTTTTGTTGACAACTCGTACGTTCCATTCTTACAGAAACATTGATTTTAGAAAAGGTGAAATCACTTAATAACCTCACAATGTACTATGTTTTTCATGTGAATACATCTTTATTTTATGTGAAAATCATAACGAAAAATATTTGTAATTTGGTTGCTGCATTTACTGTACTTATTACAAATACAGAAATTATTCTTACCTTGAAACGAAACGGTAAACTCTAAAGTTGCCAGCATACTCCTAAGTAAGTATTTATTAGTTAATCTTCACTTTAATTTACTAGTTGGATGATTGTGAAACGCAAAGAAAGTTACCGGAAGGATTTAACCTCTATGTAATTTACTGGCTAAGTAAATACTTATAACTTTACTTTTCGATTGTGAAACAGACCCTTAATATAATATCTCTATCTTTATACCGACAACAACAAGAAACACTTGATATCGGGCCCTACTACGTGTCCATGTCCGATTCGTAGCGTCCTCCGAGGCATTCCGCGGCAGTCGTAGTATTGTCGCGGCAGAGCAGAGAGAAGGAACCTTCAGCTCCCGTAGCACGGGACTGGACGTGGAGGCAAAAGAAAATACTTTTCTCTCGCTCTAACTCCCACTGAATCCAGAGATAAAACACTGAAGTGGTGGAGTGAGATTTTGTCCACGTCCCGTGCTATGTCTATGGAAGTGTTCGATCGCAAGGCTCGAGGACAAGGTCTTCGCCTTTCCCAAAAAACCCGGTAGTACTGTAAAGTCCTCTCAACCAACAGCATAGGTCCTCAAAAAAAATTAATGCGTGCCGTACACTTGCACGGAGGAAAATTGACACTACGTACTATTATACTCCCTGTGTTGCTGTCTTTTGGCACACTTTTGGGCAGACGTCGTATAGATTTATGCCGCCGTGTCGTTAAGGACGTAAGTTTGTACATACCAGATTTTTAGGTACGAGATCCGAGGGGAGGGGCATGCTAAGCCAACAACTTTCGAAATTTTTTAATACTTATTTTATTTTTTAAAACTCACCTGCTATCCTATTAAAATATTTTTGAAGTGTGCACTTCGACAACTTTTTTTAACTTGGTGTTAATAGGTAGGTAATAAATTACCACGCCTCTGGTCACGGGCCATGGCAAAGCAGATAGCAATTTAATAATACACTACCATCTTTCACATTCCATGTGTCATAATAGACGACCAAGGGGGATTTTTGGACCTGTGCAAATCATTTCCAAACTGGGTTCTGCAGGCGGAGCGATTTTTAGGAAGGCTGGTACAACGACCCCAAATACCTAATCTAAGGGCAGTAGGTACCTAGTAGGCCTAGGCACAACTTAAACTATTATCACGGTTGGGCACTTTTTTTTGTCGGAGTGGAACGCTTTTACGCACCATACCAGCCGCTAGCTAGGCGACTGGCGTGTGTAGGACTCGCTCAACGCACGAAGCGTCAGCAATACCCACTAAACCACTCCGGGGTCAGGCGCCGAGGAGGGGATGTCCGAAACACTGGACATCCCCCCAGACGGGGTGGCCTGTGCGATGCACATACGGGGGCTAACCCGTCTGTGCAGGCCACTCTTGACGAATCTAGGGAGGACGAAGATGAGCTCGCCTCCTTCGGCCCGTTCGTCTGCGCCGGAGGGGAGCGGCAAGAGCATCTTCTTTCCGGTCCCTCTCCGCTGCCTCCTTTCGAGACATGACAGTTTCGCAGAAGGAGGCTCCAGCCTCCCAAATTCTCTCGCTCCCAACCATGGATCTAACCAGAGTTGGGAGCGAGAGATAACCACTACTAAGCGCCGCACGAAGTGTGCGGCGCTCAAGTCGCCAAGCCGGGCATACGCTAAGTGTATGCTCAGCCGTATCATCAGGAGCGTCGCAGTGGTGATATCGCAACGACTCCTCCCGACGGGCGACCTTGTGCAGGTAGTGACCGAAACAGCCATGTCCGGTCAACACCTGTACAAGGCGGTAGGTGAGGCTGCTGTGCCGGCGCCCAACCCACTTCTCCAACACCGGACGGATGGCCTCAACCGTCCGGTGGCCGGCACGCGGGGCTAGGAGTGCCTCTGCCCACTGACCAACGGCCTCCCGCTTGGCCAGTGTACGCTGCCGTCTGATCTCATCAAGAACAGGGCTTTCCCCCGCGCTACGGCGGCGACCCGTGCTCTATACACCCGGGACAGAACCCGGGCTTCGAGCTCTCAGGGAGGCCTGCTAATACGCAGGCAGCCTCGTGGCTAACCGTGCGGTATGCTCGCACGGTCCGGGTCGCGATGAACCCCTGCGGTTGACGCAAGAGGGCCCGCGTGCGGGTGGAGAGGCACTCCGCCCATACCGGGGCTCCATACAGTGCCATCGCCCGTATCACAGCGTGATACAGTCAACTACATGCCGTACCAGGTCCCCCCAAGTTGGAGAGCACACGCCCGAGGGCAGCTGCAGCGGCGCACAGCCGAGGAGCGAGGAGCTTAAAGTGCTTCTTGAAACTCTACCGGGGGTCCAGAATCAGGCCGAGGTACTTCATATGCACCTCGACGGGAATCCAGACCCCCTCCACTTGGAGCCCCGGTGGTGTGGTCACTCGAGCCCCAACATGCGGATTCGGCGGACGACTAGCGATGTGGCGACTGACGCAAGGTGGACCGCGTCTTCATTCGCGAGCCCTCGCCGCGACAAGAGCTGGCCCCGCAGAACCCAGTTGTACCCCAGGTTCCATAGCAAGGGTCCAAGCACGGAACCCTGGGGTACACCCCACGACTGTACGCGTCCTTCCGCGTCCTCATAAAGGACCACCCTGTCTCGAAGGTAGTCCGTCACGAGAGCGCAGAGGTAGAGGGGCACTTGGTGAAAAATAAGTGCCGCCTCTATGCACTCATGAGGAAGGCTGTTAAAGGCGTTCGCGATGTCTAACGACACTGCAATGACAGCCTCCTCTCGTGCTGCGGCTGCCTCAGTCCACCCCTTGAGGCGAGCCACCGCGTCCATCGTGGACTGACCGGTCCGAAAGCCGTACTGGGCCTCAGCGAGGTTCGGGCTGCGGCTCTCGAGGTGCTGGAGGATCCGGGCAGCGAGAATTTTCTCGAAAACCTTCCCGGACTCGTCCAACAGCACCACCGATCGATAACCTGATGAGGAGTCGGGAGGGCGTCCGCCCTTGCGGAGGAGGCAAAGTCTCCCGACTCTCCATCTCTTGGGGAAGCGGCGATGCAGGTGACACAATTATCACACTTTTTTTATGAAGTTAAATGAAATTAGACTGAAAATTAAGACACCCATTAAGCGACCCATATTTTTTTTTTATTACGTCATTTTCATAAAACAATCATGATTAAAATTCCGGTAATTCTAAAAAACGAAAGCTTAGTAAAGTAAGTTCAATTATATTAACATCCTTCTTTAAAGCCTACAGAATTAATAAATACATTACCAAAGTCTATATAATAAATAATAAATACCTATCTCATTCGCTTCACATCTTGTCTGTGCTGTGAACTTTATTTGTTTAGATTAGTAGCAGACTAGAAGCTTTGAGTTCAAAATTCAAATGTGATTTCATTTCGCGCTACAGAAACCAAGCCATCACTTTGTCTATGGTTTCGAAATAGCACTAAGTTTTTCTCATCCGTGCCGGTCGTGGCGCGACAGGAGCACATCAGTTTCATTTATTTAATATTGTTAGAGACACATTATAGCCACGATACGATACGATATCCTAGTATGTCTTTATAATAAATATATATGTATGAAACCGATGTGCTTCCTAGCGCGCCTTAAGTGTTGTTTTACATACATACATACATACATAAATCACGCCTTTATCCCCGAAGGGATAGGCAGAGGTGAAGTTGTTTGTGTGTGTGTGTGTGTGTGTGTGTGTGTGAAGTGTTGTTTTGATTGCTAATAATAGGGTCAGCTCTGACATGATTCTCCAAACTCAAAACTAAATTTAATATCAGTCTCTTCTCTTGATTCTGTATTGAGAATGAAAGAGAAACACTGTTGTCAAATTAATCTTAGGTTGAGAGAACCGTTGTCAGAATCGACCCTAATAGGGTCAGTAACAGTATTTTTCTTTCATTCTCAATACAGAATGAAGAGAAGTGACTGATACTAAATTTAGTTTTAAGTTTAGAGAATCATGTCAGAATTGACCCTATGATCTTTCTTTTCTATATGATTTAATATTTTAATGGTTAGTTATTATATTATATACATCTGTTTCATGTGGTATACTTATATAATCTCTTAAAAAATTTTGGCGAAACTTTTATGGCTGTTAATTGAATTGAAATGTTATTGTATTGGAGTGGTGCTTTCCGTTTGTTTACGAACAATAAACTGGTTCTATTCTATCGCGGAAACTGTGGATTTTTATGCCCTGTGTTTTTGAGTGCGGACGCCACGTCACACTAAACAACTATTTTACTTCGGTAAACATACATATGTCGTAAAATATTACAAAGAGGTGCTTGAATATTCAGAAAGTATCGACATTTTAATATTATTCAAGAAAGAACTATGGCTGTATGGGCTATTCCTATTGCCTGTATCAGTGGAAGAATAAATTAAAAACAATTTAAAGTTTAATATTTTGTCGATGGTAGTAATATTTTCGGTGTGGTGGTCGATTTACTTTAATTTTTCTTTCTATTGCTGCCGATTTTAAGCGGGAACTCGTATTCTTTGATTTAAACCCATCCACAATGAGTGTCGAAGAAGATGTAATGAAAATACAAAAGAAACTAACTAAAATGACTTCGGAAGATGGCACAGTATGTTTTGGTTTTATATTTTTAAGAAGATTAACGAAGACAGTTTTTGCCGAATCCATATAATCAACATCAAAACGCATGGATACAACTGCGATTTGTGTCTAAGATACTCAATCGCCACTAAATATATTTTTGAAGTTGTTTCTTGATGTAACAATAAATGATATTATTTGATGAATTTATGGACCTATCATAACATTTGAATGCATTGTTTTGTTTCAGGGACAAGAAGAAGCATTGGACCTCTTAAAAGCACTACAAACAATGGCAATAAATTTGGAGGTGTTGACTAAAACAAGAATAGGTATGACTGTGAATGCTTTGCGTAAGTCTAGTAAGGATGAAGAAGTGATATCTTTGTGTAAAACGCTGATAAAAAATTGGAAGAAGTTTCTTTCAACTCCCAGTACACCTTCCAAAGATAATGGCAGTTCTTCAAAATCTAAAAAGGATAGTAAAGACAAGGACAAGAATGACGACAAGGAAAAAGATAAAAAACTTCAAGCCTCTTTTCCGCCCCAATCAAATACAACTGATGCAGTAAGACTCAAATGCCGAGAACTTCTCATGCAATCATTGAAAGTTGACGGAGAAAATCCTAATGCCTGTGCTTCACCTGAAGAACTTGCTGAAGAATTGGAGGAATGCATTTATGCTGAATTTAAAAATACTGACATGAGATATAAAAATAGAGTTCGGTCTCGAGTTGCTAATTTGAAAGATCCCAAAAATCCAACTTTGAGAACAAATTACCTCAATGGTGTTATTTCGGCCTCCCGTCTTGCTAAAATGACTCCAGAAGAAATGGCCAGTGATGAAATGAAAAAGTTACGAGAAAAGTTCATTAAAGAAGCTATTGATGATGCCCAACTGGCCACAGTACAGGGTACTAAAACAGAGATGCTCAAATGTGGCAAATGCAAAAAGAAGAACTGCACCTATAATCAGCTCCAGACCAGGAGTTCTGATGAGCCTATGACCACTTTTGTCCTCTGCAATGAATGTGGTAACCGCTGGAAGTTCTGTTAAGACTGCTTTTATTGCAATTTAGTTTAATTAGTGTGTTAACTATAAATTGATACTGTATTGTATCAGTACTTGTACTACCTTTTACTATGAATTATGATATTTTGTTCAGCTCTAATTGTATTGATCTTTCTACAACTGGATAAGAATCTTAAGTAGATAAGACATCCTTAGTTTTACGTAATAAATTAATCTGCTTTAAGTAATATTAAGTTTTTATTTTAACCCTTGTGGTTGTAGGAAGTCTTAGGTTTAAATTTAAACACTGATTGAAGATAATAGAAGTATATATTTTTAATAAATTTTGATAACAATAGGAATGTGTCCTCTATGTCAGTAAACTTTAAAAAACTGGCACTGCATCCACTTGATAACTTTAGTCAAGGGATAGATCTTGTTTTTAATCTTAACACAATTTTCTATTTATGCTGACAATATATATTTTTTGTCATGTGCAATAATTAGCTTTTACAATACAATTATTTTAATATTTAAAACTGTTATTGCTATTTTAAAAATAAATTATTACTAAAAATATTCAGTGCTAATTATAAATACATACATTCATATTAAATTTTAAAATACTATAAACAATAATAAATGAGAATGTAATTATTGTCTGGATTTTCATATTTAGCTGCAAATATTTTAGGTCACATTTTGTAACTACATTAGGACAGCAAATATAAGTTTCAAAATCTATAATGGGTAAAACATTTATGTTTGTTTGTAAAACTAACATGATTTAATTGGTAACATTGCTAAATTTCTTTTTTCCTCCATAATTTAGACTAGCTTATCATATTCATTATACCACAATACCACATATAGGAAGGTGTACTAATCAGCAGAATTTAAAGATTCCAAAAGTATTCATATATTACTCACTAGATGACACCATATGCCACGGTCACTGTGTTATCATTACACCCATAAAATGGCCAGGACTATTATAATCTAATATGGCAAGCTACACTTTGGTGAACAACATTAATTTCTTATTTGGCTTATACGAAAATTACCCTATGTCTATTCTATCACAATTATTAATATACATGTTATTGTACAGATTATTTTTAATGACTTATTCCACTACGAGTTCTCCAGTTTGGATTTTGACAAATGTTTTGTTTTCATTGCACTTACTACTTTCTGTATGTATATCTATATCTAACTTGAGATCAGTAGATTCTTCTTCATTATTTTCATCAATTTTATTTATAATGAAACTGACGTCTTCGTTGGCGACGTAACATTCTGGTGTAAGATTCTTTTGATACATAAAATGTGATTTTAAGTGGTCGCGAAGAAAATGTGACTGCACAACAACCAAGTCGCAGTAGGAGCATTTATGATTAGCTGCACTAATTACATCTGGATCGTCGTGACGCCTGTAATGATTACTCAAAGCATCCTGTCTCTGATTTGTATAAGGGCACAAAATACACATATGCAATTTTCGGTCTTTCGTAGGTGATGTATCAGATGGTGATTGTTCCTTATTGTTATTTATCGAACGCCTGCGTTGTAACAATCGTAAAGTTTGTTGGTCGCGCACAGAAAACTGTTGAAAATCACTTTTCGGGACACCCTTGGGCATCGTTTTGATAGCTAGTTTAATATTATCATTGTCTACTTGTACATTCTCTTGTATTTCTGAATCTTCAAGTTCATTATTACTTTTTTTTCTTTCTGCTTGCGCCTCATCATTCATTTGATGTTTTCGCATATGCTGAACGTAATTGGCATAATACTTAACGGAATAATCACAAAGTTCACATTTGTACCGTTGTTTGGACCCATGTAAAGATAAATGTATTTTATATTGTTCTCGTTTTTCAAAAGCTGATGGACATTTGTGGCATTTGTATCGCTTCTCCTTTTGTCGACCGTTTTTCAAATACGTTGGGTAAATAAATTCTGGATTGCCGTGCATTAGATAACCGAATTGAGGATCGGCTTGTAAAACCGGCGGGAAGTGGTCGTTTGGTTTTACTAACTTATCTTTGTCAGTAAGTACTCTTTTTTGTGCTTCAGTCTTCCTCTGAAATAGATCTGTTCCCGACAATGGGATATTTTTATAATCCACATCTTCTCCAGATTCATAATCACAAGTTGAAGTTTTACCTTCATTTTCATGCAACAATTCATGTTTAGCCAAATTTCCTATGTTCTTTACACAATAGTTACATTTTTTGCACTTATGTTCGCCTTCTCCACCGTGCAGTCCCACATGATAACTCAGCGCAGAAGTTTTGAAAAATTTCGCAGGGCATAACCTACATAAGTATTGTTTGGATACAGTTTTCGGTTTCGTGTCATTTGATTTCTTAACGTTTGCTAATTCATAATTTGGGCTTGGACTGGTAACAACCCATGTAATTTCTGATGTAGTAGGACAGTGTACAAGTTCAAGATTGGGTTGTTTATGTTCAGCATGCGAGTTATGTATGAACTTCAGCATCTTCGTTTTAGTGTGATATTCATCTGTGTGAACAGATATGTGTTCGATTAAATCGCTTTCTTCCGGAACAGAAAACTCACAGCTTTTACATTTCCTGGGATTTGATAAGTTATGGTTATTATTATGCGCTTTCAGTTCTCCGTCGCTTAAAAATCTGGCTGGACACATTTGGCAAAAGTATAATATTTTTGTTTCATTATCAATTAGTGGTTTATTGTCTTTCAATATGCAGTCTGTGCCGTTTCTTTTTTCTGATTCGATAACTTTACGTAATTTGGCTATTTGTTCTTCATCAGGGATGTCCGACTCAACTGGGCAGTATATGCGACCGTATATTTCTCCGTGTGTTTTAGAATGTTCAGCCAATCTAATAGGGCTGTCGCGTGTAAACTTACACTCTGAACACTTGTACATCGTGACATCAGTATTTTCGAGAACAATACAGTGGATTTTTTCATGGTTTGGAATTTTACATTTTTGCGTGTTTACATAAGAACAGTATCGGCATTTATACATTTTATGAAATTCGTTTCTCGCCGAAACCCATACAAATGGTATTTCGTCGAGATTTATCGAAGATTCTGTTTTAATAGTCGATTTTGCTTCTAATTCGGCTTCTGATTCCGTCTTCTTCGGCAATATACCATGAACTCTCAAATGCTGGTGTAATAGATGCCTTTTGGACACACTGTAATTACACTCCGGGCATTTATAAGGTGTATCCGCGGGAAGTCGATGGAACTGTTCATGATACATGAATTGTGACTTGCTATTTGTTTCATATGGGCATTCCGTGCATTTATGTCGCTTATTACCCGATGACGCATTAGCAGTAGTACTGCCTTCAGCCAATGGCGACTTGTGTCCCATGGCCTTAGCAATGTATTCTTCTGGTTCAGACACTCCATGTATAAGTAAATGTTGTATTAGCTCGTGTTCGTCTTTGACAAAGTACGGGCAGAAGAAGCATTTAAAGATTGATTGTGGTGAAGGTTGGTGACCCTGAAGGTGCGCATACATCAGCTTTTTATCGTTGCTCTTGAATGGGCACTTGTTACAGGAGTCGCCGGTCACATCGTTAATTGATATTAACGACTCTGGTTTTGGCTTCACAGTTGTTATTACTTTTATAACGCCTTCGTGCTTCAGCCGACAATGTCTCTGCAATTGAAATACGAATGATTTAATTAAATACGTAACATAAACAGAAAAAAAACAATATATCGAATCTATCATTACAATTTGTTGACAGCCTGACTTATTGTAAATAAAAATTCATAAGCACCTGTATAACATGCTTCCAGTTTGACAGCTGATTACAGTGACCACAACGATAAGCCAAGTCCGCTGGGTCTGTAGGATTTTCCGGTTTTTTTTGTGGTTTTATTTCCTCTTGATTATTATCAACGCGGGAATGTTCACGAACGTGCTCTAACAAAGCTTCCCTGGACGGATCTCTGCAAATTAAGCATTGACACGTAAATATGTATATCTAATTACCTATGCAATGAGTGATTCTTAACATTTCTCATCCCTTGTAAAAACAGTTTCTTCTAAATCCCTACATATTTTATTATAAGGAATATCGAAACTGATCCTCAATATATAAGAGTTACATAACTTTTAATATGATTGTGGCAGTGTACATCATACGTGTTAGTGAGTCAGTTGCCTTTATAGTTTCTAGGCGCAAGAGGTTAAGGTCAGTAATATTTTTGCAATTATGCATAGCCTAATAATAGTATGTGTGGTCAGTAATTAAAATGTTCAAATAAAAAAAACTGTTTACCTGTAGTTACATTTTTTACATTTCCATAAAGTTCGCTTTGGCTTTTTGGATTCCATGTTATTATCTATTTGTTCATATTTTTGATCATTGCTATATGTCTGCAAGTTCAGCGGTTGCATCTCAAATGATTGATTCGCAGAGTCATTTGTGTCATTGAAATTATCGTCAATTTCCATCGATGGATCAGCTGAGGCATTAATATCTAAATAGTGGAAGGCGGTTTCGCCATTTTCATTTAGCACCGACATAGCTAAAAATTTGTTGTATTTGCTGTAGTTTCTTCGGCCAGTCTCGTCGGTCATAAGCACTTTCGCTTCATTGTGTTCTGGGTCTCTGGTAGATTTGAGCTTTATGTGCTTTGTAATATCCCAACGCCAATTAGATTTGTATTTACAAATGGAGCATTCAAATGGTTTCTTATTTAAATGACCTACTATGTGTACATGGAACCTTGACGCGGTGGAGGCCCAGAAAGGACAATGAGGACATTTAAACACTTTCTTTCCTACTGCTTGGCTTGGAGATAGGTTCATGCCTTCATTGTCATCGGTACCGTCTGGATCAAAATTTCTGTTGAGTTCGGGTAAAGTTGAATCATCATTAATATTGATATCAAGCGGGGTATCGTATTTGTTTGAGTTGGGATTGATATTATTCCATACGAATACCACATTTTCCATAGGATGCGGTTCGTTATCTCTTTCTTGTATTATTGCACCTTGACTATTATCTTGACTTTTTACTTCTGTTGTTATGTCACCTTTCACTCTCTCCTTCTTGCACGTTTGCATGTGTACGTAAAGATCAGCACTAGACTTGCATCGGTGCCTACAATTTTGGCAGCGCGTAGAACTTAAACTTGGGAGCAGAGTGCTTGTAGACATACGATTCAGGTTGGACACACAATTTTTCTCATGAACTGAATGCTCTGACAAACACTTGCTTTCGAAGCCACAATTTTTGCATTTTAAAGATCCTTCTTCACCTGTCTCGGTTAGCAGTCTCTCTTTAAGTTTGTCAAAAAACGACTCATTTTTCTTGCGTGCAGCTATAGGCATGCTGTTTACCGGTATGAGGCTGATATCGACAGGTAAATTTTCGAATTTGCAGTCTTTGTTGGTCTCTGATGTCTCTGGGATAGGATTCTCCTTGAATTTTTTCGACGGTGGCTCCCCAGTCGATGTTTTGTTTTGAGTCGGCGTCGAGGAATGTAATGGTATAAGAGGTGGCAATGGCCTAGCGGGCTTCCTGTTTTGCTTCTGAGATTTTGCGTCATCTGACATGGAGTTTGGTGATTGTTGACTTTGTCCATCTGGTGCCAATTGCATCGCGTCCTTTTTGGCACTCGTGTCGACGGCATCGTTTGAGTCGCTATAGCAGCTCACAATGTCTTTTTCAGCGATTTGCAGACCCATGTCCTGAAAAAGAAAAAACATTTTTATTAAATACTGTATGATAAATATAATATCGGAATAGACTATGTTGTACTGGGAATTAAAATATTTCTTTTCTTCTTTTAACAAAAAAGTCTTTTTTATATTTCTTGATAGTTTACACTTAGTGCCTACTGCCACAGAAAAATGAAATAAAGACCAGCACTTAAAATACTAGGTGTGCACTAGATCTTGTGATAGAGATCGGCCTGTTTATCAAAATGAATAAAATAAAAGAAATCAAGGTCGTCGGTAAAAAGAATCACAATATTTATATTATTGTGCAACCTTTGAAGACTACAAGAAACATGCCTACAATCCTCTTTGTTAGACGAAGTAGGTAAGTACCGAGGAATTAGGTAGGTAGAGATTCTTCTCACCGTAAATACAATATATGCCTGATCATATTAAGTTTTAATAAATACGTAAAATATCCGATAAGGACTAATAACAGCGTCGACGACCAGTTTGTTAACATTGTCGATCGCTATCGGCCAAGAGGTCCCGGGTTTGAATCCTATTAGGGAAAAGACAAGTGTTAGTGTAATGAAGACGCAATTGTTGTCGAATCATGGTTTTTTTAATACTGTATTGTCATTATTTGTATAGTGTCTATAATTTCGCAAATGCTACGTTTGTCAACAGATGCTTGAATGTTTGAATGCGAATGCTAATATTCCAAAATGTGCGAATATTCGTTACACCACTTAGGTTGATTTATATTCGCAATTAAGTATTATTAAACTTATTTATTATTTTATCTAAGAGAAAAAAAAAATTCTAATAAAAAAAAATATTTTTCGTAAAAATTATAATGATTAAAATCAATAAATAATGTTGAAGCAAAATAAAATAGTATATTGGGGTTTAATTAGACTAAAGACTTTTGAGATAAACTCTCAAAAGTCTAAGCTAATTAATTAGTTTGACTATTATGTATAACTTCTATTACTATTTATCATGTGCCCTATAAAGTAAAATAATAAAGAAAAGATCGTTTTTTATGTAAGATTATTACCTAAACTTAGGCGCTTTCTACGTTAATTTCTCTTAAACCCGGCGAACTACAAAAAAACTTTAAAAAATATAAGATTGTGCATTTCAAACCCTACAAATCGAGGTATAGTTTTATTGAGGTACAAAATTGTTAAAATGTGAAACCAACGTCCATACAAGATTGGGCATACCCCTTTACCTCTATTAAAGACAATATAATATTTATACATATATCTTTAGGGTATTTATTATAGCATACAGTCATTTTGATGGTGCAGTATCAGTAGTAGCGCAAATATCATTGTACGGTACAACAAATAAAAGAGCACACAACCCATTGATCTATCCATCCATTAAACTTTGTACTGAGTTCATTAAAGGCTTGTAAGTACCGGGCTTTGCCGGGTTTGTTTACAAACAATATAAACCACGTGTACAACTTGACAGTTGTCTCGAGTCCAATAGAAATGAGATATACCGAGTTGTGAAATTATGAAATCATTTACTGTTTTTTTTTCTTTTCCTATAAGTAAGAACACACGTTGAAAATCGTAAGTGATAATATTCTAAAGTCATTGCGGATTAAGGTGGGTTTATTCAGTATCGTAATGTGATAAGTTTATTTTAGTATTTACTTAGGTGAAACCGTTAGTCTATTATTTTTTTGTAATAATCATGTCTAGGTGTGTAGTTATTAATTTTTGTAGGTACTATTTTGTTTTACGTAACTAGGTAGGAATTAAAATAATCAAGAAAGTAGTTTTAAATTATTAGAATTATGCAATTTCGTGTCGTCGTTCTGATACTGGAATATTTTTACACATATACATACATATACCTACTATTAGGTACAATTTCTAAAGTATTTAACTACTGAGTTGCTAAAAACTGCAGTGCAGACAAAGGTATTCATGCAGTGCAAGCGGTATGGGGACGACATGCACAGATGC
Source organism: Cataclysta lemnata (assembly GCA_963931975.1). Taxonomy (NCBI): domain Eukaryota; kingdom Metazoa; phylum Arthropoda; class Insecta; order Lepidoptera; family Crambidae; genus Cataclysta; species Cataclysta lemnata. The sequence continues at coordinate 13,351,532 of OZ008341.1, read as the reverse complement.
CAGCGTGAAGCAGCGCGCGCGGGGGGCGCAGCCGGCGGCGAGTGCACGCCAGAGCGCGCGATAACACCGCGTGACGTCACCGCCGGCCGCCGCCGGGGCCCGGGGCGCGGCCCCTCGCGTCGCAGCCCGACACTCACCGAGTACGAGGAGCGCGAGTCTCCGCTCCCTTCCTCCTCCTTCAGGATGAGCGCGTCGGCGTCGGCCATGTCGCTGGCACCCACCCGGTTCCGGCGGCGACTGGCGGCCGATTGGCCCACGGTCGGAGTGTGATGATTCAGCTCGTGCAACGTCAGACTTTGCTTGATGTCCGCCGTGAAGTTGCACGTGAAGCACTTGAAGCTCCCGTTGCCGCCGTGGTTCTTCATGTGCCGGTCCAGGTTCCATTTGTACGGTGAACGGAAATCGCATATGGTGCACTTGATCATCGGCATCGAATGGTACTTGACATGTTTTGTGAATCTCGCTTTTATGTGGGTCACGTAATTGCATTTGCTGCACGAGAAGTATTTGCTGCTGTCCTTCGGCAGACCGACTTCGTTAGTCGACGACTTGTCGCTAGCATCGGCGCCGGCGGGGCGTCCGAACGACTCCTCGTTGCCATCGTCGACATCTATCTCGATATCCTCGCTTTCCTCCACCTGTTCTACCAGATCTTCCATAGAGTCTGTCTGCTCCACAGCAGTCCCTCCGGTGTTAGACGGGACGTCGATGTCAACCGCGTTGCTTGTGGTAGCTGGCCCTCCGTGGATCATTTTTATATGTCTCGTGAGTTTCTGATGGTGCCTCGAAGCGTAGACACAGTGTGGACAGTCGTATATTCTAAACTTCTCAAAATGAACGTCCCGTATGTGTACAAGGTATATCCGCGGGTTCTGCGTGTAGAACTTGCACTTGATGCAACTGTAATTCCTCCGTATCTTGCACTGCGGTAAGTCGGGTTCTTCGGCAGCGTCGGAGGAGGCCTCCGACGATGCGTCACCACACACTCGGCTTTCGTAAGGACGTGCGAGAGAAACTATCTCGCCGACTCGGTAGTCCGGCGAGAACATCTGCTGTAGCATAGTCCGCTGCAACAAAATAATATTCGGTGTCGGTTAAACGGTAGTGAGGGCGCGGAGCGTGGGTCGCGGGGGGCGCGCGGCGGCGGTTCTGCCGGTTGCCGGACGGACGTGTGCACTGCGCGAGAGCGTCGCCGGCTGAATGAGCGGTGGCGAGGCGAGGCCTCGGCGGCGATGGCGGCTCGCGGCAGCGCCGGTGGCGGCGACCGGCACGGGGGCGTGGGCGCGGGACGGGCCGCAGCCGTCTCCGCCGAGATGCTCCGCTGTTGTATTTTTCGTCCTCGACGCTAGGGAGCCCAGCGGGTGACCTCTCCGAAACGGTCTAGTGATATATCTTTGCCGCCCGTGACGTTGTTATGGACGAAGAGGGAACGATAGCGCGAGTGTTACGACTGCTACACGTACATGCAGATTATATGGTTACATACAATAATTAGAACATGAAAGTAGGAATTAATATTATTTACCAGCACTTAAGTATGTTAGTACCTATCTTCTACGTTGAAAAACCTACGAGGTGATAAAAGTTTTCCTGTTTCCCTCTAAGATATGAAAAGCTAACAAGACTCAAGTTAGAGCGAATATAATACACCTAAGTGCTACCTACAGCTTTATACGAGCCCCTCCTCTAACGAATAACTTGAACATCATCTTTACGAGCTGGGTTTACGGTTTATTTTTGTTGAACGCATCGTTCATAGCCTAACCACGCCGCTACGAGAGCCGTCTGGCCGATACAGTGGATATTGAAAATCATATTTTTGATTCATCAATATAAATTATCAATAAACGCGTATCGTTGATGTCTTTTATTTAAGGTGAATTAAAAAAAATTGTCAAGTAACATTGGCACTTTACTGTTTGTTAAAAATTTTGTTTAGCAATTAATCCACACAACAATCAGAATGAAAAATAATGAAAAATAAAGCTTAGAATTTGACAATAGTTGCTGATTAAAGTTGGGACTACCGTTGGCTGTCTACATTCAGTTATGCACAGGTTTTAATAGGAATTTAGGTTTTCTATTATTACTAACTTACTAGGCTAACATTTGTGTGACCGTGGATGGATAAAGCATTTAATAGTGACTAGGTCAAGGGGACGCTGCTTTGCTCACGATATGAAATAAACGGCCACCATCGATCTGATAACTTTTTAACAGTGATGCCTACGTCGACCGTAGCAAATATGCTCATCCTTAAGTTGGCCTGTTTTGGTAATCAAATATTTATCAACAAATCTTTATCGTTGATCAATCAGCAATGACTCCGCGCGCTTTGTCGGTCAATTATCAGCGTAGAAATAAATATACTATGGTAAAAAGGTAATGCGTAGGTAGTTCTCGTATGAAACTAAAATGAGCCGTTATTCTAGTTACCTAATCTGTTATAAGAATAAAGTACGAAAAAGGTCTTTTACCTACTGCCGCACGCAGAGACGTCAATTAACGTTAATGAGTACTTAATACAAAAAATATGACTATTCAAACCTAGTCGCTATTCTTACCGGGTCTATTGTTTTGGCATTAATACTCATTAAAGTTAATTGACGTCTCTGAGTGCGGCAGTTAAAAGTAAAATTTGACAATAATCGGAATAATACCGTCCTAGTATTATTTCTATAGCACTTTTTTGCGGGTCAGATTACCACTGTATTTAGATTTTTTTTTAAATTTCATTATCTTGGAGTGATGCTTGTTACTAATCATAAATGTGGTTATTATTTGTCTCCCTCAAATGTTAGGAAACTAATTAAACGGAAAAAGAGGTCACAAAAAGCATAAGGACATGCTTTTTGGGAGCCGCATTTGGCCATCATTTTTCCAAATTATTCTGACCTCTTTTTGACTGATCTTATTTCGTAATTTCTATGACCGTGATGACGAACAATAAATATGATGAATTTTATCGTAAAACCGTGGATTATGTCAGGTGCCATTGTTTTATTGTCGAATGCCACTCCTTCCTGACGCCCGTTTCGCAGTGCAGACTGATGTCATAAAAATCGTTACCAAGAGAAGACATTAAAATGATGTTTAACACCGTGATTTAACGTTAATGCGATTAGTAATGGTTAGCAGGGTTCCACTTATACCGCCTAGCAATATATTGTGATTTACGTGCTTGATAATTGGCAATAGGCTCGCCACGTATTACATGGGACCTAATCTAATAGGTGAAACGTAGATGTTAATTAACTTCTGCCTACCCCTTCGGGCATAAAAAGGCGTGATTTCGTGTGTATGTAGGCATATAGTATTTAACGTTTTCGAAGAAAAAAGTAAAATGCTATAGACTTAGTTAATTGAATAACAAACTTAAATTAAAAGGTGACTAGAGCCTTAAGTATGAAAAAAGTTTTAGTTATTAAGAGTGTTATAGCAATTGAGGCTAAAATTTGACCTATCGTTGGAAAGCGTTCGTATGTAACATCGATTATGTAAATTAGTTGCAATCAAAGTGCATCAGGTGCGATAATCTCCATGCGTCCAAAAAGCTCACTAAGGGTCGGCACTTACAGAACGGAAAACCGTGGAAAACTTTTGTCCCTATTAAAAAATGAGCTATATCACAATTGCCTAACGTATAAAATCGTATGACTATCACCATTGTAGCAAGCAACAGTTGCCTTGTGCCCCACGATTTTGTACTCTAGGCAATGATGATATGGTTCATTTGTTGATTAAGTCAAAAAAGTATTTTCGCCGTTCTGTCTGAGTTGACCCTAGTCGCCTTTTACGACACCCACGGGATACGGAAGAGGGGTGTGTGAAAATTGTATTCTGCTGTACCGTCCGTCACTGCGCAGCGTATAATTTATTTATATGAATTACTTATACTTAATAATATCACGCATTTAATACAAGAGTCGCAACTTAAAAACACTTCGAATCACTATGTTTTAAATGACAACAAGATTTATTGTTGAAGGAAAGCAATTTGGGAGTTGTATGTGTATTGTGTATCGATATAGCTAATAACTTATTTTTCATCTCATTCTTATAAAAAACTGCTTTCTCTACCAATGTTATGTGAATTTAAATTTATTACATTCATCACTGCACCTTTCCGGTGTGATAGATTGTATTAATCAAAAGGGAGAGCCGTATGGTGACGGCAGAGTAGAATACAATTGTCACCACCCCAAATCTCACCCGTGGGTGTCGTACAAGGCGACTAAGGATACATCAATGATGAGGAACGGGCAGCAGCGTTCCTCTTATACCACCTAGCAATAGCAGTATACTGCGACTTTTGTGCCCGATAAATGGCAATAGGCTCGCCACCTATTACATGGGACCTAACATAATTGGCGAAACGTGGGTGCTAGTTCACCTCTGCCTACCCCTTCGGGGATATAGGCGTGATTTATGTATGTATATATGTAAAAGGGAGTAGATGGCTTGAATACGTCAGACCGGTATCAATGGAAGAGACGACCCCAGATATAAAATAGGAATGTAAACAGGGAAGAATGGTTATGTCAAGTTAATGTAAAATTAGAGTTTGTTGCGCTTAACTTAAAACTCAACTTTGTAATCACCAGCGAGTTATTTTGGACAAAGTATGAATGAAAGTTCTATTGTTTTTCGGGCTACTCAATGAAGAGTCAAAATCGGTGAATAATATATACTATAATAAGTACATGAAGTTGAAAAACAACTGAGAAAATCTTATACTTTTGTATAACCTACGTTAAACATATCACTTTACTAACGAAATTTGAAATACGAACCAACTAAGTATTAATGACCATTGCAAGGGAAAATTCTATAATGGTAATAATGGTGGTTCGGTTCGGTAGAACATTTCGCTGATGAAAATAACTCTTTAAAACGTAACTCATACGGCTCAAATTGCTCCATCATGGTAATTCCACCACCGCATCAATCATAATACGAGTAGGCAGTCTGATTATCTATCTATCCCGCGATAGACCAGACAAGTTTGTAATGAAGTTGTTAGCGTTCTAATAAAATAAAATTCAGATATAGTAATTGAAAACTTATTGCCGATATGAAAATTTACTCTACCTAGAGTACCAGGTAGGATTTATTTAGTAATATCAACCAAGAATTTATATATTACAATTCTTCTATGGAAGAATAATTTATTACACGATTGTGAAACTTTGTTTTCTAGACTGTTATAGTGTGTGGTGTCCTACATGTCCGTATTATTTTGTTTGGAATATTCTGCCATAGTATCTATTAGTAATTTCATTGGTATCTAGCCCGACTGGTGTTTTTACCGAAAAACATACTCCATTCATATTTCTGTGTCATGTGCGTGCGTGTATGAGCACCGATAGTCAAGTTAATTTTCGACACCAACGAACTAAAATACAGCACCGCCAAAGTGCTGCTTTTCAAATTACGTCCACCGAGTAGGTATCCACGTGAATCCGCTTGCAAAGCAGCTTTAAGCCACACAATATTCGTGGAGCGTGTGATGCGAACCACTTATGTGGAAGACAGCTGCCGGACGCCTGGTGGGAGCGGGCGGGGCGCGGGGCGCGGGGGACGCAGACAGCTCGACAAGGCCGAGGCAGGCATCGGCCGGAGAAGGCATCCCAGCGCCAGTACAATGGAGGCGGCGCGCCGCAGGGGGAGCCCTCGCAATCGATACGTCGGCCGCTAAGGTCCGTTGGCCGCCGTGGGCTCGAACGCAGCAGAGGCGGATGTCCTCCCCGCGCCCCCGCACCGCACACCTGCTGTGTATTTATAGCCGGGGATGCAGGGATGACGACCAAGTAGCACGGCCGCCGACATCTGCCTACGTACCTACTACGCAGTGTATATCGTTCGGCGACCGGCGCGGCTCAACTCCGTCGTTCGTTATTTTGTCACAATGCTGGTTATAAAAATAGCTGGGAGCACCACCAAGAGTTGGTTGTCCGTACCGCTGCGGCGGCGCACAGCGGGGAACTTGCCCGTTTTTGCAGTTCAACTCTGTTTAAATAAGTAGTTGAAAACCTAAATTGGTAACGTCCTTGTTTGGGTTTGTTACCTCAAGGGGCCTTGAGCACTCAAGTTTATTTCAGTTAACATAGAGCACATGACGTGCTCTATGTTAACATTTTGACGTTTTTTGTTCATATTGTATTAGACGTACCTACTAATGTTAGTAATAATTCTCCTTGAAAAGGAATTAAAATTGGAATCTTTTATTCGTAATCCATGCGAATTCCAAATTTAACAGAGAATACGGAATACATTATTCTCAAACGGGCAAACATTAATCAAATTACCTACGTACTCTATAAATCTCCTGACTATAAACAAGTAGGTACGAGAAATTTGAAAAAATAGCACGATAACCTGTCAGACCTGAAAGCATTTAATGTATAGGGGAAGATGGCCCAAAACGGACACGTTGCTTAAAGTAAGTACGCACATGAATAAAATTTAAAATTTACTGCTTCCTTGAGGGGACATTTGAGAATTTTAATCCCACCTAAATCATTGGCTGCCTGGAAAATATTATTACTCTACAGCTTTTAGGCAGCATACTGTAGAGCCACTTTTCCTTATCTACTCGTCATCAGGACCGTGTAGAACGGGGATTCACGTCATGCTTTGGAGATAATTTTGTTAAAAATTATCATAAACTTTTCTATCGAAATAATAATTGTTAATCACAATGAAATTACAGATTAAAGGCATATATTGGTAATTAATACCTGTTTTATGCCATGCCATTTTTATCTCATATATAGATACCGCCAAAACTCAAATCTAGCTCACTCGTAGAGAAAAATAATTCGACTGAGGAGGCAGCTTTAGACTGTGAAGGTTCAATCCTTATCGATTAAAGACATATCTTTGAACCTCACCGGAATCCTGGTAATTTTCTTTATTCATCGGTCATTTCGTTCCCAATATGGTTAAGAAAAGTGTGATTTGAACAAGAGCGTATCTTGGGGCCTAGACAGTAGACATGGTTAATCTATTCGAACGAATAGTGAACAGATGTAAATTTTTGACAACTACTCTTATAGGAAAAGACGATCGCTATGTTGTTTTATCCTTAATACGTCAGTTTCATACATTTCCCTCGAATACAGAAACCATAATCAGCGTTTGAGTCCTGAATAACATTTCAGTATTGTCAGAATTGACGTTTTTCAATACAAATTCTGACAGGTATTGTCCATTTGACTTTATAAGCAGTGAAAATTTGAGTAGCGTTTCAGTATTCGGGGGTTAGATTCTACTAGATCGAATAGATTGACTTCTTATCTAGAGGAGCTTGTCTCGTAACGCTACCCCTACTACTACATAATATAGTTTGAGCGTAATAGTCAATCGAATGTTTCACGATGTAGCACGGCATTGCGTCCTTTGGCTCGTAGTCACATAGCTCCATGGGCTAAGGCATGATTAATAAATGTAAGGCGAAATCCCTTTCACTTTCGTCGTTTCAAGTTCGATTCCCGAGAGTAGCGGTCACGCTTCGAGCTAATGAGGACGATCACTTTTCATTTCCATCATTTAAGTATTTGTTTCGGCGTATTGTATTGATAAGACCAGTGGCGTGGCGTGAAAAAACAAGTTAGGCAAGCCACAACTATATGAAGCCTCTTATGGTTTAAGCATTAACTTTTAACACCGCCTGCTAGGACACGGCTACAACTGTTCAACGCCATCTAGTGGCGAAGCGGAGAACTACGTTGCTACTTTTGCGTGCTTGTTTTTTGTTTTATACAGCCAGAAAGAGAGATCATTATACAAACAAAAGCCGTGTTAATAAGGGAAGGACGATTCAACCCGGTCCGGAGCAGCTTGCAGGAGCGGCGCACGACCGCGATATTGAGTGCAGTTCACAAAAGAAATTCCGCTTTTATGGCTATTGCAATAAGATCTAAAATATTTACTTTTGACGGAACTTGTTTTCGTGGGAGTTTATTACTAATGTGTGCGTGTGTCGTAGTGTATCGATGCATAAGCGCGTAGGCTGCCGAAATGCCGGCTTGATGCCGGCTTGTAGGCAAACTTTAGGTACTATTTCGCGTTGCGTGCGCCTGACAAGACTACGCTTGTCTGTGTGCGTGCAGGCGCTGTATAGCAGGCGTCCATAACTCGATATTTAGCGAGTTAGTTGAAGGAATCTAGAGAGCGGGAGCGAATTGTATGTACCTGTGTTGCATATTGTTTCGCGCGCGTTTAATACTGTTATGATAAGATTATATTGATGGATTTTTTTTATTTGAAAATGGTATTGTACTTGAATTATGGTAATGATTTTTTTATGCTCGCTCGTTTGGTACGGCTGTTGGGAATCGGGTTATATGGACGCTCCGCCACTGTAAGACACAAACATTGATACGACGGTAACAATGGTTCAGTTAAAAAATAGAACATCAAGTGGTCTAGTTTTTCATAAATTAAATAGTTTATATTAAAAATAATAATATGTGACCCACGGATGCCCTTAAGCTTAAGGGGAAAATCTATAAGGCGGTCATTAGACCTGTTGCCATGTATGGATCAGAGTGTTGGACTATGAAAAAGACTGATGAAAGAAGAGTGCATGTAACAGAGATGCGTATGTTAAGGTGGACGTGTGGTGTGACACGGAGAGACAAGATAAGGAATGAGTATATAAGGGGAAGTTTGAAAGTAGCGCCAGTGACTGAGAGGCTGCGGAGTGATAGACTTGGATGGTTTGGTCATGTCATGCGAAGAGATGAAAGCTATGTTGGCAGAAGAATGTTAAGTATGAACGCGGAAGGACGTAGAAGGAGAGGAAGACCAAAGAAAAGATGGATGGATTGTGTAAAGGAGGATATGATGGCGAGAGGGGTGGATGAGAAATTAGTGAAGGATAGAGAGGAGTGGAAGAAAAAAACATGCTGTGCTGACCGGCTTGGAGCGGGATAAGAGCAGGAAGAAGAAGAAGCTATTATTAATAATATTTAAGGTGAATAATGCATTAACAGACGAGAGTAAAATCCAGAATATTATGTAAAAAAATTGATTGACAAAAATGTTTATTGTCATCTATCTGGCACGTCATTCCTCATCAGAACATCCGCGAGATGCAGCGGCCGTGGTCACGTAGAGACTGATCTCCCGCCAAAAGCCGCGAAATGTCGGTTTAAAATAATAAAAATGCCAAACACCTAAATATACGCGAGTGTAACCAATAAAATGTGTGGCCGTGTGGTGACGGCAGAGTAGAATACATTTGTCACCACCCCAAATCTCTCCCGTAGGTGTCGTACAAGGCGACTAAGGATAAATCAATGATGAGGAATGGGCAGCAGCGTTCCTCTTGTACCACTTAGCAATAGCAATGTACTGCGACTTTTGTGCCCGATAAATGGCAATGGACTCGCCACCTCCATTACATGGGACCTAACACAATTGGCGAAATGTGGGTGCTAATTCACCTCTGCCTAGCCCTTCGGGATATGGGCGTGATTTACGTATGTATGTATGTAACCAATAAAAGTTGGTTTATTTCAAATGTGTAGTGCTCGTGCAAATAAATATAAGTATAAAATTCTTCATAAAACTTCTGTATAAAATTGTACCATTTCTACAGGCTCCAAATTGTTGGTATCCAAACCAATGGTGCAACGACCCCATGCCAGGTGCACCTCGCCCCATTGTCGAATCTGGGTACTGCTTCGCAAGTCAAATAAAACGACCAACGAAGAGTGTTTGTTCCAAATCCTTTGAAAAAAGGGACGGGAAACCTGTAATTCTAATGACGAATTTTATGTGAGCATCGGTTTTGTTTATGGCCAGGGGCGACGTGGTAATAAACAAAAGATTCTAGGTTTAAATGCTCCTTTGAGGAGTCGGTCAGGACAATGTGGCAATAAAACTTTTTTGTTTCCAGAAAACAAGAGCACATCAGTGCTATTTTCTGTTCCAACGGGCAACATCGTAAAAATATTCTTGAATTGAATATCGTGATCAAAATGTTACTTAGAAGCTAATTAGATAAATAGATTTGAAAGGAAATCGACTTCGGGATTTTCATTTTTCACATACAAACAGGATAATTTCAACCAAAGCTAGGATAAATTTAACCAAAGTTTCTTCATTCATTTTACTTTTTGTTTGATGTGCATTTAGTATTTTCTGATGAGAGGAAGAATACTGTGGTTAGAAAAAGTTTGTAAAATTATAGTCTTGATCCGGGAATCGAACTCACGTCCTCCGCAATCCGGGCAGGTGCATAAACCGAGCACAATATTCTCTGTACTCATTTTTCTAAGTTATTTATACATATAATGTTCAAATTAAAATCAAAATAATAATGACAAATTTTATCAGTCGTCCAAAAATATATTGAAAAGTTTCGAAATTTCTGTATTCTATTTAGCTTTGTAATATTTATTCTAATCAATTATAAATTCTAATCAACAGATTCGGATTTGTTGCCCCTTAAACTTATAATATGATTGATTTGACTGGATTCGTCTCCGTCCCGAACAGCTATTAAAATATGTATTTGGAAAATTTAGGTGAAAAAATATGAATACAATTTTTATGGGATTACAAATAAATTATTACGTCGATTATTTTTTTTTTGTTTTGTGTGAGTGTTATTATTGAATCTTATTTTTAACAATGCCACGACCCCGACGATCTAATCTTTCACAACAAAGCCGTAATGCAATTAGGTTTCGGAACATTGCAAATCAATCCGCAGAAGAAAAACTAGAAATCGTACGAGATGAGCGCCACGTTAGTATGGCTAAGGCGCCTAGGCAAGTGGCTATTTTATTCGAACGAGTAGAATAAAAATGTATAAAACTGAAGTTTTACAGAGAAAAAACCATCGTGTTAAATGTATGAAGACATACATACATAAATCACACCCATATCCCCGAAGAGGTAGGTAGAGATGATTGATTATCACCCGTTTCTCTAATTAAGTAAGGTCCCATGTCCTAAGAGTGGCAAGCCTATTGCTATCTATGGGGCAAATGTAAAATGTATGAGTTACTGTCGAAAATTGACATTAGATCGATAGAAAAGCTGTATCGTTGCCAGTTGGCTAGTCACCCAGACTTCGTGCTTCTCAAATACAAGAACAGAGAGGCAGGCTGTGAGACGGCTCGACTGGCAATGAGAAATCGTCGAGCTTATCGAACAGCCCCCGTATTATCTAATCCGATTTCAGTTGCACTGGTCTACCCGACTCTTTCACTCATTGAGAATAGTAGCAAAGTGTGAGAGTGACGGGTAGACCAATTGAAATCGGCTTACATAATACGGGGTCAGATCAACGAGATAACCTTCGACGCGGAAGAAGAAATGCTTCAAGTGTTGATTTGGATCGAGCACCGTTTCTATAAGATTGCACAATTGATTGCAGCTCACATCCTTTCGTTCGCAATGGTCCTTTGGACGTTTTGCGAATATCGTAACTATTGGAGTTTGTTTGCTAGTGAAACGTCTGGATTGACGCCACCTGAGCCATTGCATTCATTGCGCCATGGCGAAACACACGCGGGGTTATTCTGTAAGTCGATTGCTATTGCTCTACCCGTCACTGTCACTCATTGAGAATGATAGTAGCATAGTGTGTGGGATGGATAGCAATAGCAAACAGCTTAGAGAATCGCCCCGCAGACCCACGTCATTTTCTAGCACTCTCAAAAATACAATGGACGTTTTCGAAAGAACATACGGATTTAATCCGATTAATAATAATTTCGAAGAAAGAATAATGTTCATTTTCTTTAAAAGATAAATTTAAGGAAAAAAAAATGTGCTTAAGTGTCTGTTTCTGTGCTTGCCTCTAAGGTATGCTAAAATTTACAAAATAATTCTTTTTGTAAAAAAATATAGATTCCAGGCCTTCTTTGAATCTGTGTATTTTGTTGATGATAAAAATACGTAATAGGAACGCGTTTGATGATAAAAAAAACTGATGATCACTGTGATTCACGCCAGGATAGTCAGCGGAAAATTCAAAGTTGAGGAAGTGCTTACTCATTCCGAGGAATGCGATGATCCTAACCAATATGCCCTATGTGTACTATAAACGAGTTCAATTTCCGATTCGCCATGACAAACTAGAAGCAGAAGGCCAACCCTTGAGTGTTTTTTGTCTAAATCTATATATAACATTTTATACAAGGTTTTCTCGTAGCAAACTTTATCTTCTCCCAGCCCTGTTCCCAGTCTAATCTATTGGGGGTCGGCGCAGTACGTTTCCTCTTCCATTCATATCGGTCAGAAGAGTGATTGGAATAATAACATTCCAACCGGCCGTCTGCCTGACACCAACCCCCTTTCGTAGCAAAACAACCGTTTTAATTGTTCTTGCCTCTAATATCATTATAGACTGAAGACTCATTATGACTCATTATTCCGCACTTCTCCATTCTCCTTTAGTATACATAAAGTTAATGCTCCAATGGGCTTGCACTCTTGCTTAGAGTTACTACTGCTAAGGTTCGGCTTCGTTAAAAGATGACCTTTACAACTCTAAACAAGGCCTCGCGGTAGCTAGCTTCCGTTTTGAGTAACTTTGGACGTCCATAGTCCTATGTAAATACTTAAACGCAATACAACTATGACTACGACATGGATCTATTTCGCGTCAAGTGTTGACTAAATAGCCAAGTTATGAGGTATGTAGTACTTACGTAGATACGTAGTGAACTTGTGACCATTTATGCGAAAGAGCGTCATCCTCAGGGCCCGGTGTTTCATCAATTGTTAATCATTGGTTAACAATCAATACTAATGATTGATGCCCAAAATATGCCTGTTTGATTGAAGTAAGCTTCAATCTTAAGTTGAATATCGTAAACATCCATTCAATGTCATGTGTAAAGAGGTCATTATACCGTGTACTGTATTAATACGATGAGATATGGGCCGCAGCGTTCGTGAGTTACCACCACCTTGAAATTGATGTGTTCCGTAGATGGCGTCCCTATTACATGGGAAATGAAATACTTGGCGAAATAGTAGGTGTTAATATACCTCTGCCTGCGTCTTCGGGTTAAACCGGCATATATATACGCATTAGTAGTAATTTTGAATTAAACCGTTGAGTCAACAATCGTCGAAACAACGGACCTTTGAAGGTAAATTGTTATTTGTCGTAGGTGGTGTTGAGTTGAGCGTGAGTCGTCCGCTCAGGCATTCCAAGCGTGACTAACTCTAGCGTCGCAGCCGACCACTCGCCTGCCTCCGAAGCGTTCACCTCGAGAGCGGCCTCCACAATGTGGCCACTTCTTGCATTAAACCCGTTCCTCTTAACTAGCACTAAAGAATGTAACAGATGTCCATGAGCGGCAAGTTAAAACGACGAGAAACTGCTGTAATAGTGCAAGACCACTAACCGCACCAACGTCTCGGTCTCTACATTAAAACGCTACAACGATTGTGCACAAAAAATGTCATGACCAAATGTACGCAGAATACGCGCCAACATATCTGATTGCGATCGTATTGCCATCCCAATATATGTATACATACACAGGACGACAATGATGACTGAGTGTTAATGTGAATCTACTTGGAGGTTAATCGAACGTGTGTAGCTGTTAGCTGGCTACTACGTCTCAGACTGCGCAGCAAGCAGCACATCTCGAAGGGTGCTGAGTAATGTACACGACAGTTGTTCATTCTATCGACGCAATGCAGCAGTGTCGTTTGCGACGCAAATAATTTGCGCGCCAATTGACCTTTCGTCGGGCATCGTGGTCGGCAAGCGGCGGCGACGGGCGCGGCCGCGGCTAACCAACAAGCGCTATATATAGCTGCGCGACAACACGCCACACTCCGGGCGAGCACCCGCCAGGGGCCGACTACGTAGGCAGTTTTCCTTTATCACGCCTCTAGCCTGGATTTTACGGAAGCTCCGGTGTGGAGACGTAGGCGACGGGATGTCGAGCCGCCTCCCTCCCGGGATCGATACAGATGGTCGCCGCAAGAACACCCTAGTGTGAGACGTACGCGGTGTAGGCGGATCTATGTCGGCTGTACTATATTCGAAGCGGCGTCTTTGGCAGTCGCAGCGATTGCGTATTAGGTATTTCTTTGCAGCTGTTGTCGACAATGTTACCGGGGGAGATGTAAATTGAGTCGTGTGACTCGCACAAACAAACAATGCTATCTTCGTGAGGTGGCTAATGTGCAACAGTTTGCTAACGAGCCCGTCACCGGTCCGGCAAGTCTCAACATGACCTTGGACGCGCGGCGCCGACAGGGAGTGCAGCAGTCATCGGCCATCGGCGGGCGCGTCTCTCGCGATTGGAATTCGTGCCGTGCGGCGGGTGGCGTGCGGCGCTCGTTCAAAGATGGCCACGATAAAGCGGTGACGCTGGTCGGGCGCGGGCGTTGGGTCGCTGCGAGTGTGTGCGTGCCGCTGGCTGACGCCGTCCCCGCCCCCCGCGCCCGCGCCCCGCACGTTCCGCAACATGTGCGGCGTCCTCACCGACCCACCCGCGCCGACCGCAGCTCTCGGCGCAGCTCTCTGATAATGAGTCTTATCAAACCACCAGATAGCAGAGGTGCTGCTCGCTTGTTTAGGTGTCACGGACGGTCTCAGCGTCGCCGCTCGTGTACGAACATATCACGCCGACATGCTTGCGTTACCCACTAGCGATTTCGCATTGTGAGTCAATACTTAATACCGAGTCTATAGTAAACAACTGCGGTAACAACGCACGTTGACGACAATACTAAACTTGTTTATCTATAACAAGAGGCAGGCAGACTGTTCGAGACGTTCAACTTTACTCTACCACTTGCGAGTTACAATACCGTACCCGTGTGGTTATTCTGTTTACATACATACATAACTAGTTCCTCTTATACCACCTAGCAATGTAGTGCAACTTTTGTGCCCGATAAATGGCAATAGGCTCGCCACCTATTACATGGGACGTAACATAATGTGCGAAACGTGGGTGCTAGTTCACCTCTGCCTACCCCTTTGGGGTTATAGGCGTGATTTATGTTTGTATGTATGTATACATAAATCACGCCTATATCCGCAAAAAGGATATAAGCGTGATTTATGTTCTTTTTCTCTATTTCTGTTTAACATTGCAAAATAAAAAATAAAATATAATTTTCACGGCAACTCTAATATGTTCAATTATACATGACTGGTCCCTAACTGTCGCCTTGTACGACACCCACGGTAGAGATTTGGGGTGGTGACAATTGTATTCTACTCTGCCGTCACTATAACTCATCGCGGACTCATTTTGCTAAAAGTAGACAAAGCCAAATTAGAAAAAGCCTAATCTTGATAAATAGTGAGTGAAGCCACTCACTATCCATCTTTAACATTCATTAATTGAGGAAAACAGTTGCTGCTAGTGCTGCTACGCAAGGAAGAACCAGTGCAGCGCATAAAACATGTAGGCAGATACGTACTAGTAGTTATAGTAGGTATACGTACACATGTTGCGTTGGATGTAGTATAAAGTGTAGAAAACCAGGAAAGCGGCGCTCCGTGTCGCAAGAAGCCGTTGAAGTAACATAAGCGCAGCAAATTATCAGGGCCGTGCGACGACGCTGCCGGCGGCGCTGCCTACGCGACTACTTATGCGCGCCTAGTACCTATAGATACGCTGTGTTGAGCGACGCGGCGGCACAGCACCGTCGCCTTGTCGTCGCAGACGGAAAAATACGACCATGGACGCGCCAGAGGACAGCCGCTCGACGACAAAGCGAGCCAAGATTACGCCGCGCCGTTTCTCAGAAACATTCGTGTTCGGAGCTCACACGGTTTCATTCGAACATACGCGTATTAGGCGGAACTTAAAACTGATTGCCGTACCATGAAGTATTAGTGCGATCCAAGCGCGGGTGACAAAAGGGACGCCGCTCTACTCGGCTTATAGCGTTGTCTCACTTTAACAATGGAAATTGAGTCGCGTTTAAAGTGAGGCCCTAATGCTTTGTTTGCGCGAACTTTGGTCAGTGAATTGAATCACGTTAGCGCTGATTAGCGAGCTGGTCACACCGCCGGCGAAGGCGATGGTGGTGGTCCGCCATATTGGACCGTCCGCATTGAAACGAGTTTCGTTGTGCGCAAGCGCAAGCAGCCGGCCCCGCCAGCTGCTCTCGTGTCAGGTGGTGCGTGGCCTTGCGCAAACCACATAAGAACTAGGCATCGAGTACCTACTTACTTTGGTAGCTATCAGTGCACTGATCGCGGCAGAACGCTAATTGGCCTGCACAGCAGACAATTAGGTGACGCCCGCCGTACCTGATTGTCAGCGAAAGGTTTTTTTATGTTAGACAGAGTGGCTCTTGTCCTTCATTTCAATTGATGGTAAGTGACGATAAGGGCTGAAGATGGAATCGAGCTTCATCTGGAACTCTCAACCACAGAAGGACTGGCTATCTTAAATTATCACACAATGTCGGAACACAATACTGCTGTTTTTACATTATTATTATGGCGACAGATTTTGATAAGATAAGGTGGTAGCTGGCTAGGCGGACTTGAACACCAACTAAACCGAGTACAAATTTGTACTGCCCTAGGGATCGAACCCGGGACCTCCGGACCTTAATTCCGGTGACCAAACCACTAAACCACGGAGGTGTCTAAGATGGCAGCAGTTTCGCTGCAGCCAAACAATTCGTGTCTTTGAAGAATATTTCTGAACCACGACAGCTCATCTAGACTGTAATAATAATATCGTCGTTACGGTGCCTAAACTATATTTGCGCATCAGTTCCTCTAAAACGCTCGGGTGGGTACGATATTATCGGTCGATTCGGGTGTAGGTACAGCGCCGGAGCGAAGTAAGGTCACAGCGAAACGAGCGCCGATCGGAGTGACGCCACCCGCCGCCGACAAGGCGACAACACATGGATGGAGCCGCCCGCGCCTCGGGCGTCGCACGCATGCATTACGTGCCACCTACGGCTGGCGAGCTATCAGAACGGCCGTGCTCAATACCGGCCGCTCTGGCACGGGCGGCCGCACTCCCTAGGTATTGTTGGCCGGGCGTGATCGCTGGCGCGGACATAGCCGACCTCTTTTCGTTTCAGTGACGTCGCGAACGCGACCCTCCAGCCAGTAGCACGGGAAGCGGAGAAAATCACCTCGGGGAAGTGGAGAAAATCATTCGCGGTCAAGTGGTGGAGAGAGATTTTGTCCACGTCCCGTTTCCGGAATAATCCGCAAACCTGACATTATTAAGCTATTTACTAGATCTATGTATTTGCTTCTTCTCGACGTAAAAAGTATTTACATACATACATAAATCACACCTATATCCCCGAACGGGTAGGCAGAGGTGAACTAGCACCCACGTTTCGTCAATTATGTTAGGTCCCATGTAATAGGTGGGGATCCTATTGCCATCTATCGGGCACGTAAATCGCAGTATATTGCTAGGTAATATAAGAGGAATGCTGCTGCCCATTACTCATCGCTGTCTTTAGTCGCCTTGTGCGACACCCACGGGAGAGAGGGGGGTGACGAAAATTGTATTCTGCTGTGCCGTCACCACACGGCTATCCAGGGGGGATGTCTGTTGGAAATTGAGGCATCGAGCTCCGGAGTAATCCGCAAACTGACATTATTAAGCTGTTTACTAGATCTCTTTGCTTCTCCTCGACACAAAAAAGTATTTCGTTGGAATAAACTCGGCGAACCTATTAGTCGAGCAGGGACGAAGAGAAAGGCAAGTTCGTGTGTGTGAGCGGTACGGGTCGGCGACTACCTATACGTATTCTACTTATATGGCTTCACAGAATCCCTCGAGCAAGGCTATTGTTGATAAGGTTATCTCAGCGAAACGGAGTAACGATTCGGTCAGGCAACTTTTCGTTCCTATACGTTGAAGGAACATTGTTTCAACTCGTTTAAGGCTGAAGTTCACCAACATGTAATACAAGCGTTCAAAAGATAACCGTCAGTTTTTAAAATGAGAAAAACCTACGGTAAAATATTAATCCCCTGTTTAAGTGATGGTGAACTCCAGCCTAAGTAGAGAAAAGAATGAACTAGCACTGACAATGACGTTTCACAAAAAATGTGGTTGTTTTTAGTGACCTCCTCATCAGCTACCACAATTAAAAACAATAAATTTTGTATTCTATGTGTGTAACATTTTGGAAATTAAAATCAATTGAGGAAATACGGTAGTTCTGGAATACTTGAGGTGCTGATGTTTACTGTACTTGCATAACTATTGAAAGGTTTAACAGTTTGCAGAATAATAATAAATAATAATAGTACATTTATTACCAAGGGCGGTAAAACAAAGAATGTCCAAGAATACGTCAAGTATTTATCTTAAAAAAATCGATTTGAGGCTTTCTTTTTTACCGCCCGAGGTAAGCACAAAGTTTATGGCACCCCTTGAACAGGAAGCGGGATTTTCCGTACGCGTAGCGGGCGGAAAATGCCACTTTCAGGTCTCGTCAAGTCTGGTGTAACATAAATAAATATTTCTTACAATCAGACTTATCGTCTAGCCCGAATTAAGTAGCATAACCAACTTGTGCCATGGATACTAGATGAAGGATATATTTTATGTAATAATGTAGATAAATATATATAATATACTACATAAACATATAAACAACCATGACTCGAGAACAAATGTCTGTGTTCATCACAAATATTTGGCCTTACCAGAATTCGAACCCTGGATCTGTTGGCCAATAACCAGCGATCGATGATCATTAGACCAAACCAGCCTTCAATAATCATGAAACTAAATTTCCCTTTTGGTAAATACAGTACTAAAAAAACCGACCTAACTACAACATAGAGTTATGATAAGAGACTTAAAAAATTATCTATTAGTCTTGCGATTCCAAAACTATGAGTTCTATAGGAAGATACAGAGTACATTTTAATCTCCTGTGTCGATTTAATAGGTATGAATATTTTAAGGGCGTTATGGGAGCTCCGTAATGGTTATGCAATTACAGCATTAGTTTGGACGCGACAGGCCTTCGCCAAGGACGGCCTTAGGTACGAAGGAGATACCCCAAGATACCCCCTACCTCGGTTGCTAGCGACGGGAGGCCGGCCTCCACTCCTTGCCTACCTATCCATCTTATACTACTTACACAGTAAACCACATGGAAAATGGGAATGCTCCTAACAACGACAGCCAAAATATTTCAACAGTTCCGAGAATATGAGTACCTACCTTAATACGAAATTCTAAGTATAATGATATGAATCATAATTGACAATAATTATTATTGTAGTTCCATTGTTGATTTTGAGAATTCTTACATAAACAGAGCCGTGTAGTGACGGCAGAGTAGAATACAATTGTCACCTCCCCAAATCTCTCCCGTGGGTGTCGTACAAGGCGACTAACGATAAATCAGTGATGAGGAATGGGCAGCAGCGTTCCTATACCACCTAGCAATGTACTGCGAATTTTGTGCCCGATAAATGGCAATAGGCTCGCCACCTATTTCATCGGACTTGACATAGTTGGCGAAACGTGGGTGCTAGTTCGCCTCTGCCTACCCCTTCGGGGATGTAGGCGTGATTTATGTATGATTTATGTATTACATAATCATAGGTGCGCCATTAACACTACAGACTACAGTCTAATAATGGTATCACAAATTTTTTGAAACAATTTATTATTCACAACCAACTAATATAAGTTTTAATTCAGAAGTTTCGAATATTTTCATCATCATTATACTGACGGACGGTAGAATGATGATGTAAATATTCGAAATATTAAGTCATCAAAAGTTATATGGGTCTATTCGTAATCTACTTTATCCCTTGATTTAACTTGATACAGGTTCAAAATCAATCAGACCGATATTTCTCTCACAGTTCACATATCAACTAGCTTGATGATTTGAAATGCTTTACCTGATTCACTTTTTTATTACAAATGACCGATATCTGTAACAGGATAGTCGTTGGTGGACATTCATGTGCCAAGTAAGTTATCATTAATGCAACCTCAATAATGAGGTTGGATAAAGCGAAATAAGTATCTAACTGCCGCACTCAGAGACGTCAATAAACTTTAATAAGTACTTAATGTCAAAAAAAATCGTTTAAATCTAGACCACAGACCCAGCAAGAATAGCATCTAGTTTTTAATTGTAATTTTTTAACATTAAGTACTCATTATCGTTATCTGATGTCTCTGAGTGCGGCAGTTAGCGTCGTAGCAAGTGGATATAATGTACCTAAGTAGGTAAGTTATCAACAATTTGATCGGAAATTATTAAAATGGGATTGTTGAATTTTTTGATAAATTTTAGAAGAAGATTTTTAATGAAGAATCATTTCTTTTTTTTTTTGTTTTGATATGTATAAATCATAGCGTATACATATATATTTATAAATTTTCACATTATATCGACTCTTTTAAAAATTTTAATAGAAAATTGTGAATATGGCAAACCGATATCAAACAAATTAAAGCAAAATTTTCTTATAATTTACAAATTATCTAGAAAAATTACGTTTTTGCAAAATGATTAGCAAGTCACGGTGTGTGTGATTCAGGGGAAAAGGAAACTGTGAGCAATTTCTACTTCCAGATGAATGAGTCATCCTTATATATATATTGTAATAAAGGTTGCCCAAAGGCGGGAGGGCGCGGGGACGCTCCACGTGTCTATTATGGCGTGAATCCAACGTGTGGAGGATTCTCTACCGGGCGCAGCAAAAAGATTAAAAGCACAAGCCAGCTGCATTGCAGCTGCCGAGGAGCGGTGGTGCAAGACTGCGCATTCGCTCTTCAGACAACTTTATGCAGGAGACGCTATGCCAAAGTGTTACGTATTGGAATCCGGCAAAATACAAAATTATCCAGTTCTAAGTAGGTATAACTGTAACAAATGGAAAATGGTGTTTGAAAATGGAGATTTTTTTGAGATTCAGAATAAACGGCTGTTGTACTTTCAATGTAAAGAAAATTATGTCAGAAAATTTATTATTGATAAAATGTTGTATCGATGAGGGAAAATAATTTATTTGTATTTTTTTTTTCTAACATTTTTATATAAGATTAAAATTAAAATCAAATAATGATTTCATTGCGAATATAAAATAATAACAGTGTGATATTGTTCTGTGACGCATTGATGCTAATTAAATACAGTGCTCTACGGTTAATTTACTTTATTATTCTTCGTTATTTTGTGCTTTTATTTAGTAAATGACACCTGAAATAAATGTGTGACTTTATTAAGCTCCAATAAGAAATGTAGAGCCCGTCAAATCATAACCCATGAAATCAAATATTTCGCCAGTGTTAATTTCGTTCCAAAATATACTCTTTTCTTTACTTACACAGAAATGTGTTGTTTACATAGAATGAAATATGGTTTCAAGAACTCTAAGCACAGAGATTGAAACCGCCCAACAACTACGTACCTTCTCTTGGCACGCTACTATTATAATTAGCAAAAGAAATTATAGTTTCAAAGAACTGGTCACAACCGAACGTGGCACGACATGCCATCTACTTTGTGATCCTTTTTACTCAACATAGTTTTTATTCTAAAATAACACCTAACATAATAACTTTAAACACTATACATGTTAAGTGCCCCTGCTGCGTCGAATGCAGTGGTACTTTGCTTTAACAATTTCTTTGATGGAATTTTTTTTTTAATAATTGATGTTTACTTAACCCTTTATCATTCAGGTTGAATTTGTTGTCTTTTTCGTACATCTTTGGCGGTAAAGACTAGAAAACTAAAATGAACGACTTAAGGCTTAACTACATTAACAAAAGAAATAGTGGCTTCACTTTGATTGCAATGTCAATGTTGTGCTTACTTTTTTGCTTTGTTGTTTCACTAAATCTATTTTTTTCCGTCAATGTGTTTATGAACCATAATAAATACTTAATGACCCTTTCAAAAGTTTTAAGTTAGACTGGACAGCGACAGTATAAGCTTCTAAATTACGTTTTAAAAAGCTTATTGTTTAGACTACACAATAAAATACTGCTATTACACTAATTAATCTAAATAACATTAATAAATTAGTGTCTTGTTAGTTTTTGAATGCCAGCATAATAAAGATCTAGGCTCTCTTTTTGCAATTACGTCATAAAGTCTAGGGATGCCACAGATATGTGGATGCAAAGAATTTGCGGCGCGTGATTGATATAACAGGTGTATAAGAAACAATCCACCACATGTGCCCGCTCGTTTGTCATTATTTTTTTTTTATATCGCAACAGTATTTAATTAAGGTTGTTCTTTGCTTAAATTTTTATTTAGATATTAAAATAAAGTTATTTTTATTATTACGTCTGGTGTGATATGACTTTTTTTGGCCATGTGATGACGGCAGGGCAGAATTATTGTCACCATCCCAAATTCTCCCGCTGCCACTTAACATGTTATCTAGATAACACTCTTTTATTTTTAACAATATTCATATTTCATTAGCTATAACAACGAAAGTTGTCCTAGCGAATCGTTACTAGTAAGTAAATAAAATTAAACACTTATTAAAACCATTTATGTCCTTTTTTCTTCATAATGGGTTTACTATTCAAGTTCAAACATAAGAAATAATTTAGGCGATTTATATTTCACTTGAAAGTATCATTTTAATACAACTGTTACTTGGTGATTCAATGTAAGTTGTTTGCGAGGATCCAAAGTCCCATCTTCCACATTTTCTCTTAGCACTCAATGAAATTGAAAGAGCACCTGACACGAAATCGCTTAAACATTGTTAGACGATGCAAATTCCTTCATTATGCAAGTAATTCTTGTATCGATAGTCAACGAAATGGTCTCATTTAAGTGTTAATACTGCCTCAATTTAGATTGATTTCTTAAATGACACTTGATGACTTTTAACTTTTACCTTTTGCTCTATATTTTTTCTGGTGACTTTATACCGTACACATCGTGGTCTATTAATTAGTTGCCATTTCTTGTTGTTTGAAATCGCCTAACAATATATATTTGCCGTCAACATTCCTATTGAAAATTCAACAGCTATCTTCTTAGGCAAACAGCTTTTGGCAGAGAGGTTGTGTGTGACCGACTTGATTTGCGGGTTTTGGGTTATTTTTTTATTATTATTCTAGACAGGGAAGCTCTTGCCCTTCATCTCACCTGATGGTTAGTGACGATATGGGCCGAAGATGGAATCGAATTTCTCCTGGAACCCTCAACCACAGAGGGGCTGGCTATCTTATGTCGGAACACAATAATGCTGTTAACATTATTATTATGGCGACAGATTTTGATAAGATGGTGGTATCTAGCCAGGCGGACTTGATAAAAGTCCTACCACCAACCAAACCGAGTACAAATTTGTACTCCCCTGGGGATCGAACCCGGGATCTCTGGATCTTAATTCCAGTAGACGACGTACTAGACCACGGAGGCGGTTAATAATCTTTTCGGTTAATATTCTATTCGCTGCGACTATTTTCCGAACCCTTTTTGTTTTTCCTTTTTTTCTTCATTTTCGTATAATAATTGCGCCTATCCACAAATGAATACATAGCGCTTTGGTGTCTTAGCCTCCATTCCATTGGGCAGCTGGTAACAGTGTTGAAATATTTAGTGACAAGCAATACTATCGTAGAATCTTGGGTATAATGAGACGTAGGGTAGATCAACATTAACCGTGTTGGACTAAAATTATGAAGCTGCAAATGGTAAATTGTGTGTGACCTACATAGGTACAACGTGGGTACAACAAAGATAGAGCAATGAAGATAGGAATCTTCTGAGCAAACTGTTTTAAGACGACAGACGTAGGTGCCTTCCCAGACATGTTTCGCCTGAAGGCTTCGGAGATAAGCACCACCCTGACATCCACGTTCATCATTATTGCTCTTATTGTTGCTCTGTTTGAAAGATGACGGACATGTTGAAGTCGTGTATCTAATTATAGGCGCGCGACGTTATAACATCGCGTTCCTTAGTTGACAACAGACGCGTATAAGTGGTATAGCTCTTAATGCGAAGTTGTCATTTGAAGCCTAAGATCTAGGAGGCACTATATTTTCAAATACTTCTTCTTCTCCCTGCCATTTTCCCAGTCTATCTGGGGTCGGCGCAGTATGTTTTATGTGATATAGGCGTGATTAATATAATATGTATGTTCAACTATATCCGGAATTATTGTAATTTTAACTTGCTTAATTAATTTTAACTTGGACACTAATCACTAAAATTAATACGGTATTTATAGCACATTTCAATTTCGTTAATCAATTTTGTACTTTATATCAACATTTATATCATATTATGTTGTAAATAATTGGTTAAGATTGCCAAGTGGTGAGTTTTCGATAATCGATGTTGAACCTACCACAATCCTAGAGGGAAATCAGTACAGAAATTGCACTTGGTGGTCTGAACTTTGATAGGTAGAAACAGTTTTATGAATAACAACCGGAAACAAATGAATGATTCCTATGAAAACATTGATTAATTAATAAATTATTATGAAAATGTCTTGCAGCTACGTCATTGAAGCATGTATGGCTAATATTGCCTGAAACATTTTGAGTTGGTATCGAATTGATGAGGTAGGACAGTTTATTTAAAACTACTGGAAATATAGCAATATCAGCCGTATGCTTCAGAGACACTATATAAGAACAATTACTCAAGAACACAACACGAAGACTACGCAAGTGCGACTCTTATCTGCGTGCAAGTCTCCTCCCCCCGATCGCCTCTTGGTATTGGTGATGTTTACTTATCTTCAGCTGATTGCGTAACGCTTTAGTCACACGGCGGTCCGCGGCTTTCGGACGCCCATGATTGGTATTGTTATGTGCTGTATCCGCGGAAACTAATACTGTTTCTGTTCTATAATCGTTCTAAATGACTGCCTATATTATTTCGTTATCTTTATAATGAATTCAAAAACAAACAAGGCGTTTGGCTTAAACTTGGGTCATGATTAAGAGGAAATGCAAGCCATGCACAGCCAGTACAAGACTACATATTTAGAACAAAAATGACTCGACAATTCGTGGTATTTTTTTCACTAAAGTTTTCGATATAGATTAGAATTGTTTGCCTAAGTATTAGTTAAGTAAGTAAGTACTGCAGGTATTAAAGAAGTAGGAGGGTTACATGGTTACTCTAACATTTGTATTAGAAGAATTTGCATTATAAGAAAACGCGAAATAATTCTGTTGTTATTACCTTCTTTAATTAGAACTTTAGCTGCAACTACCTGCGTCTTATAGGACACCGCCTTAGATCTACGTCTTTATAAAACAGTAATTTGCTTTTACGCCAGCAGCGGCGTAAAAGCAGCAGATTTAGCAAATCCTAGTTGGAAGTCCCGGGTCGACCACTCGTGCCGGGCGCGCCGCCACCCCAGGGCCCACCCCCCGACTTTCACTCTTGTGCGTCGGGGATCTCGACCCTAAAGCAGCTCCGAAACACTGTTTGCGACAATGCCGAGCAAGCCGTTATGGCCTCACCGCACTCGACTTAGGTGCTATATCGGCACGAACGTCAAATGGTATGAGGTCGGGAACATTTTTAGCTATGCGTCTGCGGAGTAATAACAGGCGGCACGCGAGCACGGAATTTTGAGGCGTGTAGCTTGGCTGATAGGGCCGAATATTGGATGGCTGCGTAAATTAACACGCACAGAGCTGCTGCTGAAGACACCATCGGACGAGTACCGGGTCCCTCGTCACCGGGCGACCCGCGCGCCGTAGACATTTTGTGTTGCGAACGTTATTCAAGAACTTAATATTTGTGCGATACCGACTGCTTCAAAGTAACACGTGTCGCTCCTAGACGCATACGTCAGTGCAACAAACAACGTTTCAAGAAATATTCAGTTATCATGATTAAGTACGAAGTATAAAAAAGTGTTATCTTTTTGTAAGCCATGGGGACTTTTTGACTTTAGTACCTACCTATCGTTTTTATAACATTTTACTATGCGGCGATTTAACGATAATTAACCTATTTAAGTTAATTACTTATCCGTAAAGGTCCCTAATTGGGTAAGTTATAAAGTCTTTATTGCAAAAAAGACTAACAATTAAAGTATTTATCTATTATGTATATCGTGTTAGTATGTACCTAAATACCTTACTTATTTTACTTATTATATTCAGTTAGCATTTTATAAATAGGTATGTAATGAAGTCACTAAATGTTTAGGATGACAACGGTTTCATGGACAGTCGTGTTGTCTATGAATTAAATGTTTGAAAGTCATTTGTTCAACATTTTTAGGTATCCCGAAATTTTGTAGATAGGTAACTGAATTTTTTCCTGCATCAACAGTTCTCGCATCTGTTTAATGAAAGTACAACGACATTAATGCTTAATTGCGTTGAAAAATATGTTGTTTTAACGATAGCTAATTACCTTTGCTTTATAGGTACTAAAAATACAACAGTAACAACAATGTCGTACATGCAATTGTTTACGATTAGTCCGTCGATGCCAATAGTAATGTTATTGATGCACGGAATTCGGTCCAACGCTACCCCTGACCAGGTAGATGCGATTGTGAAAGAAAAATAATGGTCAAAATGTTTCGACCGCCCTGATCAGTCTGGTCTGAATTTAATCATTGGACACACTCGTGCATGCTGTAGGTTGGTACCTATCTATAGCTAACAAGAACGACGCAAGAGCATAGCAAAGACAGAGCAGAGCCCGAGGTCGGGCGCGCCCGCGTCGTCGGCCGCCGCCAGCACTGCCGCTCCGACCCTAGTGCCCACATAATAAGGCCCACAATGGCGCGCGGGCCGCTGACCTCACCGCAGCGCCGGCAAATAATAAATATGTAACACTGATAAAGCCGCAGAAGCGATGACCGGCAAGTATTTAGGGATACTCGTTTGGCAAACACGACAGGTCATCGTGCTCGTAACATCGCTTCGAGGTCGCCGGTGCCGGCGAGGATGGTCGCCAGCAGCGTCGGGCCGGCCCGACATCGACACGGTCTCCGCCGGCCCTCGAAGCGAAGGCACGAGGCGGCGCAGAGCGTGAGTCACATGTGTCGGGTTATCGTGTACGTACCTGCGTGAGGCGGAGGTGTTGCCGGCCGCGAGTCTCAAGCTCTCGTATCGACGGCGCGCGGCGTACTGGCTGAGTGTCGGTCGGGCAGCAGGCAGCGGCGGCAGCAGCGGCCGCCGCCCGCGCCCCGCCGCCCGCTGCATTCCGTGCGTGCGCTCGCCGGCCGCCATCGGGAGCGCCGCCGCCGCCGCTTCCACTGACATCAGCGCCTGACGCCTCCCCATCTCTCACGTACGCCTGTCACCTCCGCGTGACCCTCACACTTGCCAGCGGCGACCTCGATCTGTACTCATCTTAAGCCGCGTTGTCTACTCGCTGCTGCCTATCTTTTACCTACTTTTCAATACCGCCGCGAAGACATTGGTAACTGGTATTTTGCGTGACAACTGCTTGCGTAATCGACACGAAAACTGTATTAGGTAGAAACTGCATGTAGAATAGCTGTAAGTAAATAAATAAATATTTCTTACCATCACTCCTAATAAAGTATCTATAGCCGAAAGTAAGTAGCATATTAAATTCACTTGTGTTACTAGATGTCGATCAATTTAATATAGGTAGGTACGGTCAACGGCACTTCAGAGTTCAGACTACCCAAAACTATGAAATATCTTCAATCGATTTCCAATGTTAACTTGTTTGTAGCAAAGCACAAAGTCGATTGAGAAAATTTGTCTATTTGTGGCCTGGCGTGCTGTTGACTGTACCTCATAATTTTATTTAATATTTATAAACATACCTACCTATAGGCAAACAATATCTCTAGAATAAATATCCGTTTTCATTACAAACATTTGCCCCGACCGGGATTCGAACCCGAGACCTCTTGGCCGATAGCCGCGATCTGACAATCAAACCAACCAATCTTTTTGCAAGTACTCAATAAAGATTAAATACATACTTGCAAAAAGATAGGAAGCGGCAAGTTCTCAGTCAAAGAAAGTGTTACATTTTGTTGCCGAACAATACACTCAATGCATCATTAAAATTCATTTAGGCAGACACAGCGTTAGGTGAACAAACTTTGAATTTGAAATGTTCACAATTTTGCACTTTCGGCCAATTAAATCCATTGGAAAATATTGTCTGTTTAGTATACTTTATCGTGATGTCGACTGTACCTACATTGAAATGCAAAAATCTAACCAGCAAGTTATCGTATAGAAGGCTCACCATTTCTTTATTCTCAAAAGTAAGTTTGTGTAGGTAATTAATTTAAATTCTTCATGCGGTCATTAATGCTACACCCACAATTTTTTAAACATCATCATCATCATCACCGGCCATTTTTTATGCCCCAGATTCTAAGCCCGATTACAGTTGAATCGCTAATCAAATTTTGAGCACTGCATAACAACTACTCTTGACAAACAATTTTGAAAATATTTAAATGTTAAGCAGGACTCAAACTTTGAGTAGCGTTTCTGTATTCCGGGTAGACGGATAGAGTATATAAGGGAAATAGTTATAACCACATCACCACAGTAGGTTTAAACTACATACTGCAGATGGAGCCGGGACCAACAGCTTATCATGACTTCTGAAGCATGTAGGGGACTGGAGATAAATATTTTAGGTTACGCATCCAATGAGCAACCTTGGCAAACATTGCTTAGTTTACGTAATCGTAAGCCGAGCGCGCCAGCCACGGACGATGTCATTCAGATTCGGCTAGACTAGCGCACACGTTGGGTTTTTTTATTTGGAATTTTATACTACGCACCGAACCGAACGTTAGGTTTATTACATTACCGTATTCACCGGATATGACTCCGGCCTATTTTTATTTTATTTTATTCGGGAAAACAAACAATTATACAATAACACGACATAATATTGTATTCAAAAGGTAATGCTTACTGTATAACCAGCCTCGTTACCCACAAATTTTCATTACAGACTAGGTAGTTAAATAAGTAACAACTACTTTTTTTTCTCGCCACTCCCTTTTGAGATATCATCCATCACTCCGAGTCCATCACACCGGGAAGATGCTAGTGATGAATCTATAGAAAAAATACATAATAAGGACCATGTCGAGAGACCGATGAACGGAGAGAGTGATTGGGATGACAACATTCCAATCCATGCATACCTACTGCTGAAGGCTTAGGTTTTACAGCCGGCCACCTGCCGACACCAACCATCTTTGGCTATGTGTTGTTGGTACTTTGGCTATGTGTTGTTGGTAGGTCTACACCGGGCAATCAGCCATAGTCGACTTAACCCATGGATGTCGCAGGGTTGGCTCATTCAACGCTACTGTTTCCCTCCCAGGCCAGCTTGGAAGAATAATGTATCTTGTTCTTGTTATAAGTTTAATCTTGTTTAAAGGTAATAATAAAAATTGGGTTTTTGGTCAGGCTGCAAAGAGACTCGAATGTTTTATTTTATTACTATTCATTGGTATGCGGTAAGTATTTATATTGTCTGCCGAGTGTCCGGTAACGATCAAGTGGCCCCCGTCTCCCTTCAAGCGAACATTCAGGGCATGCACTTCGCTGTGAATTCGAGCACGGTGGAGATCCCCAGTGTACAGGCGACGACACGTTTTACAATCCTAATATTTAAGTGCTTATTATAAAGTTTTCTGAACAATTAATTTTTTAAACTTTTATATCCCAAAACTTTGAGCAGTACGGATTGGAATGTTGTCATTCCAATCACTCTATCCGTTCATCGGTCTCTCATATACATACATTCTTTAAAATAAACTCTTTGAGTTAATTATAGGACTCCGTAATGTTTTAAATTAGCAAATATGGAAAGAGATTACTTCTGTGCAACATTCATATTTTTATTGCAATTCGTAATAATTCAAAACTAGACAGTTCAAAAGAAACACATATACATTGTTTATAGACACATTCTAAATAAGGTTACATTTCTTAACACATTCATTCATTACTAGCACCTTTAAGGGTTTACGGTGTGATGGACGATATGAATCAAAAAGGAGTGGATGGCTTGATGACGTCTGACCGTTATGAATGGAAGATGAAACATACTCCGCCGATCGACCCCAAATAAACTGGGAACACGGCAGGGAGAAGAAGAAGAAGACTACCTATTGATTTTTCTCTCTACCCGAACGTCGTAAACTGCAAGTGCAAAGTTGACATGAAAACTGATTGATTATTTTATAGCTTTTTTTTGGTTAATAAAAAAAAGGCAATTTAGTGCGCGCCAGATATATCCGCGTGTGGTCAAAATTGGAACTAAAACTTCGCCTGCTATTTTGTTTGTCTAGGCGTGTCAATGTCAGCGAGCAGCGCCACCCATCGCGCCCAGACTTATGTGGATCGCATTCTAGCAACATTTTATAGCAACTGGGTAAACCTAGTAGTTGGCAACACTGCGAGCGAAGCACGACAGAAAACTTTTGTTTGGTGGAAGTTGAAAGTTGGTTTGCTAACATTCACTAACATTTTTGATTCATTTTCTTGTGCGGAGTTATTGCTTTTTTAAAATTTGTGCTTTTGAAGTGCATCGCATAACTCAATGCATGTGTGCATTGTTTTGTGTTATCAGAGATTGACACAAGTATTATTTTCATAAATCAGAGTTTTTGTTTGGTCACTTTTCACCACTTTTCGCCATAAAAAATGAATGTTAGAATAACAACATTTACACACCCATTTTCGTTTTTTTGTATACCAGAACAAAAAGGCACTGATCATCTTATGAAGGATGTTGAAACAAACAATTGCGCTCCTACTAAAATTGGAATTTCTGATACAACTAATGGCCAGGTAATTATATTCGAAGAATTGCGGATATTAATTAGGTAGGTAGATAACTACTTGAATTTACTTAATCTACCCAGCACAAATGTTAACGTTGTGTTAATTTTATCAAAAAAGTTTTATTTTTAATAAGTTTGGGTTAAGAGGATTTGTCCAAGAGTATTTACAATTCTTTGAATTTTATTGAAGCTTAAATACTTTCAAACATAATAATAATTGAATAATGACAATGAAAGATAGACTATGCTGTTCTTGAAAGTTTACTCATAAATTTGTTTTATTAGCTTTAAAAACTGTTGTTGTGTAATATATTATTTAATTCTGTTTAGTATGTTGCTGTACTATGGAAGAATAAATGGGTTCGGGGAATAGTTTCTTTAGAAACAAACTTTTTAATATGGTTGATTGACGATGGAATTTATCTAAGACCAGATGATAATATTGTATACATTAATCTACCCTCTCCATTCAAGAAACTGCCTACTAAGGTGTTTGAAGCTAGCATACATGGTGTGGTACCAGTAGACAGGGTACGTATTTTTTAATATGGAAGACTGCCCTGTGACTCCTGTGACAGTTAAAAAATATTGGATTGTATTAATTTTCCGATCAACTTTTAACAGTTGAAGTAGGAATGTATTGAAAATTATGAGAGTAAAGTAAAAGTTGTAAAATAATACAGTTTCAAAGTGTTTGTCAATGCCTCACTAAAGTTTTATTAAAATCTAATTAAATAGTTCTTACCCTGAGTTGAAATTTTATCAAGTCATATAAGGCAATTACGAGTAATAGGAAGCATTCTTGATGCACCATGTAGCAAATAGCGATTAAAGTATTTGGCGAATGACAATAACCTTACACTGTTAGTACAAGGGATTCAGATCCCACTGGCGAAGCAGACTAACCTGGTGAAATATGCAGAAAATGTAATGTAGTGAAATGAAGTATGTAACATAAATATAAAGTGTTTCTTGTAAATCTAACAAATTATGTTCTGTATCTTCAATAACAATATGTTAAATTGTTCCAAATGTGAAATTTTTACTAAAGCGAATACTTGCAAATGCTTAATATTCTAAACCGTTAAGGTTCGTTGAATGAAATCTGTAGTGCCAATACTTTCCTTCTGCTTTCAGGTCTTAAGTGACGAATGTGAAATACAGAATAGAATTGGGCTTGAATGGACTGGTGGAATAGAAAAGAAAGTTAAGTCACTACTCGCAGGTGCCATACAAGTCTACTTTGTACCAATTGCTATGATGTCTACACCATACAATGATGTTGTTAGTAGAAATTATTGTCATTCTATTAATAAAAACTAATAATGAACGAATGAAAGGAATGAATAGATTTTAATAAATTTATAAAGATCAAGAGCCAATGCTTTTAATTTTTTTAATAACGGACATGAAAGATAGGAAATATCTGCATTGGTTTACTCTTGATTGTAAAGTAATTTAAATTTAATTATGAACTTATGTATGGTCATGGAGTGTGTCCTTTTCAGTACAATTGATGATGTGAAATCAAAACGAGTAGATGCTATAATAATAATGTTAACAGCATTATTGTGTTCCGACTATGTGTGATAAGATAACCAGTCCCTTTTTAGTTGATGGTTCCAGGTGAAGCTCGATTCTATCTTAGGCCCTTATCATAACTTACCATCAGGCGAGATGAAGGGCAAGAGCATCCCTGCCTAACTAAAAAAAAATAGTTGCCTATAAGCATATAATATAAGTTGATGTAAATTATTTTTTCCAGGTCACATACAATTTAGTAAAAAAAAAATTGTTACAGGTACTAGGGGACTTATACCTTGAACTGAAACCCAAAAAACTTGTTAACATCGTCAATGAATTGGAAATGTGGCCAGTGTTCCTAGAGAGAAATAAGGCCGTCTATATAGAAAGTAATAATTTTATTTAACATTACATTTTCAAAAATTGTAATAACACCTGTAGGTATTATACCTAATAATACAATTTGCTTATTTCAGATTTAAAACATTTTTATGTCAAAACCAGAAAACATCGTGCCTGTACAGTGAATCCTGCTTGTATCGATCCGGATTTGCCCACTATGAACTTGGAAACTACTTTAGCGGAGTACAGCGCCATCTCTGATGCTGCCCGAGAACTAGACACCGACGAAAAAGGTAACGATTCCGATGACAGTAGCACTGAATTCGAGTGCAGCTCAGACACTGCCGAATATCCCGAATATAAAGAGACCTGTCTCAGTGAAGCTGAGATCGAGAAATACTCGAATAAGCACGTAATTATAAACGGGAAAAAATTTAATGCGTTAGAGATTTTGACTAATAAACTTAGGGATTTTAATATGTGCGAGAGGTATAAAGACGACGATGGCAAGTCTGTAGGGCGAGGTTCACACTGGTGTCCAAAACAATCACGTGAGTTTTAACATGTCGACCCTGCTCGTAAGTGGCGCTGCTATGCTGTTTCACCATTATAGGACAAATAACCGACTTGAATACAATTATGTCGACATTTACAACTATGTACTTTCAATATAGGTAATACCGTCTTGTTGTAGTTGCAAATGTCACAAATTAAATTACCTACAGATCTACGAATTTACGAATACGCAGTGGCGACGCCATACGGCGCTACTAACGCCTGCAGTGGTCTCTTGTGAATCGAAATTTTTCAGTGAAGCTTTATATTCGTCTACCTCATTGAACAGATCTACCTCGTCTGTTATTTAATTCTAATTATCATTGGTACTATAGGTACCAGACTGTTTTGTAAGAGTTGGTACAAAAAATGGTAGGAATACCTATTTTTGTTTAGAATTAAGAGTGTATGACTATTTCAAAGAGTAAGATTACAAAGAAGTTAATAAGAAAAACATTAAATGGTTTTACATTGTATCATAATGTGGTATAGTGATATTATTCAAGATCATTGTGAATACAGGTACGCAATCAGTTACTTAACACCCACTTAACAGCTGTCATCCCCATTGTATACCTGAAAAACAATTGAATATTTACGTAACATATAGACTAGACTCTAGTCACTAGAGAGAGATTCAGCCTTCATAGTGTGCTGGTACTGGTAGTCATGTAACAGGTGGCTAGATAATTTAATCTAGTGTCATGTTTCTTACGAGATGGCGCCACTGGCGGAAGCCTGCCCGCCTTGCTGCTTTTTTACTATCTAAATATTAAGTTTTTGTTTATTAATGTAATTAAGTGATTAAATGTGCTCATGTTTGTTGTTATATTGTTATAGATAGATAGAGATTACCTTACTCATAGAGGCATCTGTTATTAGTTTTTTAGTTTCATTCAACATGTTTTTTATTTAGTCACTTTTTGTTTATTTTCCTATTAGGTGCGGTGCAAAAATATTATTTTAGGACGATTCAACAAATTACTATTAACAAATATTTTTTCAAATGGGAATAAATCTTCAAATGATGATTTACGTATTCTTTGGTTAGAATGCTGTCGGAGACTTGGTTTAATTGCAATCTTACCTAATTAGATAATGTGTGTGTGTCTATAACACTTGATGGCGCACCAAAACTAGTTTGCTTTTTGCTACTTGCCGATGATTGACGGTAGCGACTTATAGTATGTGAGACTTCACAGAAGTTGCGCCAGGGGTCCTAGATAAGTGGCATTCAAAAAAATTTGACATGCCGGTCGCCATGTTGTTTTCTGTGTAATACGTTAGTTTCATACGTTTGTTTTCTATTCGTTCGGATACATTGGCCACTTGTTTAGAGGGGCAGTTCTTTGGACTCGTATCTATTTAGCAGATAGATCTATTCATATTACATATTGCTGTCTACAATCATAGCGTAACAATTCGCATCCATTCATCCATTGTGGTTGCCGGCAATGTTAATTACTTATTAAAAATTGTCGTAATCGACACAGACAAATTATTATGATGTTGATTTGGAAATAAAACAGTACTAAATTTTTAATTGTTTTAATTTTATTTTATATACAAGTAGAAAGTCCCTTAGGTAAGTAAACTTAATTAAGTTACGTAAGTCTTAAATTACTATTTTCAGTTTTTCCTGAATAACTGTTGGTGTGCAATACAGCCAGCAGAGTTTTGAGAGTCTGCGTAGCAATGTAGTGAGGGGTCGGGTAAAATAGTGTGAATTTAGATACTGAAGGTGTGATTGTAATGAATAAATTCAGGAATGCTTGTCTAATAAATACTGTGTTACGATGTGAAAGATTAAACTACATAGTTACTTGATTTGTACTAGGATTTAAATACGTTTTACTGTGATAACATCGCAACTTCCTAAACCTGATTTATGATCCAAAACTGAGCTTCAATATTAACTTTAGGGTCTCGACATTTTCTTAGTGCTAACTACCTGCACAAATTGCCTATAGATATCTAATTAATTATAAATTAACTCAAGTTTGCAACCTACATAACAAAAATTGGTTATCTATTCGACCAAGATACAACTAAGTTTGTTAGAAATTCGGTGCAAATATTTGGAGTTTTGCTTTCAAAAACCATTAGGCGCTATGCTGACATGTGTTTGACTATGATTTCTTGTCGTATAATTCTATAAGTTAAAGCAAGATACGATTTCAATATGGATGGATATCTTTTTCGTAAATGCATTCAGTTAGCAAGCTGCCAATTTCGGTACTGAATGCATAAGTGGGATCAGGTCAAGGTGCTTCTAGTCGGGCTGGTACTTATTTATAAATGTAAAAATCCTCATTGGTAGGTGGGTAATACTTTTTATAAATGCTTGTGACATTTATAAAAAGTATTATTATTAATTGCCCTTTAGTCGAGATGCTTTATGGTGTTGAGTATATGTCGGAGTTGAGATGCAACAACACGAGAACTGCCATTGTAGCGGTTCCTTGGTCATGTGGAACGCTCGCCGTACGGCGGTCGAAACCCTGAAGTCAACATCGTCGCGGCCAATTTCGGATCGTTCGCTAAAGGCTAAACTACATCACAGGCGGAGGCCGGGGTTGGTGCTGGCTACGTAGTTGAGGAGTTCCTCGGAGTCCTCGCACACTACTGGCTTCTCGTGGTAGCAGGCGACGTCGTGCCACGCGATGCCATCGTTGTACACGTTGTTCAGCACGCTCATACAGGACTCTGTGG
Organism: Cataclysta lemnata; assembly: GCA_963931975.1. NCBI lineage: Eukaryota > Metazoa > Arthropoda > Insecta > Lepidoptera > Crambidae > Cataclysta > Cataclysta lemnata. The sequence continues at coordinate 13,315,645 of OZ008341.1, read as the reverse complement.
TGCCGTTGATGTCGAACTCAGCGTTGTCGGGCTGCTTCTGTTTCTTGTGCCCGGTCTGGGACCAGGGGTTGTAGCCCCAGCCGTTGGGGATCTGGAAAGTACCCGGTTAATTAGTCAAGCTATGTGTGGACAATTCCTCATCATCAGCAGCCCTTTAATGTCCCCTCTGCTGGGGCATGGGCCTTCCCTATGGATGGAAGAATATATAGGGAGATTGAGTCATAACGGTGCAGTGCGGGTTGGTTGGTATTAACGATTTTCTGAATGAAAGCTTTTTGGCTAAATCAAACTACCTACTGTACCACATCTAGCATGGCCTGCAAAAAAGTAAAGGTTTCAAAACTAATCCCTTATCTACGTAAATTAGATTATTGGTAGGGAAATTAACATTCAGTGACTTTTCAAAAGACGAGACCAACCTTAACTGAAATACTGAGATATTTCGTCAAACCTATTTAGATAATTAAAAAGGCGATAGATAAGCATGTTCCTTTTAAAATCTTAATAGGTATATTAAATGTTTAATATTTACCTGGTTCGTGGGCGCCATCTTTTCCCTGTTTGCGGACCAGAACCATCCGAAAACGTTCTTGGGCTCCAGGTCTCTGCGAGATTCACATCCCTTGAAGTCACAGAGGCGGCCAGAAGTCCATATGTAGGGTACATCGTCTGCAACGAGAATAAAATTATGAATTTGAATGTAAAAAAACGCAGATTCTGGAACACTAGGTACGTAGGTTCTTTAAGACACTCATGTTTAAAATGTAAATACCATTTTGGGTACATTGATGTGGGAGATACAATGACCGTCCGGCATCGGAATAGTACTGGAGGCGAAAGATATACCTATGATGACACTACACGAACTGTTTGCCTGCAGTAACATCCAAGGCGCTCACATTCGCATTTTTTTTATCTAGGAAACTTTTCAATATTTGTTGTTATATGTGTTTGTGCGTGCGTTATGATTGCTTGTGAAGTGAAAATTACTAAAATTTAAAATAGAAGCGTGCACACTTGTGTCCAATTCTGCCCCCACGGATATATCTGTGTCTGCCCCCATAGGCCAAAAAGCCCAAAAGCAGGTTCGGTTTTGGATTCTAGTATCGGATACTTTTTAGTTGGCTAATGGTCTATCTTAAAGCACTTATAAAAAGTATAAAAAGTCATTCATTGAATAATTGATCGCTAGGTAGTCAATGAAGGCAGAATGAGAAAACTCACAACATTAAGGACCATCTATACCCATTGTACGTGACATGAATAATGTGAATTTATTGGAAAGGTCCCTGTGACCCTTCCATGGAATAATATTGCCGCTTACTCTGTTGGATGAGCTTGAAGATCAGGTTGTTTTCCTCCTGCGTTTCCATGGAGACGAGGTCCATGCAATACTCGCGGCAGATATTGCGACCGTCCAGCCAGTCGAACTTCCTCTTGGCGAGCTCGGGCACGTGCCCGCTGTAGAAGTAGTTGTGGCCCCGGTAGAAGAACTGCTTTGGTCCTGTAAGGAAAAAAGCACTTTTAAGTATACAGGTATAAAGTTTAATTTGGATTTACCTAATATCATCTGTAGTTAGAACGAAGTTTGAATTCTAAACACACAAAAATTATAACAGTTACACTCTCGGAGATAGTTATGGATAAGACATGAAATCATAGAGGTCAATTATTGCGCCTTTAAAGGTTTTGTAATTTTGTATCATACGGCCTTTAGGAAATCGCGTTACGAGGGTCATGCACCCATGATCATGACACTGTTCCTCCTTATGAATATACCGAGCAAATATTACTATATTATGTTGCTGGTGTCACAACGTCGATCGATACTATTACATAACCCAATCGTGAATTCGCGACCTTTGATTGCGTAACTCATCCTCGCAAAATTCTTAAAAATGCCAACAAATAAAGTAATGACATACTGACACGTTAAACCACTTAAAATTAGTAAAATACCGGATTATTCACCGCAAACGACCCGAAGACCTCGTAATTTAATAATGATATATCGTATACAATCTGAACCCCGACACATGCTACGCCGATGGGCATCAAGGACCCAATATTACAAATCACGATTTAAAAAAAAATAATCAATCAATCAATCCGCCGTGTGGTGACGGCAGAGTAGGTAGAATACAATTGTCACCACCCCAAATCTCTCCCGTGGGTGTCGTATAAGGCGACTAAGGATAAATCAGTGATGATCATGAAATCAGCAATGTACTGCGACTTTTGTGCCCGATAAATGGCAATAGGCTCTAGTTGGCGAAACGTGGGTGCTAGTTCACCTCTGTCTGCCCCTTCGGGGATATAGGCGTGATTTATGTATGTAATCAATCAATCAAGGAGTTCAGTTTTTAACTCATGACAATTTGTTCTTATTATTTTTTAGAGACCCGTTTTATGTTTAAAGGTATGTAAGATGTGTCGCTAGCTATATATTAAATCTGTGGGCTGTGGGGTAGACAGAGATGAATTAGTGCACCACCCACGTTTCGCCAATTTTGTTAGGTCCCAGTCGAGTCTATTGCCATTGATCAAGTAGGTACTACGTAAATCGCAGTAATAACTAGGTCGATGAATGTTATAACATGAACGCTGCTGCTCATTCTTCATCACTGTTTTAACCTCTTTAAAGTGACCTAATTATTACCCGCGGGTGAGATTTGGGGTGGTAGCAACTGTATACTGATCTGACGTTCAGCCACACGACTAACGGTTATTTTTATTTTTCTTACAAAATAATGGTCACAGATTGTCGGCTGCATGCCTGTACCAAATTTTAGGCGACGTAGAGCCGCGCCAGTATCAGTGAGGACGGCGCCGGGGCGTCCCAGCCAACTGTGCCAAGGCCTTCTATGCGATGTGCTTTTTACTCTAAGTCTAAACCAACAGTCGGATGATCCTTAATTACAATGAACCAGGTGATAAATTGCAACGCCTGTCTGCTTATTGTAATTAATGCGTTTTAGATGAACGTAAAGGTGCTTAAGGACTAAGTAAATTAAACATAAGGTACCTATATAGCAAAGACAATAAAGTTATTTACAATAAAGTACAACACAATAATGTTGTTTATAAGATAGCGACGAGTAGGCCCTAATGGGCAGTAGCGTTCTTCTTAAATGAGACCTAGCAGTATACTTAAATCACACCTATATCCCTTAAGGGTTAGGCAGAGGCGAATTAACACCCAATATTAGGCTAGGTCCCGTGTAATAGGTGGCGAGTCTATTGCCATCTATCGGGCACATAAATCGCAGTATATAGCTAGGTGGCACAGTAGGAATCTGCTGCCCATTACTCATTGCGGCCGTGTGGTGACGGCAGAGTAGAATACAATTGTCACCACCCCAAATCTCTCCCGTGGGTGTCGTACAAGGCGACTAAGGATATATCAGTGATGAGGAATGGGCAGCAGCGTTCCTCTTATACCACCTAGCAATGTACTGCGACACTTTTGTGCCCGATATATGGCAATAGGCTCGCCACCTATTACATGGGACCTAACATGATTGGCGAAATGTGGGTGCTAGTTCACCTCTGCTTACCCCTTCGGGGATATAGGCGTGATTTATGTATGTATGTATTACTCATTGCTCTTTACCCTTAGTCGCGTTGTACACGACATCCACGAGAGAAGAGATGGGGGTGGTGACAATAATAATTGTATTCTGCTCCGCCGTCACCACACGTCTAAATCGAGAAATATGGGTTTTAATATGCAGATATTCCTAGCAAACCCAGTTTCAATTTATAGGTGCATAACATCTCTTGTTTTCATATCTCGGCATATCATTTTTAGTGTGTCAAGGCTTATGAAATGTACCACGGTAATGTCTTAGTAGGAAGGCTTAATACTGACTAGTACTGTAGCTAACCACATCGAGGTGATAAAACTGTGTTGCTTAAAATTATAATTGCATCTTTCAGTCTGCCGTTTACCGCGTGGTGACGGCAGAGCAGAATACAAATGTCACCAACGCAAATCTCTCCCTCGAGTGTCGTACAAGGCGACTAAGAGTGAAGACAGCGTTAAAGATGTGCTCTTGGGGTTTTAATACATACATACATACATAAATCACGCCTATATCCCCGAAGGGGTAGGCAGAGGTGAACTAACACCCACTTTTCGCCAATTATGTTCGGTCCCATGTAAAAGTTGGCGAGCCTATTGCCATATATCGGGCACATAAATCGCAGTACAAATTTATATTGCTAGGTGATATGAGAGAAATGCTGCTGGCCATTACTCATTGCTGTCTTTACCCTTAGTCGCCTTGTACGACACCCACGGGAGAGATGGGGGTGGTGACAATTGTATTCTGCTCTGCCGTCACCACACGGCAGACATGGGGTTTTAATACCTAGCAATAAACTGCGATTGACGTGCCGGATAGATATAATGGCATTATATTATTATAGGCTCGCCACCTTACGTAATTGGGGAAACCCAGGTATTAAAAACGCCTCTGCCTACCTCTTTGGGGATAAACAGGCGTGATTTATGTATATGTATACAAGCTGGGCAAGCGTTGTTTTGCCCTTATCACCTAGGGGCATAAATATTAGCCTACAACCTTCTCTAGCCCACTAAACACAAAAAAAATCATAAAAATCGGTCAAGGCGTTTCGGAGGAGTTTGCAAACACCGATTTTTATATGTTTTAAATGTATCCTTCAGTCTGTGGTACTTAGGCAGGTACCAATTTTTTTGTACAACTGTACGCTATATCTAGGTAATACACACCTTCGAATGCAAACATACGGGCCTTAGAGTTTTTGTGCCAAACAGCAAGAACAATAATTACATACAATTGCACAAATATCAGTAATGAGCCGTTGCGTTGTGCTTATGTTCACACGACGAACAATCATCAGGGACCTTGTGCAGTGACAGACTAGCTGATGTGCGATTGTTTAAAAGTATCCACTGAATTCTAATTAGCACTCTGTCGTAGTACAATCGTTTGTAGAGCGTTTAACCTCTTCAGTTCATTCAAATAAAATAGTCTGTAGACCTACAATGACTTTATGAACGAATCCCACCACCCTGCCCTTATCCTATCCTATTCAGGATCGGCGCAGTATGTCCTCTTTCTCCACTCCCTTCTGTCACTCATCGCATCACCTTCATATCATATTATACTTCATACAATCCGTTTTTTGAGGTATCTTCCTTTACTTCAACATTCATGTCCATAACTTTTTTACCACATTCATTTCATCCCGTCTCATAACATGGCTATATATACCAAGTTGAACGGCCCATCGGTGCTGCGCCAGCATGGTGGGTTATGTTCCATTCTGCCCCATAAAATGGTAGAACACTGGTACTAAATAATTTAGGGGATAATGTGTTCATAATAAACATATTATACTTATGTTGCCTTTCCCTCCTAAGGGGTAGGCAGATGTGTATAAAGTAACACCCACATTTCGCAGACAAGGCTATAGCCATTAAACGAAAACTTTGTTTTTCAAACCTTTGGTATTTAAGTCCCTAATTTTGTTGGGAAAAGATAAAGTCGGTGTTAGGTTAGAACATTTTGTTGTAGGTACTAGCACTTTATGGGAATATAAATGCAAAAATAGATAATGTTATCTATCAATTTATACTGCCGCCGAACTCCGTGGGGCAAAGCACAGGTAGTTAATTCACGAAGGCTGTAATATTGCAAAAGCTGGTTCTTGTGATTTTATAGTGGCTAATTTATGATGAGATCGTGATCTTCGAGTGTTAAGTGAATTAATCGTGTGAAATAGACTCCTCTCTTCTAATTTACCTTCAACTGTATACTTGCATGTTAATGTATGTGTTATATATTCATGTAGGTACTTTGTTTGCTAATTCTTATTGTTAAGATAAGTATAGTCAAGTGAGGGTAGTTCCTACTTTTGTGATGTCACTTGATGTTTTGCTCCTGAGCTCAATTATATGTTGTGTGATTAAAACCGTGTTTTATTTGAACATAATAGTGGCGACGAGATAAAAGTGATTAAAATGGATCGAAAACCAGTTAAATTTCATGAGTTTAATGTAAAAACGGACAATTGGGACAGTTATGTTGATCGGTTAAATTATTGCTTTGAGGCTAATGGCGTTACCGACGATGCCGTCAAAAGGGCAAACTTTTATACTATTTGTGGTACAGAAGTGTTTGAAACTTTACTTGCGTTGATAACTCCTCGAAAATCTAGTGATGTGCCATTCAGTGAAATAATATTTGTGCTTACAAAACATTTTAGTCCAAAACCGAATGAAATATCGATGTCATACAAATTTTACAAACGAGATCAAGGTCACGACGAATCTGTGTCTGAATATATAGCGCAATTACGAAAAATTAGTGCGGGGTGTAACTTTAACGACCTAGAGCGAATGCTTCGCGACAGACTAGTGTGTGGTATGAAAGATCAAAAGTTACAGTTCGAACTGTTGAAAAAAGATAATTTGCGCTATGCGGATGTGGTGGATGCCATGTTATCATCCGAAAGTGCGGGCAGGGATGCTCGCATGATACAGTGCGCCGCCCTGGGAGCACTGAGTGTAGCCGCGGGCGACGGCGCCGCCGCCGCGGGGACAACTGGGAGCTTACCGCCCGGCCCCGAGCCGATGGAAGTGAATGCCGTTAAATCAAAAACTAATTTCAGACTATGTTTTCGTTGTGGTGACCGCCACGGAGGAGAGTGCCGTTTTGTCAACGCAATTTGTCGCTATTGCAAGAAACGAGGGCACATAGAAAAAATTTGTTCAGCAAAGAAAAAAGATAATTCTAAACCGGTCCACTACACTGAACATGAAGGCGATCCAATGCTGAACGGAATTTATAATGTAGATAGCACTCGAGGGCGGGTGCCGGCGTACGAGTTAAAGGTGCTTCTAGAGGGAGTTCCGGTGTCAATGGAGGTGGATTCGGGCGCGGCCTTCTCGCTCGTGAACCAGCGAACGTGGGCGCGGCTGCGCGGGCGCCAGGCCCTGCGGCCGCTGCCGAACCGGCTCTGCACGTGGAACGATCAGCAAGTAGTAGTGTTGGGTCAAGCAACAGTGCACGTCCAATTTAAAAACATTAAATGTAACCTGAATATTATTGTGGCTAAGGGCCCAGGCCCTAATCTCATTGGTCGCAACTGGTTCGCACCATTAAATATATCTATAAATGTAAACTCGATTTCTGAAATTGACACTACTGTAATAAATAATATTGTAACTAGATATAGCGAAGTTTTTAGGGATGGACTTGGTACGTACCGCGGAGACCCTGTGACTATCCATTTGAAACCGAATGCAATACCGAAGTTTTTAAAAGCGCGACCAGTTCCGTATGCTATTAAAGATAGGGTAGAAAAAGAAATTGACCGTTTGGTCGGTGAGGGTGTATTGCGTCCTACTTCATTTTCAGAGTGGGCAACTCCGGTGGTTCCTATTGTCAAAAAGAATGGCGACATAAGGCTTTGTGGAGACTACCGCAGTACGGTCAATCAGGCTACTGAATCGGATACCTACCCGATGCCTACAGCCAGCGAAGTTTTTGCGTGTATTTCAGGTGGTAGATTCTACACGACGCTCGACCTTGATCGGGCTTACACACAAGTGGTCGTTAATGACGATACGGCGCGACTCCTAACGCTAAATACCTGCAAGGGTCTGTACACTGTACATAGACTAGCATTCGGTGTTAAGGCTTGTCCAGGTATATTTCAGCGTTTGATGACGGCACTGCTGGCAGGAGTACCGGGCGTAGCAGTTCTGATTGATGACGTCATCATCAGTGGGCTCACGTTACAACAGATGGAGCAGCGCCTGCACGCGGTGCTCGAGCGCATAGAAAGAGCGGGCCTGCGTCTCAATCGGGATAAGTGTAAGTTCGCTAAGGAAAAAGTCGAGTTTTTAGGTTTTGTTATCGATGCGAGCGGAATTCACCCAGCGCCTAGTAAAGTTCAGGCTATTTTAGACGCTCCAGAACCAAAGGATATCCAGCAATTACAGGCGTTTTTAGGGTTATACAATTTTTACGAAAGATTTATTCGCCATAAGGCCACAGTTCTCGAGCCTCTTCATAGACTGCTCGATAGGTCAAGAAATTGGGAATGGACAGAAGTAGAACAGAAGAGTTTCGACACAGCTAAGCGCCTACTATCGTGTGATCTAACTTTAGTTCATTTTAATTTAAGCAAACCACTAGTACTGACTTGCGATAGCTCTGAGTATGGAGTTGGGGCAGTGTTGTCGCACGTGGAATCTGATGGACAAGAACGTCCTGTGGCGATGGGTTCTAGAACTCTTCATCCGCACGAGCGGCGTTATTCACAACTAGACAAGGAAGCGACGGCAATTATGTTCGGTTTAACAAAATTTCACAGCTATTTAATGGGGAATAGTTTTACTGTAGTGACTGATCACAAGCCGTTGTTAGGAATATTTAACCCATTAAAACCGATTCCCACGGTATTATCACCTCGTCTTACAAGGATTGCATTAGTACTTACTTCACACTCTTATAATATTATTTACAAGCCCGGCACACAGATCAGTCATGCTGATGGACTAAGTAGATTACCGCAAACGGTTCCCATAGAGCCGGAGACGCAGTTATATGACGTCTTACTCATGGCTGAGACCCCCAACGATTTTCCGGTTGATGTTAGTCAAATTGTAACACTTACTAAACGCGATAAGGTTTTATCAAAAGTAGTTCATTACATTCTAGGAGGCTGGCCAGAAAGAATGGCTGATGCAGAGTTACGTTCTTACTGGCTACACCGTCACGAGCTGTCCGTGCACGAAGACTGCGTTCTGTTAGGCAACCGCGTGGTGGTGCCGCCCGCGCTGCGTGAGCATATTTTGCGCTGTTTGCACAAGACTCACAATGGCATCGTGCAAACTAAAGCATTTGCAAGGAGCTATGTTTGGTGGCCACAGCTCAATGACGATATTACAGCTTTGATTCAAAATTGTAAAAAATGTCTAGAGAATAGAAACATGCCTCCAAAAACAACGTTCGAATGGCTCGTTCCGAGCAAACCTTGGTCACGGGTCAACGTCGATTTCGCGGGTCCATTTCAAGGCAAGACATTTTTAATAATCGTGGATGCTCACTCTCGATGGCCTGAAGTGTTTATTGTCAATAATATGACGTCGGCCACGGTTATTCGGCACCTTCGGATGATTTTCGCGACTCACGGTTTATGTGAAACAGTCGTTTCAGATAACGGAACGCCGTTTGTTTCAGGAGAAATGAAACAATTTTTAGAGGCAAATAAAATAAGGCATGTCACTACTGCGCCATACCATCCGTCAACAAATGGGCTCGCCGAGCGAATGGTGCAGACCGTAAAAAACAAGCTGCGCAAAATGAACGGAATTTCGTGGGATATTAAGATTCCAAATATGTTGTTAGGGTTGCGGACTACACCATGTGCGTCAACTAATAAGAGTCCAGCAGAGCTGTTAATGAATAGACGTTTAAGGACACTACTCGACTCTATTCATCCTGATAACTCGCAGCGCCATAAAACAGAGCAACAAGTTATAAGAAATAACGAGAAGAGACACAGACAGACAGATTTAGGTCAAAGAGTGATGTATAGGAACTTTAGTAGTGGTCCGCGTTGGTTGCCCGGTACAGTTGTGAATAGAGACGGTCCGGCAAGCTATCAGGTTGCTACTGCAGACGGTACAGTTGTCAATAGGCACGTTGATCAACTAATTCAACAACATAAGGCACAAGACGAGCAGGAAAATAGAGAAGAAGAAAGGGTAGATGAAAGGAATGAGGAAGTGAGCATGGATAGAGAACAATCAGAAATAATGGATGATGGTTCTTCAGAACAGGATCAAGAAGAAATAATTACTATACCGAGTACGGACCAGTGGGCTGAGATGTTAGGAATACCTGTGGAGCCTGATCCAGGTTTCTCGGGTGGTAAAGTTAAAAATAAAACCAATGTACACAGTCGCTTGCCATATGCAAGACCTGATAATTTACATTTTTTAGAATAATAAGTAACATATAAGTGTAATCATATTGTTTTGTATTTATTCAGACTAAGGGGAAAGGTATGTTATATATTCATGTAGGTACTTTGTTTGCTAATTCTTATTGTTAAGATAAGTATAGTCAAGTGAGGGTAGTTCCTACTTTTGTGATGTCACTTGATGTTTTGCTCCTGAGCTCAATTATATGTTGTGTGATTAAAACCGTGTTTTATTTGAACATAATAGTATGAATGAATATAAATCGGTCGTGTAAACATTTTGAAGAGAATTTTAACAGGCTTATGTGAAGGCAGCCTAAACTGGGTACTCGCTACCTAAAACCAGCAGTCACGAGTATAATTTCGTTTTAAAAAAATGATATTTATAGTCAGCCTCAATGTCTACTACTTAGACGTAGTAGGAAGAAATAAAAGTTCCTACTGATCTCTGGGGCTTGCAGAAATAATTTTGTACACGAAAATGCCCGAAATGTAGAGTCCCTCCGCTCTTCCATTACTGTTATCATCCAATTCGCACGTGGAAACCTCTTATTGTTTCATTCAACATTCTACATGCAAATCAAGATTAATGTGTCACCAACAGTTTTTATTTTTAGTAATCTTATAATTCCATCTGTAGACAAAACATTGAAAGTCACCTTTATATATAAATTAAGCCACATCCGTGGATCAAAGCGGACTGCCTAAATAAAACGGATATTCTTGTGTTTAAAACTGTTTGACAATACGCATGATGAGAGGTGGTAGGGTAGGTTTTTTAGCTCCTTAAAGGAGCAGAAAATGAGGCTATATAAGTAATAAACATGAGCAGAATAATTAAATACAAGCGAGTTAAATCCGTTAAGTTGTCTTAACCTCTGCGTTATTTTGTTATTTTAGTTTAGGTTACGCACAGAGACAGTGTTAAGGATAAAAACGTTAAAATCTATACTGCTCAAGCATTTGGCGTAGGTTTTACAGCCGGTCTGTCACTAACCCTTTGGGTATGCTGTTGTTGTTGGTTTACACCGGTGAGATACGCCGGTGTACTCCTTAGTCGATTTTTATCTTATTTTTTGGTTCCAGGCCAGCACAGAAGGAAACCTCTGTTATTCTACCTCTTTTATTTTAGTAATTTAACTAAATATGCCAGCCATTAAACCCCTTGTAAGCTTAACTTATATTCGTACTGTATAGATAAGAATATTGAAACCCCCCGTTAATTAGTGGTTTGGACTTTATTGAATAAGGAATTAATTAAAACAAGCATGTTCTGTAACATGTACAACAGTAACCTTGGTCTATATTTGTGAAAGATTTCGTTTGCAATAATTATGTTTGCCGTGTACAAGTTGTACCCCGAAACATACCGGCGAAAGGTACAGACCTATTATGGTTATTATCCTTTAGACAACCTTTACATTTACTCATTACGTTACGAAATGAATACATCGATATATTCTGAAGGTTGCATGTTGCTTTAAGAGGTGTAATAACTCTATTAGCTACTATAAGGCAATGTAAATTTGTACTCAACAACAGGTATTAGTATTGTGATATGCATTTAAATATTTCGTATTGTAGAGAATGTGGGAGATTAAGCTATCAAACTAAGTACATTCTTAAAGAAAGATTATTATAAAGAAAAGGAAGTGAGAAAATGTTTGGTCCTGATGAAGGAATCGAACCGCGTACCACTCGACCAACCAGGACAAACGCCCTGGGTTCGATTTCCGTATCAGAACAATAATTTTTCGAGATTTATCTCTCTTTTTTTTTAACATAAAATCTATGTTCTATTTCCCAACAAAATAATATAATGGGACGAAATAATTCGCCTATCACAATAAATGTTGAATTCGTTCTTAAGAATAATCTGGCCGTAAAGCTCATCTTGCGGTGTCGGCGCCGAGGCTGCGGGCGACCCTGAGCCAAAACCAACCGAAGACGTTACTTATCACAAAATTATTAATTCCAACTTAATGACGTCCATTATGTGTACAGAAGCTGTGCTGTAAACATGTCTCGCCATTTCAAGGTAGACGGTACTGATGAAAGCAAAATACTTTTGACGGTATCACGGTATAATGAACCTTAGATCATTTTATTTGAAGTTGCATCTGCCTGTTGATATACCTTGTTTTAGGAGGGATCTGCCATACAGATGCGATACATAAATAAGGCTCAAATAGCTACTAAGCGAATGCATTACTTGCGAATAACTTATCAATCGGTATTCAGATAAGAACATATTGGATGTAGAAGTCACATGATTCCATTCCTACTGAATTATCTAAATTGATTTCGATTTGTAAACTTGTAAAGTATGCCTACAATTTTGATTGGAAATTATATATACTGGCAATTTATTCAAATACTAAATTCGAGTCTTTTTGATAAATAAAATTACACATTCCACAGAACGATTGATGGTGATGGTGATGGTGATATTGCAAGAATTTGATGGTGACGAAATGAATGGATGGATGGAAAGCGTATTATATGGGTTCTAAAGTATTTTGTATGAAACATAAGGAACTTTATTCTTATCGCTTCATTAATTTGATATATTTATTTAATTTATTTATTGCACGTTAATACACATACATACCTACACATATAGAACACTTGTTTCTAAGTATGTTTCGAGTTACTATATTTATTTAGCTAAACTTAGATTAAATTTGATTTAAAATTGTATTGTAAACTTTGAAGTATGGTACCTTACCTATATTTGCTATTCAAATATTTGAAGACCACTAAATGATTTATTTGATAGAGGTATATTTTCACTCACATTTTTTAAACTGATATTTGAGGCAAACGCTTGGATATTTGTTTAGCGGGATATTAATCCTTTATTATTTAACCGCAGTGCAAATGTAAGTCATATGCTACCGCGATGTTAAGTTTGTTCAATGCATGACAAGTAAGCGAAATAAAAATGTGTTTGCCTACGCGGGCTGAACGTTAGACTTTAAGCGTGATCACTATTCAATTAAAGTCCGTAACCGCAAACCGTGAAATCAAACATTAGTTCAAGCGGTTAAATAAGAACTTGTTCCGCAGTCGAATGTAGAAGGAAAAGCGCTAAATTTCCAGGAATTGAGACAGATACATTAAATTATAAATGGTTTGATGAAAAACTGCGTTAAGGCACAGTATACGCAGAACAATATTTTATATGCGGCATGTTGGCGAGTTATTAGCCTACTCCTGCATTGACGCTAGTTGTAATTAAAGCCGCATCCAACGAGTCTAACGTGTAATGTAAAATAGCGCCTATTACATGTAACGCTCGTAGTGCCGTCCTAACGTAGAATTCGTGTTACATTACACGTTAGATTACATTACATGTTACACTCGTCTGGGTCCAGCTTTATGCCCCCGTATTTTATGTCATACATACATAAATCACGCCTATATCCCCGAAAGGGTAGACAGAGGTGAACTAGCACCCACGTTTCGCCAAATATGTCAAGTCCCATGTAATAGGTGGCGAGCCTATTGCCATTTATCGGGCACAAACGTCGCAGTACATTGCTAGCCTAGGTGGTATAAGAGGAACGCTGCTGCCCATTCCTAATAATATTCAGATTTATCCTTAGTCGCCTTGTACGACACCCACGAGAAAGATTTGGGATGGTGACAATTGTATTCTACTCTGCCGTCAACACGCGGCTATTTATGGCAATGTTGCGTTAACTTACAGTGCGTGCCCACACGGCGCCGAGTCCGAAAGCACATATTCTAATGTGCAGCGGTCAGTTTATATGAAGACGTATTACTGTGCTCGGTGTACTGTGGTTAAGGTAGCGGTGGGTGGATTGCGTAACGCAGCTTTTACTTTCCCCAGGTGCGGGCGTGGCCGGGGGGCGACGAGCGTCCTCGGGCGCGTCCGTGACCTTGAGGTTCGATGACCCCACACGTTTCTGTTTTTCGATTTTCTTGTAACCATCATTAGGAATTGGACTTACACTTACACAATAGACAATCAGAGCAAATTTAGGCAAAGAGAGATCTTTTAAGCATTATTACATTTTTAATTTTCTTGTGCCCGATACGTATCTTATATTTATTTAAATTTAATTTGTAATTTTTTTATTGATATTTAGCATTTATAATTTGCATTGCATCTTACTGCTAACTCATTTATTATTAATGTTAGCCGTAAGTAACTCACAATCAATTTAACAAGATCATGATGCTCTACTTCCTATTGAAATAAATGATTAATCATTTATGATGCAATACCATATGGCGTACGTACACTGCTTCGTTATAAACAAATAAAAATTAGTATGTAGATAGAAATAATATAGTTTGTTTAATAAACTCGTGATCGTCTCACTATAAAAAATGGGCATGGGGTTACTTTTTAAGAGTTTTAGACCCAAGGTTTTAGCGGTCTAGTTTCAAATTGCAACTTTTAAGTATATTTTAGATATAGGTATATTAGGTATGTATTATATTATGCATGTTTCTTAACTTGTTGTCTTATAAATTTTAGTCGCAATTTAACGATCTCAATACTTATGAACTTACGTTGTCCATATTTCAACTATGGTAGAGTACAAAAAGTCTATCTAAAAATCGTCAGAATGCCGTAAAAAAGCCTACTCGCACTAACGCAAAGTCTTTATGATTTACGTTCGTGTGAATGAGGCCTAAAATGTACTGTACAAGTACCTTTATGTTGTACATTTATTAATTTTGGTTTGATTATGATTAATGATGAAGTTATGTAGTACAATTACTTGCATATTATTATAACTTACAAGCATTTACTGTCGAATAATTTATAGCATCGTTTTCCACTAAGATGACGATAAAAAATAATAATATATGTAAATTATAATCAATGTTATACTTTGGTCTCAAATTGATTTGTTTGCTAATTACAAAGAAAAAGAGGTATGTAAAAATCGCTCATTCAATTCGAATAGTTCAGTTCGTAAAGAGTACTTGTCGAATGTTAATGGATAAATATTATTATGACTAATATTTGTTTCATTACTGAGGCATGTCATATTTCAATAGCGACTTGGGTGTGCTAAGATACCTATATTTGCTTTTTTGCTTAATATTCAGCGTAGAGCTATTTTATATTAAGCGAATGTGCAATGTAGTTAAGTATGTATACGTTATTGTGCATTTTACTCATAAAAAAATGCTTTTTCATCCCACCATCTCGGAAAAAGCGTTTTTGCTCTTCGTTATCTGAGTACAAAAGCCGTTTTTATCCTCTAGAGGATAAAGTAAATTTGAATTTAGAACATCGTGTGCAATGAGTTTGTGAATTCAAAACATCATTATACCTATTTATTTCTACCTCCATGGTGCCGAAATTATCATGCAACCTATTTTAATTTGTTAAAAACTCAGACTCGGAACCTTCTTGGTGTACTTTTTTTGTAATTTGCTTTGCGCGCGCCATTTTCTTTTCAAGTCATAAATTTGTTAAAACCTAGGAGTTCTGTGATGGTAAATTTTATTTTATTAGGTACTTACAGGTGTATCTGGATGAATGTTGCGGGTGTGACTGAGTGGGTGTTGGAGGTGTGTCTGAGTGAATGGGTGTTTTGTGGGTGTTTCTAGGTGAATGGGTGTTTTGTGGGTGTTTCTGGGTGAATGGGTGCTTTTTGGGGGTGTCTGAGTAGATGGGTGTGTATTGCGGGTGTGAATGTTGTGGGTGTTTCTGGATGGATGGGTGAGTGTTGTGGTTGTGTCTGGGTGTATGCTGTGGGTGTGTCTGGGTGGATGGATGTGTGCTGTGGATGTGTTTGAGTGGATGTTCTGGGTGTTTCTGGGTGGGTGTTGAGAGTGTGTTTGGGTTGATGAGAGGGTGTTGTGGAAGTTTCTGGGTGAAAACAGAAACTTGTGTTGTGATTGTATTTTCTTTTTGTATTTTGCAATTTCCTCGTTGGGGGGGATGAAAAGTTACGTGTTGCACTCGAGTGCAAAGATTTTTCACATTGTGCTCTTTTGATTCCCTCGCTATCGCTCAGGATACTAATTTTTGAATCACTCGCTACGCTCGTGATTCAATTTTAGAATCCTTCGCTAGCTCGGTCATCAAAATTGAGCACGCGGTTAAAAAACAACTTTGCACTCACGCACAACAAATAACTATTGTTATATTCTTCAATTTAATATCTACCTACCTATATACACATAAATACAATTGTCACCACCCCAAATCTCTCCCGTGGGTGTCGTACAAGGCGACTAAGGATAAATCAGTGATGAGGAATGAGCAGCAGCGTTCCTCTTATACCTACCACCTAGTAAAGTACTGCGACTATGTACTTTGCAAGGTGGTTTGCTAGGCTTACGAAATGGCAATAGGCTCGCAACCTATTATTAATACATGGGACCTAGCATAATTGGCGAAGCGTGGGTGCTAGTTCACTTCTGCCTACTCCTTCGGGGTTATAGAGGTGAATTGTATGTATGTATGTATGTATGTATGTAATATCTACCTACTTGTTCAGAATCTTATTTTTTGTATTGCATATCATTTCTTAGAAATAAATTGTCCTCACAAAATAACACATATTTTACGTTAAATTAAAGCTGAAAGCCATTCATATCATCGGGTTTGTTTTACCTACAGCGTATGTATGTTTAATTAAAATATTATTATCGGCGAAAAAAGTTGGTGTGTAAAAAGTACTTACTGTTAGCGCATTTTTGTGGTACGGGGAGTGACAGAAATCTGCCCGGCTTCTGCGCCTCCGCAAGCGATGCGAGCAGCGCTGCGCACGCGAGCACCAACCACGTGTGCATCTGTTGACAAACAAAATAAAATATACACTATATTTACATAAAAAAAAATTGTAATTTTTTTAGAAACATTTCGAAAAATTAATGGTAATCAATCAAATCAAATTGGGAAAATCTAATACATAAAAATCCCGTGTCACAGTGTTTGTTATCCTCTGAGATTGATCGTAGGCTATTTTTTATCCCCCTAGGATGATAAGGGCAAAACAACGTTGGCTGGATCAGCTAGTAATTTTGTAATTTTACGATAGATGGCCATGGGACCTAACATAATTGGCGAAACGTGGCGGTTAACTCATTTTTTCTACCCCTTCGGGGATAAATAGGCGTGATTTATGTTATATATGTGCTTGAAATAAGTAAAGAGCTGAGCAGCTGCTAATTTGTGCAACTAAATATTTTCTGTTGCACATTATCACGACCAGTAGCAGAAAAGTAGTAGGTAGCAGGTCACTTTCACTTCCTTTCTTATGGCACGGACACAGTGTACAGTCTACAGCATCAGGCTACCACACAAAGTCAAATTTTCACAATCTACTTTGTGCTTTACTTCAAACTTATTAAAGGTTGACAATCGTGTGAAGAAATTTGACAGTTTTGGGTAGTCTAACTGCCGCACTCAGAGATGTCAAATAACGTTAATGAGTACTTAACGTCAAAAAATGACAATTCAAAACTAGTCGCTATTCTTGCCGGGTCTATGGTCTAGATTTGAATGAAATTTTTTAAAAACTCAATAAAGTTAATAGACGTCTCCGAGTTCGGCAGTTAAATGCCGTTGACCGTACAATAACAACAATATACATTCAGCACGTCCGGCTCTCTCAAAATGTCAAATAATTTTCTCTATCGACTCTGTGCTTTACATGAAACAAGTTAAGGTTGACAGTGGATTGGATATATTTGTCAGTTTTGTATAGTCTGATATGCTTTTGACTGTATACACCACATGAGACTGCACATTTTGAAATTACATTATTTTTGCACTATGCGTTATATGTTAAGCCTGAAATTTAACTTTCTTTTTATTACCTGACTTGCGTTTTGTGTAGGCCAATAAGGAGAGTGCTTATATAGTCAGAGACCTTTTTTAAACTATATTATTATTTTATGAACAGTAAAAAGGACAAGGACTTATGCCAAATAATAATATAGGGGGTGGGTAAGAGTCGGGTCTAGGAATACAGAAAAAAATGAAAGAAAAGTGTACCTGAAATAAATATTAACTTCACATAATATTTGCATCATTTCTAGACTGCATTACCCTATGTATATCCATCCATATTCATTCATTATTAGACACTTGTTTATCAATCACCAATTTATTCTCGAATTAAGAAATATTATTCGAATTTTTATGCACATAAAAGCCAAGATCGTTAGGTAACCAGGTAGTTACGAAAATGCTGTAACATAAGAAAATGTAAATGACAAATGAAATGTTAGAAATCATCAAAGTTCATCTAAGCCAAATCGTGTCAAGCTAAAACTATTCTATCACCGCGATAATACGATTGCTACATAAATGAGTGTCACAAAAATTGCAAGACGATATGCATTTTTTATAGTTTTCAGAATCACTGAGTTATATTGTTTCTGCTATTTCGTCGAGCATTATTTTGATAGCTTTGTTGCTCTACATGAAATGGAACATGGGGTATTTTATAATTTTATGAAATTTTTCCTTACAATAGATATTAAGATTTTTTTTTAAATATCATACTTAGTCAATTTTACCTATTTTTTTTCAACCAAGAAAGTTAATGCTACAAAACTCAGCACACAAATATACAAAAAGTCGGCAATATCATACTTAGGCCCATATTGGTAAACAAACATAATTACAATTGTACGCTGTTGGTTTTCTCAATAAAACAAAATTAAATCTCCTTTTTTTTCTGTAATCCTGAACTAATAACTAACATCTCCAAATGTACCAACGTGTATTGGTTGCAACACATCGTGTGAAGCGATTTATAATGTGACTGAGGGCGTTTGGCAAGGCGCCACAAGGAGTGCAACGATGCACGAGCTGTTAGGGTTGTCACTATATCAATATTTCATTTGCATAATTATTCAAATTCAAAAGCCTTTATTGCTGATAATATTTTACGACAATATGACGAAATAAGGAAGGTAGCAGGATCCCTCTGGGTGAGGGTGGAAGGGATAGGTCTGAGTGGAAAAAGCTGGAGAAGGCCTATGTGTCACCAGGACACGCTGATACGGCTGATGTGCAATAAAAAAAATGCATAATAATACACAAACAAAATACGTTATGAGAAGCTAGATAGCGCAGTGACTTGCTCGGCCCGCTCGGCCTGCGATTTTGCAAACTAAGCTATGCTAAGGCCGGTAATTTAATCATCATCACCAGCCCTTAATGTCCATACTGCTGGGGCACGGGTTTTCCCTATGGATATAATCCACCACGCTGGCCCAGTGCGGGTTGGCTAACGACTGCATATTATGCAGCCGGCACCAACGGCTTAACGTGCCTTCCGAAGTACAGAGGAACTCGAAATAAAAAATTTTTGGTCACCCATTTTGAAAATGAATTGTAGAGAAGAGATTTGAGACACACTTTAGGGAGCATATAACCATATTTGGCCACTTTTCCTCTAATTACAAATGTTCAAATTACAAACGCAATAACTTTTGCCGACCTTTCTGTGTTTGTGCATCGTTCGATTGACGTGCAACGTTCGATTGACTGACAACCCTCGCAGGATCGTGACCGGTGCGGTCCGGCCTCGGCTCGTTGCATCACTACACATTGTGCTCGAGTGGTTCGCACTAAATTCGCGATTGGGACACAGATCGCGAAGAATCGAGCTCGTGCCCGCCATTGTACCATCAGCGGCCTTTGGCTGCATTTGGCCAGAAGGTCATCGGAGGGTTCTCAAACCATAATCCACGCGTCGCGTGACGCTGCAATAACAGCTGGGTAAACGGTCGAGTTTACGTTTTTTTATTAGAGTGCCTAGCCAAGTAAGTGGCTTATCTATTCGAACACATATACACTGACGTATTAAAGACAAAACGATACCGTCAGTTTCATACATTTGTATTCTATTCGTTCGATTAGATTAGCCCACTTGTCTAGAGGGGCACCCCTGCCCCTCTAGACAAGTGGGCTAATCTATGTATTTACGAATCTATGGATTAATCGTGGGCTAATCTACGTATTACGGAGAAACAACGTGGCGACCGTAGTGTCAAATGTAAGAATACTTGTCAAAAATTGGCATCCGTTCGATAGAAAACATTGTTTATTTTGCAACTGAGTTAGGCCCCCAGTAGTATATATTTTTTGTCTTAAGTGAGATTTACACGGCTGGATTGGTCAGATCAAAGGCCAAGAGGTCCCGGGTACAAGTCCTGGTAGTGATGAATACAGATATTTGTTCTCAAGTCATGGTAATTTATATGTTTAAGCAATTATTATAAATATTTATATATTGTTATTTTGAATATTAAAATGTATCTATCGTTAGTTAGTTATCTGCTAGATGACAGGTGTGAGTGTAAGAATTGCTATACAATACTGAGACACTTACATTAAAATATATGTATTCAATTAATTTTTCTGCAATGAACACAGTTCCGTAATGTATTATATATTGGTATGTTGGGTTGGTCATACTGAATTTTTCTGGATTATTTTCTTTCAAACGCGCTTGTAAATCCTCAGTTCGATAGCCTTTAGGAAATTTTCCTTGTAATGTTAACTTCATTTCAACGACAATTATCAATCTTTTTCTTAGATTATTTGTCACGATTTTGTATCGAAAAATAATTTACATAGCTTAATGTGCAAAACGATTACGTTGCAAATAAAAAATGTTCCCACGAACGCCGACTCTACATTTATAGCAAGTTCGCATTGTCAAACAAAAACAAGCTTCAGCTCGCTCGACGAATGCAGCTATCGTAAAAACTCGATGCGCTCGCGCAGTAATTACCGTATTTGGCCAAGGAAGTCAATTAAAGTCAACCCTGAAGTTGCACGACGCATCTCGCCATAAGACGGTCGTGATGGCGCGTCACCTTATTCTTTATTGATGAGGTGGGATCGCGATTAGCGCGATGGCATGCGTGTCAAGGCCGCGCGCTCCGTGATCCGCGCTGCCTGGCGACCGCCCGCTTCCGGGTACACTACACATACGACATTATTCACACAGTTTTTGTTTCCATCATCCGCGATCCGGATCCTGGTGTCCTTAGCGTTTTTATACGCGTCATACGATCAAATGACGCCGGAGTCAATACGCCCACTTGACTTTGGCAAAAGTTAACGCGGAGTGACAGACCTTTGAGGCGTGTTAGCGAGGCACGGCGGTTATTGGGTCGAAGCCTCACGTGTCGCCCCGGGCGAAGCTGCCTGTGGGTCAGCCGCGCTCGATTTTACGTAACGCACGTTGACCAATGTGTCACTGGCCTAACTTGCCGCCTTGGGCGTTGAGCGTCGTTTGTTTTTGGACGCCATGCAGTGACATCACGGTAAATATTTGCTAATCGTTATCATGCAGTGTTTCTTAGGAGTTGGGAGACGTTTGCATGACACACTGACCGATGAATAAAGTTCAATAGGAAATGAATGACTGTTATACAACCGCTGTGACATTCTTGAAGTGCTTAATCAAAGAGTCGAACCCCCGAATACAGAAACGCTACTCAGATTTTGAGCACTGCTAAAAACTTTAGTGGACAATCCCTGTCAGAATTTGTATGGGAAAACATCAATTTCGACAATACTTAAATGTAGCATTTTTATAATGTATTCTATGTAATTATTTCGGTTGGGGGAAGTAAAATGGCCAGTAAAATAAATAGATTAATAAGGAGTTAGAACAGTACGTCAGGTAACCACGATATTTCATATTTATACAAGAAAAAAGAGATATTATACATATTTATACAGATAAAAAATACAAAAAACTATTACTGATATTATTAGGCAATACGCTCGAGCCCTGTTACATGGATGGCGAAGCATACATCTCTACTTACAATTAGGCGTGATTTGGCATTTGGTGTGCATTATTTTTTATATTAAAATTTTTACCTTCCATTGTTTTGACTTAACTAAGCGAACGTTTTAAAAAATAAAATAATTGTAACGGAGATACTTTACATTCCACTCACAAAAACCAGACGTGGGTGACAAGTGGTTTTGCAAACGGCTAGTCACTTTTGGACAACGTGTGCAATAAGTAAAACCGTGTCCCAACTGCGAAATGTTATGTATAGGTTAAGAACCAGGTGGCGTTTACAAACTGACGACCTTATTGCTAAAAGGTGGCATGCATTGTTATTGTTGCTTGTTGATTTTTAAGATATTTTTAAAGAAAACATAACTCTAGCGCATTGTTTTTTTTATACATATGTATTTCAAATGTCTAACTTTTTAAATAAATTGTGTATGTAATTGTGTATGTTTGTCATAAAAACGATTAGGTACTTGTTCTTATCAAACTAAAGATTTTTTTTCAAAAATTTACGATTTAGGTTTTCGGTCGTTTTAGGAAATCATACATAAATCACGCCTATATCCCCTAAGGGGTAGGCAGAGGTGACTTAACACCTACTTATCGCCAATTTAGCTAGGTCCCATGTAATAGGTGGCGAGCCTATTGCCATCTATCGGGCACATCAAGCAGCAGTATATTGCTAGATGGTACAAGAGGAATGCTACTGCCCATTACTCATTGCTGTCCTTACCACTAGTTGCCTTGTACGACACCCACGGGAGAGATGGGGGTGGTGACAATTGTATTCTACTCTGCCGTCACCACACGGACATTATGAAATCACACACATTATATTTCAACTGTGGTCTATTCGCCGTTTTTAATTTACAAAGCTAGTCAGTAACAACTACATATTACAATGTAAACTCGGGAAACGTTGTTTAGCCTTAGCTAGTGGTAAAAAATAGCCCACTACATATTCTCAGACCTAACAAATATACACAAAAAAAAATCATAACAATCGGTCTGTTTCGGAGGAGTTTTTTAACAGACACTGTGACAAGACAGATTTTTAAGAGATTTTCACGAGAGATTTTTTTTATTATAGATTATAAGTATTCTATTATGAATAGACTGGCAGTTACTTAACCATCTCGTGTATAAAGGGCTAAGCGCTTAATCCACGAAATTCTCCTCCAAAACACCATAGGCAACCCGTTTAACTCGTTTGTACAACTTAACATTAGAAAACGCCGTCAGCAATGGGCTATGTCTCGAGAAAGCTATGGTTTCCAACTCTTCGCTTAGCTTTGTATGTCGCTAACAAAGTTCAACTAAGTATACAGAAATGTTTCCCTAAGTTCAAGTATCAAGACGAGCATGTTTACGCAACGCATTCTTGATAAATACATTTCTGCAATAGCAATGTTATGTCATATTTTACATTACACAAAGCCTACAATCGTTAACATCTACATGCCTAGCGAATCGACTATAAAAATAGCTAATATTTTACTATTCAATTATAAATTAAAAAATCTAGTTCATTAAAGAAACACAGCAGTTATGTAAAGCGAGTTTTAACTTGAAATATATTTACGTATATGAACTCATCTAATAGGAATTTAATTAATTGTGCTATATGTGTAGAACAAATTATGTGAAAAACGTTGGTTATTCACGTTTGTTTACTTTAGTTAAGGCACAAAATCTAAACACATACAGTAAAAAAATCTAAACACATACAGTAAATTGCTTGGAATGATGTCGCGGTCTCCATGTCGACATGCTAAGCGGTCTATTACTACATTAAGAGATCTAAACACGTTTGCGAATGATTAAAATGGTCTATTTCAACTGGTTTTGTACCTAGGATTAGATCAATTTGCTGGTTGAAAGAAATAAAATCATTTATATCCGGCACGGAGGACCAAATACGTTGATAAAACGACTTGGTCATATTTCTCGTAAAAATGACCAAGTACCGAACTGTTAATTGACTTTCATTGTCGAGCACATATTATACTCGATAAGTGTATTTTAATTTTAACAGTGAGATGAACTCAGAATAATTTCATATAAATACATCCTCGACTACGTTCTTGAAACTTTTACGTGGCAGTTAGAGTTAGATAATAATTCCACACTGATTTGATTTAACTTGCACCCTTAAAAGACCAGATATTGAGGCTTAGGATAGGTAATACGAGCAAGTCTTCAAATTTCTTCCTGTTTTAGGCACTATACCACTGCCATTGGATCCCTCAAAGAATATTATTAATGATGATGAATCACATTTGGTTTATCGTCTTGGGCTCGTTCCATACGAACATAAAATAATTGGTGAAATATGATATTCGAACATTGTATACATTCCAACTACTGTTTATTCGTTCGGGGGAAAAAAGCGGGACTATGTTTGTATTTAGATACAATTAAGTATTCAATCTGACTATTTTTTGTGAGACGCCACTAAATAATAAATTTTATTTTTGACGGACGCTCCATATTTGAATTACAACTTCATTCTTTTGTAAATAGATTTCTATGAAGTCGTCTAGATTTATCTGAAGAACAGCATTGATACCGAAATTTAGCTTCGTTTGACTTAAAATTACTTACAAATAAAATACCTTATTATCCATATACCAATAAACGAAGCATATCATTGCTATTTATTAATTAAATTACAGCTTTCACCATAGCATTCGCAAGTTTGCAACAAAGTCAATGACACGGAGCTGCTTAAAAGTTTACGTGGGTATACGCTGATGTGGCGAGCTAATAAAATAAATGTTAACTTTTTATGCCTCATTTGCAAGTTCAATGTCACGATCTAACTAGGCGTGATTCTCGTGACACGGTACCCCTGACCTCGAGGACGGACAAAAACCTTCATCTTTAGCCGACATCGTATTAAAAAAATGGCTAAGCGTGTGTGTCTCACTGAAAGGTTCCGTACGCACCCCAGCCAGGCTAGCATGACCGATACACGATCGCTTTCAACTGTCAAAAATCTATGGAGTTTTGACAGTTGAAAGAGATAAATGGCTTTATCATATCGTGTTTCGGTGGTCATGCTAGTCGGGCTGCCCTAATAGACGGTCAATCTATTCGAATGAATAGAATACAAATGTATGCAGCTGACGTATGCAGCTGACAAATGTATTACAGAGAAAAAAACATGGCGATCGTCGTGTCAAATGTAAGAGAAGTTGTCAAAAATTTGTCTACGTCGAGTAAGAGAGATTGACCGTGTGAACATCATCACCAAAAAGAGCAATAACCATCAACAACACTCAAGTGGGTTGTTTTCAGGCAGGTTGTCGGCCGTGTGGTGACGGCAGAGTAGAATACAATTGTCACCACCCCAAAACTCTCCCGTGGGTGTCGTACAAGGCGACTAAGGATAAATCATTGATGAGGAATGGGCAGCAGCATTCCTCTTATACCACCCAGCAATGTACTGCGACTTTTGTGCCCGATAAATGGCAATAGGCTCGCCACCTATTACATGGGACCTGACATATTTGGCGAAACGTGGGTGCTAGGTCACCTCTGCCTACCCCTTCGCGGATATAGGCGTGATGTATGTATGTATGTATGTATGTCGGCTGTAAAACCTTTGTCTAAACATTGAGCAGGATGGATTCTCGTCGCAGTCATTATCTCCGTTCATCGGTCTCTGGGCATAATCCTTACCATCACTTTTCTGTACTAATTCATCACTAGCAACTTTCCGGTGTAATAGATGATCAAAAGGGAGTGGATAGCTTGTGGCGCGAGTTGATGGTCTGACCGATAGGAATGGTCAAGTACCTAATACTTTTAAAAGAGTTCTGAAATCCATAAAGCGTGTTTTATTTCAATAGAAGATCACCTATCTGAACAAGCAAAGAAACGTATAAATTCTTTTTAAATTGTGTGTTCTTGTAATAAACTTTTACGCATTTTCCCGGGTAAACGAAGGATTACGACAGTGTTACTATTAATATTTTAAACAGAGGTCACGGTCATCGGACTGTGAAATCTACAGACACACCATTACCATCGGCTTAATTGAGTATTGTTTCAAATGAGGAGTACTTAGCAAAAAACCTCTAAAGGATCTATAAAACTATACATGTTATGGATTCGGATGATTTTTATGGAACCCAAAAATTGACGATCACATCACATTATACAATGGTAATTAACCGGTTGGATTCCAAAATTCTCCGAGTCGTTTTCCTAAATTAATCAATTATAATTGTAACTTGATATTCGTATCGTGTTCGTAGGTTCTACTGCAAGTAAATAAGGTAATAATGTGTTTAAATGAATTTAATTAGCTTTATTAATATAAAGTAATTACCAGTGACAATAGTCAAGCATTATTTACTGAAAGAATAAAGAAAGAAAAGGTCAGTAGGCCGATTCCCTAACTTTTTTCGACAGTTGAAAGTGATGATCACTGAACTTTTTACTTATCCATTACTACTTTACGATAATGCTATTGTGACAGTTGTCCTATGATAACAGCAATGTTTTAGTAAATAGTTCGGTCATCACTTTCAACTGTCAAACAAAGTTAGGGAATAGGCCTACAGATTATATTTAAAAAAAATTAATTCTGATGCCGGATCCGCGATTTTTCCGCAATCCGATTTTTATTTCGATACGGGTATATAAATGGTAATATTCTCATATGGTATAGTGCACAATTTATCATTACTATTGTTAGCGAAATATTATTTTTACAAGCGTAACGGATCAATTTCACAAGTAGTCGGATTAAATATAATCAATACGCAAATGACGTAAACCACTATGCGTCTGATACGCAAGTAGATACGTATAAATTATACAAATGGGCTCTAGGGAAATCTCCTTCGCGGATTTCATTGCAAAAGTGCCAGCCAATAACCTTAGATTTTATTAACTAATATTGCAGTCGTGACGCAGGAAACCTTTCCTTTTCGGCCTTGTTGACACTCAAAAGATGACGAATCCAACTCCGAAAAATACGGACTCTAAATACTTTGATATTCTTGGTACAGTTGGTATATATACTAATTTTTATTTTATAATTACTGTGAAGGGGTTCCGAAAACCTACACTTGAGTCACAAGTCCCAAGAACTGCTTATTGCTCCCCTCTCTGCCATCCTATGGAGCCGGCACCGGCACGATGGACAACGGAATGCTAAAAGTTTTTGTCTCATCTCTATCCTACATATATTAATAAATGGCTCCTGCTATAAATCGAGTGCAAACCTATTGCCATAATCATCCTATGGATGTAAGAAAGCAGGAAGAATTGAGGAATTATAGCATTATAGTCTATGTCTAGATACTCGTCTTCAGCCGCCGCGTACTACAGTAAAATAATATATTTAACTACATGTTTGATTTTTTTCCAAACTGTATGGCCCAAGAAGCTGCCTGTTTTATTTTAAATAACCTACTTATTGCTATTTATTTCCGTCCAAACTCTCAAGTTATCTACATATAAACTGAGATGATGTGCATCGGAGAGGAAGGAGGAGGATTGCCCAACAATATATCATATAATAACACGCATCGCTTGTAACTTGTGATGCATGATAATGCTTCCAATGAAGACAAATTGCTTTAACACAGTTTACACAATATATGAAATTGTATACACAAAATAAATGTGCAAGCAACATCAAACGGCTTTTATCGATTAAGAAAGAACTTTGGATTGCTCGAACATGGCGATTGGCCTTATTCTCGTGAACATATTGCGATAATCTTTAAAATTTATCGATTTTTCATGAATATATCTACTTCCTGAAAAAACAACAACGTGCACATTGTTTTAAATTTCTTAAATAGGTACCGTCAATTGATAATATTTAGTTCACCTATATCCAACTTTTATTATTCAATTTATTCTTTTTTTATACATGTTACGAAAAATTCATTAATCAATAAATTTAACGATATCGACCGACATTGCGTCCGAATAATTTAAATGATGGATCCTCTTTTCCTGTTTCGACGAAAATAACGATCGTACGATATGTGTGTTCTTAAGAATGTCGTTTCTTTCGGCTATCGGCGTAGTAGCCTTGAACCATTGCGTAAGAGCCTGGCATTTGTCCCGGCAGCACGCGTGCGCCCGCGCAGCCGCCACGCCACGCTGCCTTTCGAAACTGACCGTCCAAAATGTACTAAGTTTTAAAATACCACGGGAACAGATAAGCCACGGGGATATCAATAATAAAAATTTAATTAGAAGTAATATTAAACTAGAAAATAGATAACGTTTTACGTTACTTTACGAACATCATATTGTAAAAAAAGAAAAACTGATAATTAATACAATTTAGACAGAATTAATTTTGGAACTAGAATACGGATGTCAATTTCAAATAAAAAGATACTTAGAACTAAACAAAGAGGTCGAATTATTGAATTTTCCAGTAAGTTACAAGTAAGTTATTAAAAACAATTTGAATTCCGTTCTTAATTCAAAACTTTTGCTACGTAATTTAAAAAATGCATAATATTTTCGACGGCTTAATTATGTAACGTTGCGCGCCAATTTTTCTATTGCATCTGCTTTAAATAAAACCGATTACGTTATTTTGCATATAAATCCACGTGACTCAATACAGAAATATCAATGTCGAGGTATTACTAAGACGCTTCAATGACAATATTTACTCTACACGATGGCTTTCTACGACTAATGAATTTCCCTTCTATGTAAGCAGGGCTACTAGCCAAATTATTGATATGATATGTATCACATACTTATAATTACACAGTTAAATAAGTTTTTTTTTTAATCAATTACCTTCTCAAAATTAAACACAGTCTTATAAATAACCTTCCTTTCATAGAACGAAAAAGCTCGAGTAGAATTTTTTTTATAAAAATTACCTACTTAACTAATACTTTTTACCTATTATACTTTGATAAGTTAGCATCATAGTCGTGTAGAAAAATTGCATCCATTCCATTTAATTGTAAGTACATGCAATTAAATTGAATGGATACCTTATTTCATATAAAAAATATATTATTTTTACACAATTCTAGCGATAACGAAAACCACTCTATGTTTATGTAAAATAAAAATATTTCCACTAACTTAGGCAACGTTTTTATTTGTATCTCGTTATCAAGTATTCGCCTATTAGTATGTTGGTATCTAAATTGAAATCTATTGAAACGTGAGAAATCTTTTAATTTTAATAATGATTTGCTTATTGCAGTGAGCTACTTGCTACTTTGCTAGTGATAATGTAGGAGATAATCTAATATATTTCCATACAAAATAAATCTTGCAACTGAGTATTTTACTTTACACTTGATTTGAAATAAAATTAGGTTAGTATAATATACTGAATGTGTATTTTCGTAATATTATATGACTTTTGGCAATTAGATGTTAAGACTTTGAAGTATCAATGTTTTTCTAATTTCATCATCATCATCACCAACCTTTTGATTGTGTGTATGGACTATGGATAAAAGATAGAGAGAGCATTATCTCATCCCATGGCCCGTTGGCCATAATCCATGACAGATTGCCAGTGCGGCTTGGTGGCTATTCAACTTAACGTGCCTTCCGAAGCACAAAGGAACTCGAGACAATATATTGTCGGTCACCACCCAAGAACTGGACTATGTGGACACTGCTAAATTAGCGCAATCACAGGCCCACGATAATCACAGGCCACGATAGACATAGCACTTTTCGAACAGCTGACCTAATTTACCTATTTATCAAGTTTTCAATACAGACACTTACAAACAAACGCTTATATTATTCATTTATTCCTTAAAGGTTCGAAAGCTCACGACGATACGGAATTTTCTTACTCAGTGTGATTATCATGGCATATATCTATAACAATATTAATGGAACATTTTTACATGAGTGAAAATTATAATTGTATCATGGAATTATAATTTTTATTAAAATTAAAACTTGTAACTAAATGAACATAACAGCTTCTTAAAAAACTTTATTGTCTTTTTTGTTTTGCGTTATTTTTATAATAATGACGCAAAAGTTATAGACAACAACAAACTGTAATGTGTAGTGTAACGGTGTAAGCTCGCTCTCAGTGAATATATTTCTAATAATTAATTTACTGTGGTTTAAATCATATCAACTGCACAACAGTTATTGCCAACAGTCAATAATATATGATTTACGATATGAAAAATATAAAACGCCATTGAAAAAAATCATAATATTCTAAATTGAATATTAGAGATGACCCATTAATTCGATATTGATAATATGGTAGCCCGTTAAGATATTGGTAAGATTTTACTTTACTCATATTTTGATATTAATTTGAAAAGTAGAGATTTCATCAATTACAACCAGGAAAATTTTTAGTTTTAACAACTTGGTTCCGCAATTTTTCATTAAACTCTCTCATGAACTTCTAATGAACTCTCTCATGCAAAACTAATTTATTGCTTACTAAATCTCTGTTAATAAAATATTTCCGTTTAAATTTTAGTGCTTCCGACAATTCAGCTCAACAGCAACGTAAAGTTATTATAAAAGATCGTTTTGTAGTATTTTTTTCTTTTCGAACATAACGTGTTTAACTGAAAATATAATCAAAATAATTATTTTGCAAAATACAGTTTAGCTATGCCGTGTTGCAAAATACAGTTTAGTTATGCAGTGATACCAATTAATAAAGACAGTCACCGTGTAGTGAAATACGCGAATTCAAGAATAAGAAAACAAGATACATTTCCAAAGTTTTCCTGGCCTTGTCTCTTTAATTTCTGATACTTTATCATAAGCTCTATGTTTACGCTTGTTATAAGCTTGTTAATGATATCGTTAACGACAAAGTTACAATGCGATGCGTAACGAGAGTGTGAGCTGCCTTGACTATTAATGGAGGTAAACCATTTATCATTAAGATCACTATGCAGTTAAATGATTTATCATGTAGGTACCTACTCGGCAAAAAACTAAAGAAGACCAAGGAGGCCGACTACATCCTGTTTGTTTTATAAAACCTTATTTTATAAATGTCTCTATTTCTTTGTGTCGTCTTTTGTGAAACACATGTGTAATTTACGCTTACAACGATGCTTTTTCTATTGTATTCGAGTTTTTTTTTCATTTGTCTCCCGAGGTAGGTAGATAAATAAGGATTAATTGAAGAAGAAATAGCTATTATTAAAGAAATAATACTTATCTAAAGACCTATAGAAGAATCAAGGAATAACAAATACTATATGAACCTTATTATTATCACTAAATAAATGTTAAAAAAAATATTATGAAGACAAAAGATCAGACTAATTTCGAAGAGTTATTTTTGATACGGGTAAGTATTTTTATTAAAAATGATGAATAAGAAATGGCATTATTCTATTAGCCACCTAATTAACTTTATATTTATCATTTGCGTTACAAAGGTACAACATGCTTTTAGCATAACTAATTACAAGTAATTGCAACTGTCACTTTATGACAATATTTAAGTAGTATTTGTTTATTTATGAAGTGTTAACCGTTGTGTAGTATCTTAACCTTTTTTATTTAATTACTGACCGCTTAAGTATATCTGGCAGAATACCAAACTTAGTATAAACCCGAATAGTTTCTTCGGCATTAGTAATCACCTAGCATCAGCAATTGTTAGCGAAACATTGTTATGTTATATGACGTGTATTGTTGTTATTTATTTGACAATGACATTATGTTAATAGTTAGCGCCTCACTTAAGAGTTGCCTAAGATTTCTTTTGACTTTGACACATGGCCTCACCATGTCAAGTTAAATGGTAAAACACACAAGAGAACACATGTTACATTATATTTGGGTTAAGTAAGTTTAACTACCTATTATACTATAACAATAAAAGATTTTTCAGGTTAAGTAAATATAAGTAGTGGCTCTATGCATATTTAAGGCTTAAATAGATAAATAGTATAAGTAGATATATTAAATTTAAGTCTGCTCAATATTTTCGTATCTACACGAATAAAACCTAAAGGACACGCGTTACCCAAAATCCTTTGTAGGTTTTATAATATGGAGGATACTTAGAGTCAATAATTTTAAAGTGTAATAACGTTATTTATATTTTCATAACATAACAATACAAATATGATCGCCGATAATGTTGTGTAATTCAGATCATAAAGTAGGTCTGGTCCAAATTAATAAAATTAATTGTGCTTGCAAAACTGCGTATAAGTGCTCAAAGTATATTTTAATAGCTGTACTAAACTTTATAATTAAGCGTATCAAACATCAGAGCATCACTCTAATAAAACATAATAATAGCTTGATCGTTACTAAAATATCATAGCAATTAATGTGATCAACAGCTTTGACCCGGGTATTAATTATTGCGCAAATTTAATTAAACTGGTTCCCAAAGCTTCTGTGCTGGTTACAAAATTGCACTGATTTACATCGTATTATTGAATTGAAGTGCATGGTCTCGTAAAGTGGGTCTTTGGGTCCGAACTCTCATTTATTTGATATTACCAAAAGATAGGTACCTACTAAATGTTTAATCCATTCAGCGACGTTTTAACAGCGCTATAACGATTTGTCGAATGCTATAACTGCAATATTTAAGGTAATAATGGAAGTTATCAAAAATATGCTTATTGAGATATAATATTTTAGTGTGTTATTTTATTTTCTTTAAGATTCCAGTATCACCTCATCGTAAGACCGTTTTACAGCAAAATATTTGCTAAAAAATCTGTTTATCAAGAATCTTGAATGGATATTTCGAAACTTTCATTCAACTGTTGAAACCATAACGAATACTTAACCAAAGCGTGCCCATTCGAGGCTTTGTAATCAAGCCGGCAGAGGCTTACTGTGAGAAGCACCCAACGGCAAGCAATGCACCTTTGTTCGGCTCAAAGTGTTGAAACAGCCCCAAAGAAAAGGGCTCTCAGTCATAATCTCAACACAAGTGTTGCAACGCGGCTTGACATACATACCTACGGATCATAATCTAGTGCCGACATTATTGAACGTAAACATTGGACGGTCGGACAACACACACTGTAATCACGCTTGCACTCAGTAACTTTGGGTCGACGTCAAAGTGGAAAGAGCGATGTCCCAAATTTCAAATTAAAATAATAAATTCACACAGTTGAACACTAGTCTGCCAATATCCCTAAGGACAGAAAATTTAAATAGCTTATAATTAAACTTTTCATGTTTTCTTGGGTATTTTACGCTAATTAAAATGGGATACTTAGTTAAACGAACAAAATGCAACTTTGATTTAACTTAAACAATTATTGCTTTGTGTTTCGAAAGTGTAATGCAAGGAGATGATGCGAGAATTGAGCTTTTAACACACAATTATGTTTGAATTTGTTGAAAACTCTTTTTTTTTTAATAATCGTATTAATTATTAATTAGCCTCTAATTATGGTGCTACATTCCAAATCATCCCTTCGCAATCCCGTGGGTTCACTTACCTTTATTTAATAAACGTAATAAATATGGACGGCGGGAAAATTCACACGGGCACTGTTGTAATAGCGCGCAGCTGGTTTCGTCCAACTCTTTTATAGGCGACGTAGCGGGGATGAGCGCGCGCGCAGAACGCACGGGGGGACACACTCGGCAGACACGTATTTCGTGACATTACTGACCAACTAAAGCTGACCTCTCGGTGTTCCCACTTATTTCTTACCCTGTAATACCTCCCTGGGAATGTTTATGGTTTTAGTTTTTAATGAACAATTAAAACTACTAGATGGGCTTGAATTGAAGCTGAAATATGTCGCCAAGTAAATTTTGAGGTTACAAGAGGCTAAATATAAAAACAAACAATTTAATTTAAAACTTAATTAAAATAAAATAAGCTTTTTTTAATAAAATTAATTAAGCCCCAGCAACTATTGGTTTAGGAAATTAAAGTCACGAATTTAACTGTAATAAAATAAAGCCTCTACCTACATCATTTGGTCAGTTTGATTGGGCATTGTTTGGATATAACTTCCGATTTTTTCACCTTTACTGGATTTGTTTCTGACAGTAATTACGATTTGCCATGCGAATTTTAATTATTCGAAACCAGTTATCGATCACTAGTACTAGGTAGTTCATTTAATTTGTCCTATTAAATAAATATTTTATGAACTCAATCAAACTTCGTGAGCTAGTGATTTAAAAATGTGATATCTAACATGCAATTTATGTGTAGACGTACAGTCATATATTGTTAATTAATTTAATACTTACAAAAACATCATGTGTGAAGGTTCAAAATCTAGCGCAAAATTACTGTGAATAATAAACTTTTTAGTATTATTAAAATTCACAGTATTGTTTATAGACCACATACCGTCAGTATTTCCCAATATTTTCGTTAAACTTTACGTCAAACTCTATAAGGTTGAAAATAAATTTGAGAGTTATTGGTATTTGCGTATTTTATAAGTAATAATTCTTTAATACAATTTTTTTTACTAATTAAATTATTCAACTAATTTAAAAAAAAAAATTTTTGTAGAAGACTATTAAGTATTAATTTTACAATAAAACAAACATTTAAGTTTTTAATAAATGGCTTTTTTTATTAAATGGCTTAAAACCGGTCCGTTGCTGCGGACCGGTTTTAAGCCAAAACAGATAGGTACTAATATAGTTTAATTATAGTTTGAAATATTTTTTTTATTATTTTCAGTCGGCTACATGCGTCCGATAATTGAATAGTAGTCGTTATAATATCAATTTGATATTGACCTTTCTTACAATGATCGTTAAGTTTCACAATCATATCTTCAATTACCAGAAATAATGGTGGGTATTGTGACAATAACATAAATCGGTTTTGAAGAACAGATGTATACACGCAATTGTAGGTCTAAAGGCTTCAAATAATTTTGACCCCGAATACGTCGATTGTTTATATTGTGTATTAACGGTTTCCAAACACCTAGGTATGAGTTACTCAACTACGGCATACAATTTTCAGGAAAAAGAAGTTGAAATTTTGTTAAAAAATAACAAAATCAGTCCAGTCTTCACTTCTGAATTTTATTATCCATCTCGTTTAATCGCTAACTTTTACGCGGAGGACTTAAGCCCTATGACAATTAACTGAATTAACTCGCTTCGCTACACATGGTCACAAGAGAACTAACCTATTCGATCAATAGGTAAAGTAATGTTAGTTTTCATTGCGGTAGCTACAGTGAGATGAAACGTTAATTTGGTCAAACGTTCATAAGGCGTTAGTTGTGTCGATCAGCAGGAAAACGGAAATCGTTTTTTGGCTACTCGGTTGATCGGCCAAATTACTTTTAAAGTTTATATTATAACGGTTCTGAAAGTTAAGACATTTTCGAACAATAATAACTCAATAAATACATATGATCAAATATATGTTAAAAAAATATAAAGTGATCTTGTTACTTGAATTTGATTTGAAATATTATAGAAAATAAAAGTGATAAAAAAATTTAACGAAAAAATCTGACATCTTTTACTTAATAAAGTTGTCTTGAGGAAGGAATGAAGGAACTAGGAATACCGGCCTTGATGGATCCAGTGCGAAAGATAATCATACGAAACTACCTAACCATAGATATATATCACGAGCAAGAGCCGAGTCTCAGGATTAGCTGTACACTTGAGACACATAATGGTATAAAAAAACGTCTACAGATTAGTAAGAGAGCGACATATTGCAGGGCTGCTGTCCATATTAAGTGTATAAAGTATGAACAAGGAAAGGTTTCAAAAACGACGACGGTATTATAGAAGACATAATTTGAAAAAATTATGAACGAAGACAAAAAATATTAGTGCCGGAAAAATGAAGTAAGAATAGCAATTAGACTGAGAAAATGGGAAAGTTAGAGGGGCAGTGTGGGGCTGAAGAGCAGTAATGCAAGTACTTCAGTCTAATTCTGCAGGCATTAGCTACATGCAGGTCTGCCCTTAGCCAAGGGGCCAATCTATCGAACGCACAGAATACAAAAGTATGAAACTGACGTATTATTTTCTCTGCAATACGTCAGTTACTTACTTTTGTTTTCTATGCGTTCGAATAGATAAGCCACTTGGCTAGGCCTGTAAAATTGTAGATGTATATTTTCTCAATCATTTAAGAATCAAATATTATTAATTTAATTTATATGAAACTGTTAACTGTTAAATCGTACATTAAAAATTTAAGTTTAAAACAATACAATGGAGACAGTAACTACAACGCGTAGGTATTGTGATTGACCTTTTTTATTATTGTACTACCAGACACTCTGTCGTATACCTCCATGATGATACAGTAATTAGCTAACAGTGAACTGTTTTTATTATACTTAGTAACAGCATATGAACAGGTGTCTTTTACTCGGTATAAACGATGTCTAATCTTCTAGCAATTGCACTAATATGAACATAAATATGCTGTTATATAAGGAGAATCATTAAAAGATGCTTTATAGTACTTTAGTGCCAACCTAGTTGGTATTATATTTATATTAAGATCTAGGTTAATAGTATAAGTAGTCATTCATAAAGCGGATGTTAAAACACCTCTGCCTACCCTTAGGCGTGATTTGTCTATGTGCGTGTATAAGATCCTCCTAGCCCTTTTAGCCAAAAACAAATGGCTATACGATGCGATATTGTTACCCGTTGACTGTACCTATTTCTATGTCCAGTGTCATTGTATTATATTACTGACAATATTTGTATATCATACGGGAAGTAAAATTAACCTGACCTGACATTGCTTCTTATTATATTTAATATGTCTAAATGTCATGTTCTAAAGACCAATAAGGTAAATTAAAAAATAAATTCAAATGTCAATTAAATCAAGTTTTAACTTAATCAATATAATTAGGTTTGTCAAACAGATCACCAAGTTGACATCAAATAAGATTTTTAACTGTGTTTAAAGGAATCAGAATCGGAATATAAATTATTTTACAGACAAATAAAACTTAAAAATGTACCGTCAACTTTACGGGAAGCTGCCATAAATCCCTTAACATGTCTAATTTTCACCATAAACTAACTACTATATCGCAAAAATTATAAGATTGATAATTGATTAGAGACATCTGAAAATCTGACGTGCTACTAACTATACACACAAATGACGCTTTTTATTATTTTTTGTTGAAGTGTTTTAACGACCTTATTTTAAACCAAGAAAGCCTATTGCCTATCTTCAATCTATATCGTCAGACGTCATCTAACCATCCAATCCCCTTTAATTCTTATTATACAACAAAGCAAAAAGGTGTTAGTGATGAATAAATATATAAAAAAGTAATGTTAAGGGCCATGTCGAGACTGCTGTTCATTTCCGTTATATTTATAACCCTCAGTCGCCTTGTACGACACCCGCGGGAGTAATTGGGCAGTAATGGTGAAAGTTTTTCATGCAAAAAAAATATTCTTTTGTCTCTCACTTAGATTTTGATATCTTATATAAGTATGTAACCGAAAATATGGAAATACCTATTGATTTCTGGAGAATTTTCAATCGTATTCAACGTGGCCAATATACGATAAACCTGTTAAAACTGATATATTTTAAGTTAGGCCACAATATAAATATGCTGACCACAAATTAGATAATAATTATAAATGTTAAGGCAACAGGAAAAATATAAATGAACAGAAACAAATTGCCCAATGTGATCGCCTCCTTACGTAACGTCCGTAGCACGTAGCAGCTCGTAGCAGAGTTCATTCATGTGTGACACATTTTAAATCGCTTTAAAAACTTTAACGATGTTAAAAATGGGATTTAATAAAGTTACTTATTATTCATTTTTCCTTGTCACAAAGGTTTTTAATTAAATAAGGGCATTTTTATTCCATTAGTCCCTATTTCGCCAAATTATACCTATACTGACATAATTTATTTAGTATTTATGATATTACTACGCGATTATGAAGAAAATTTTTTTTTATTCAAGGTATCATTAAAATATACTCATGAATCGTCAAAGAAATACTTTAAACATTATAAACGTGTATCAAAGTCAAAAGGTTTACAATATTTAACGTGATAAGCGATGATGGCGCCATTCGTTCGTAAACTACTAAAAAGCCTTGTTCCTCCCTTGACATGAAGTTATAGTTAATGAAAGATATCATAAGCTATTATAATATTACCATACCATGCTTATAAAAAAGATTTGTTTTCAATGGATATCGTTTGAAAATGTCATCCTGCATCAAAAGGCATGTGGCAAGTGACATATTTGTACTACGTACGCAGGCTTGAATATATATACACACAAATAAATATATTTATCATGAACACAAGGGCGTGAGCACGTGATTACACATGTGACGCTATGGAACCGAAATTAAGTATGTTTATTCTAGCAATTTTCATACATACATAAATCACGCCTATATCCCCGAAGGGGTAGGCAGAGGTGAACTAGCACCCACGTTTCACCAATTATGTTAGATCCCATGTAATAGGTGGCGAGCCTATTGCCATTTATCAGGCAGCTGGAAGGCTAAAAGGAACGCTGCTGCCCATTCCTCATAGCTGATTTATCCTTAGTCGCCTACGACACCCACGGGAGAGATTTGGGGTGATGACAATAATTGTATTCTACTCTGCCGTCACCACACGTCACACACGGTTTTTTTTTGCTAGACAGGGAAGCTCTTGCCTTTATCTCACCCACTCCTTTCATCTCATTCACTCGATGGTAAGTAACGATAAGGGCCGGAGATGGAATCGAGCTTCACCTGGAACCCTCAACCACAGAGGGGCTGGCTATCTTATCACACATTGTCGGAACCCAATAATGATGGTAACATTATTATTGTGACGACAGATTTTGATAAGATGGTGGTAGCTAGCCAGGCGGACTTAAAAAAAGTCCTACCACCAACTTAGTCTACCACTAAAGAAAAATATTACCTACCAATATTAAAGTTTTATATATATTAAAGTTCTATATATAAGTATAGCCGTGTGGTGACGGCAGAGTAGAATACAATTGTCACCACCCCAAATCTCTCCCGTGGGTGTCGTACAAGGCGACTAATGATAAAACAGTGATGAGGAATGGGCAGCAGCGTTCCTCTTGTACCACCTAGCAATATACTGCGACTTTTGTGCCCGATAAATGGCAATAGGCTCGCCACCTATTACATGGGACCTGACATAATTGGCGAAACGTGGGTGCTAGTTCACCTCTGCCTACCCCTTCGGGGATATAGACGTGATTTATGTATGTATGTATGTAATATTAAAGTTTTCATGTTAAACTGTTCCTTGCTGGTCATTTTGTTAGTAAATAATGTTAATTGATTTTTTAATTTACCTAGTATCTAAATTTATTATTAAAAGGTGACATAAAGCAGCATGGTTAATACTTCACAAAGCCCTATGTAGAGCCGAGCACAACAGCACTTTTTTTAAACAATGGTTAAATTCAAAGTCGCTTTGAAAGCGTTGGATTCATCGAACTCATTTTTTTACTTCCTGGATCATCGTTTCGACTTTTTATTACAGAGGAAGAGATTGTAAGCCGCCTGGAAGGTTTTCTTGTTAATAATATTCGATACCTATTTTGCATAATTAGTAATACAAAACGTCTTGTAGGTAAGTATCTCCAATATTGATTATTCGTTAATTTATTTATGACTAACACGTGTATTTAGTATTTGTTTTAAAAATTAGCATCATTTTTTTTTCTTTTTATAGTTCGAAATTGTTCCGCAGAACGGATAAAGCGCAATTAGTTTTAAAGTTTTGTTAATAGTTTAATAGTCTTATTATAAACTTTAGTAATAGAAAGGTTGGATCTAGGGAAAATTATTAATGTAGCTTTAATTTTTTTATTTTGAATTCGAAATATTATGGTTTACCTACATACATACATACATACATAAATCACGCCTATATCCCCGAAAGGGGTCGGCGGAGGTGAACTAGCACACACATTTCGCCAATTATGTTAGATCCCGTGTAATAGGTGGCGAGCCTATTGCCATTTATCGGGCACAAAAGTCGCAGTACTATTGCTAGGTGGTACAAGAGAAACGCTGCTGCCCATTCCTCATCACTGATTTATTTATTATGGTTTACCTACTACGGCTATATGGGTTAATATACCGTTACCGTTAAGATACCTTTGCCTTCCCGGTTTGCTCAAAGTTTTTGATTTTTTAAGAAACATAAATGTAACATAATGAGCAGAATGAACCCGTTGCAAAATGTCATTATGTAACAGGTCAATGACCCTATATATTCATTTTGAATAACTGTGTCATTGTCAGTACACGCCCTGTAATGACCAAAATGGCAAATGTATGGAGCGCAACCGCAGTCGCACGAAACTATAGGTTTTTCGTCATTTTATGAAATATTTTGTATGAAACGAATTTAAACTACGTTTCGCAGGTACTTCATAACCACCATGCAAATGTTTTTGTATAAATTTAAAAGCATTTGATAAATTTTTCTATTCAAAATCGTGGTTTTAAAGTTTGAATTAGTGGTATGTTCAGATTTTTTTTCTATCGAGTAAAGTGTAGTTAATCGTGTTTCTGTTTTTTACATTCACTAACTCATATCTTCAAGTTTAATATGTATGAATTTCAGTCTTGTGAGTTCTAACACAATTAATAGCTAGAGGTTCAAAATTGTACCAATTTGGGAAATAGTCGCCTTGAATAGTATATGTTTGAAATTCACATCTCCAATTCGAGCATGATATAATGTTTTTTTAAGTTGTAATGATAAGATTCAGATATTTTCCTTTGTTCAAAATATGAAGTAGAGGTTAATGTCAAAGTGTGTGCTAAAGTTCTCATGTAAATATAAAGAGACATAGACTCTCGCACCGTGCAGTTCGCGGTAATACACAAAAATTGATGCGATACTTCTGAATTCCTCGTAATAATATTGATCTTATTACTTACAGATAAGAGTCGTATTACATTTGCAAATGCTCTTCGTGACTGCAAAAACAAAATGTGCGAAGTTGTAGTAACGAACGCGTTCCTGACATTGAATACGGAGATGTTGAAACATTGTGTCGATTTGCGGATCTCCGGCTAGAATTACTACGTGGTTAATATGCAATAAAATATCGATTTATTGGATTGAGCAGTTCCCATAACATTTATCGATACAGTCGTAATAAACTTTCGACTTTTGAAATGTATATTAACTTAGTATCTATAATTTATGAATGAATAATCACACCATACTTTAAATAAATTGCTATATTATTAGAGGAATCAACCAAGTTTATGCCTTGATTTTATGGGCACTACTTTTGCCTAATAAAACATTATATAGGGGTAGTAATTCTAACTGCATCTGTTAAATACTTAACTATTATTAATTAAACATATACGAACTTAGCAAATCACGATACTAAGTTTGCTAAGACAGTTTTAATCAATTCGCAATATGACCTTATTGACCTTATTTTTATATTACGTTCAAGTTTGTAGTTCGTTCTTACTTCAATAATATGAAATATCGGTTTACAAATTAATGATGAATATTTTTATAACATTGTATATTGTTTATTTGGAGTATAAAGTAACATTTTATGACATCTATCTCCACTGTAGTCATCAGATAGACCATTCATCACCTAAACAGCCGAAGCCACAGTTCTAACGAACGATCCTATTGCCATTGAACCTTAATCTAAATTATCTGTAGGTACATATTAATATCAATAAAAAAAAATCTTAAATGAAGTAAGTAGGTATGTAAGACAATTGACGCGTTAAGGATATTATGTAGAGGTTTTGAGACTGCTAAGTAGTTGCGTAAAATGTAATACGACATGTGAAACAAAGTGACATCGTTCATGTGCTTTAAAAACTACGCCCGATAAATTTATAGCAGAATCAAATAATTTTATGAAGGAAATATTTTTTATTTACCTCGTAAACTTTCTGCCTTTTATTTTTTTGTTGAGTGAACAACGAAAACAAATTGGTATGTCTGCCTTATTGCAATTTCAGTGCATATAGTATATTGCATATAAGTTAGGGAAGGTGGTAATAGGTACTACCCTTCAGCGGGCACTCTGCGTGTGTAAAATTATCCATAGGTATAGCCAAATGGACAGGTTTAAACTTAAATTTTGACCGATGACCTCTAAAGAATGAAAATCAGGTTGACTGCAAATTATCAATTTTTAATAGTTATTTGTTATACGTGAGTGCAAAGTTGCTTTTTAACCGCGTGCTCAATTTTGATGACCGAGCTAGCGAGGGAATCAAAAGAGCACAAGGTGAAAAATCTTTGCACTCGAGTGCAAAACGTAACTTTTCATCCCCCCTCAGCGAGGAAATGGCAAAATGCAAAAAAAAATTACAAT
Organism: Cataclysta lemnata; assembly: GCA_963931975.1. Lineage (NCBI taxonomy): Eukaryota > Metazoa > Arthropoda > Insecta > Lepidoptera > Crambidae > Cataclysta > Cataclysta lemnata. The sequence goes on along the minus strand of OZ008341.1, from coordinate 13,273,572 downwards.
CATATTATTAAAAGTTTCAGTAAATTATATTTACACCCTGACACTTCCACACCCATCCTACCAAACACACACAACATCCACCCAGACACACCCACAACATCCACCCAGACGCAACCACAACATCCACCCAGACGCGCACGTGCAAAGCAAATTAATAAAAAAAATACACCAAGAAGGTTCCGAATCCGAATTTTAACAAATTAAAAAGGTTACCTAATAATATTCGACACCATAGAGGTCCAATAGGTTTAATGTTTTACAAAGTGGATTTTGTGCAGACTGTGCTTTGAAAGTGGTGTTGTTTTGATGCACAATCATCTGGGATGGTGTGAAATTATGCAGAATCATTGTAAATAAGTCTTGTGATGAGTTTGATGTTGAGAATTTTAAAGTGGTTTTCACCACCTCATCAGTCGCCATCATGAACTATGGTAGCATTCAATTCGCGCCAAGCACTCCCTAGATGCGATAAAATGTGTGACACCCATATTTTAATGTAAAATTAAATTCATACATTCATTTCACTCACTCATTTATTCATATTAATATGAAATAAATCTACTAATAAATAAATCAGATATCGAAGAGCAAAACCGAGATGGGGGGATGAAAAATGAATTTAATCTCGATGGTACCCATTTTAGGCAGGTTACCCGCATTGGCTTACCCTACCCTTAGTATTCATATTATTATTGCTGTTTTGTAATGGCTTAAAAATGTAACCATGAGTCACAAGAAAGATTACGATCTTGTCTAAAATCTACATTACACAAAACTGTCAATCAACTCTAGGGAGGATGATTTGATGACGTCTGACCGATATGAATGGAAGAGGAAACGTACTGCGCCGACCCCAAATAGACTGGGAACAGGGCAGGGAGAAGAAAGAAAGGGAGAATGAGCCACAGCCCCTTAGATTGGCCAGCACGCATTAAACAATAATCTTGATGCGGTAAGAATTAAAAAACAAAAGACATCCTGTACAACAATTAAAAGATCTACTTTATCACCGCAACCACTTATTAACGGTAAGCAGTTACCAAACAAATGGCCGCCTATTGTGCGAAAAATCGACGTGAGAACTGCCATTGTGTGATTCGGAAAAATGCATTGCAGACACTCCAATAGGGACATTTGGAAATATAGGTAGAAGGTATATATTTTTTTTGGTTTTCGAATTAACGGGAACCTGGGCTAAAGGTCATAAATAGACATATGAATCATAAGGCGGCTCTTAAATAGATCTGCCCCTGACTACCAATAGTAGGGGGGAGCGGGGCCCAAAACGGACATGTATGCTGCCTAAAGCGTGTGAAGCTAGTGTGCATAATATTTTCCATACAGCCTAGGATCAAGTTCAATTTTGAGCTGTATCCTCTCAAACAACCGTTTTCAAAATGAATTTATAAACGAGGCTTCCCGCTTTAGGCAGCATGTCCGTTTTGGGCCACCTTCCTCCTTTAGGATAACGAATCCGTAGTAGTTGCTACGCGAGTGTTACAAGAATTCAAAAATTAAACACATTATTTTTTTACGGTACGTCAAAATAAACAACCCTGATAAAAAATATATCTAATTATAGAATGTCAACCTTAATTTTATTGATTTACACCACAAAGTTGATTCAGAAATACTGACATATTGTGAAAGCCTGGCGGGCTGTTAACTGTACCACTATTAATTTAATAAGTAGTTGTAATAATTAACTCGCCAATACGATTAATTTAACCTAACACATTTGTCATAATGATATATGATAATGATACATACTTAGGTAAATCAGAAAGGTTACTTTTGTTGAAATATTTTCCGCAACTTACCCTGAATAATTAAGAATACAAATTAATGATGAATATTTTAATCTTGATATTTATAGCTCGGCCGCTACCGGATTCCTCTTCACGATTGATGGCAGTGACATTTACAGATCAAATTTCAAATAAAATATCTCATCAATTTAGGCCAGCGGTCTATTTAGATCCGGTGTCTAAACAAAGTCAGCAAAACATTTACGACTCGTGGTGACGGCAGAGTAGAGAATAATTATTGTCACCATCCCCATCTCTTCCGCAGGTGTCGTACAAGGCGAATAAGGGAGGACAGCAATGAGTAATGGTTCCCGATTTTCTGAGTTTCTCTGGTTCCTGATAAACCTAATTGGCCTAAGGACCTATTCACCTCTGCCTACCCCTTCGGGAATATAGGCGTGATTTATGTATGTATGTCCAGCAAAAGAGGAATATCAATTTATGAGTTCATCTTTTTTTGTTAAACAGAGCCTAGGTACTTGCGTCCTTTCATCTTTAGTTCTTACATGAATTCATGTGCAATTTGACAGTTAGTGTTTTCTATAATAGTATCAGCAATAGTCAAGCCCTCACCGTAGTCAGCTGGGGCTACCGTAAGCAGGCTAAGGTCAACACAAAGATTACCACATTAATTCGCGTCCCAAAACAATCACGTCGTGGGACGTCAATTACTCTTCGAATCGTGCATTTGAGTGTTATTTTCTATAATATAATACCATCTGTCTAAAAAAAATAGCTTAAACATCCTCTATTCGAAGGATTTACAGAGTTCCAAATGCTCACAGTTTGAACTATTTTATTAGTATAGTTGTTAGATAGTAAGTGTTAGCACCTACTGACATAACATAAACATTCAATCTAATTTCATTTAATTGCTTAATTATAATATCTAAGGCAATGGTACTCCACTGCCTTAGAAATAGATGCTTTGGTGAGAGCCTTAATCTAAACATATATTTACGTTTTTATGTTCTGTTTAGGTACATCAGTTTTTAATTAGTAGGTACATCAATTAGATTTTATTTTGTTAGTTATTAGGTTCAATCGAATTCGCCCTGTACGTTTTCTGTGTGCTAAAACTAACATCCACAGAAATTTTCATCTTTGGTATAGGTAGAGGAAAGAAACCAAATATGGAATACCATTTTGTTTTTGTGTTATAAAAAACAAATTATAAAATATCATTCATTCGTGCTTCAATTATTGACAGTCTTGTCTTACTTACTTCTTAAAAATATAAATATGTATACTTATGTTACATGCATAAATTACATATCCAGGCATCGAACTCTGCACATGCGCAATCACCAGAGCCAGCACATGAGATATTTGATTCATGTCTCTCCTCGAGTATCTTGAGAATACAGGCTGACACAGAACATACACTCTGCATTGTCTTAGTCTGGAGTTTCCTGTCCTACAACGGTATCAGGCTCACTGTCTGTGTCAAAGTGTATTTCTTCTTCATCTTCATATTCCATATTTGGACCCCACGCCACGGACTGTCCATATTCGGAAATTTCAAACTAATCAAAACGTACTACCAATTTTTTTTTATCAAACACAATGAGCCAAAAAACCTCTAAAACAATAAAACAAACATGTAATCAATGCATAATCATAATAAATATACAATATTATTTCCAACTGCGTACCTATTGAGAAATATTTAGTATTTACGTACTTTAAAATCTTTTCTCACAGTGCCAATACAAAATACCCTCACCGCGGCCACAGAAGCATCGCCCGATTGCCAAGTCGATACCTGTACGCGAGTATAATGATGCAAAGAAATAAAAGATCACTCTCTTTAACAACTAGGAATATTTGTTTCCGAGAAATAACTGTATTCCATTTTAGGGATTCCATATTTGGTTACTTTCCTCTAACAATAAAAGCAATCTGCAGAATATTGACTGAGATTAATCCTTTAATCGTTAACTTTTACTTAGCCTTGTCTACTTTCTTTGTATTCAATGGACTATTCCAAATACCGGACCGTTCTGAATGATTTTGTTTGCTATAGGTACCTACCTAATATTGTCTAAAGATGTCTCTAGGTGAATTAGTATTTGAACGGCCATGAACTTCGACTATTTTTGCACTAATCAAAAAGATCACTTGAGGTAAAAAAATATAGCTTAGTTTTTATTAGAATTTCGTGTTGTCAGAGATGATTCATCTGCTTCATTCTGGAATTACCTTATAGGTACTGCAAGAATGCAACAAAAAGAAGTAAATTCAAGGAAATAAAATTAATGGGTGCGGTATTTTCTTTCAGTGAATCTACTTCACCCCAAATATAATGCAAAAGTCGTTTTACTGCTGTTATAGAGCATTTAGATAAAAAAAACTTATACATATAAATAAATAAATAAATATTTTTACACTCACACCTATCATCTAGCCCAAAGTAAGTAGCCTAAGCACTTGTGTTATGGATACTAGATGACGGACATATTTTTAATATAATTATGTATATAAATGTTGAAAATATACTACATAAACATATACACAACCATGACTCGGAAACAAACATTTGTGGTCATCGCAAAGTTTGCCCCTACCAGGATTCGAACCCGGGACCTCTTGGCCAATACCCAACAATCTGAGCATTCGACCAAGGCGGCCGTCATATAGTAGTTTACCTACCTAATATTATGAAAGTTAGAAAATTTCAAGAAACATTTTTTGTGCTGATGCTGTCCTGGACCTGTTTTGTCCTGGTTGGCCGAGTGGTATAAGCATCTGCCGGGATTGCAGCGGACGCGGGTTCGATTCCCGAATCAGGACAGATAATTTTATACCTAAAATGTCTAGGAGGTGTCACAGGAGCGTCAGAGCGGTTAGAGCGCTTACGCACTACGTCTGATCCTAATCCTCGAAAAAATATTGGTCTAGAAAACTCGGACAGAGATCGGATGTAGTGCGTAAGTTACCATAGAAATAGTTCTACGGCTATAACGGACCATAAATATTTTCACGGATTCGGATCGGACGTAGTGTGTAAGCGCTCTCAGTCGTGACGTCTTGCTTGGATCGAGATTTTAAACTAGCGGCTTTTAATGGCTTACTTACAATCTAAGGGTTACTCATCTTTTGTTTAGTTCGCTGTTAATAGTTATTGCGTGTAAATTACAACTTACAAGTGATACTGCTGACAGTAATACCGAACTCCGCTGCTAAAATACCTAACTTGTAGGTACCTAATTATGATATCTGTAGTTTCTGAGAATGTTTGCGCCTGTTGATAACTTTCGTAATTGGCACGTTTGCAAGCAACGCAATGGAAGAATTTATAGTGACAATAATAAATAGTAGGTATGTACCATAAACTATCCGGCAGAGTAGACAGTAGAATACCATTGTCACCTCTACAAATCTGTCCCGTGGGTGTCGTACAAGGCGACTAAGGATAAACAGCGATGAGGAATGGGCAGCAGCATTCCTCTTATTTCACCTGGCAATGTACTACTGCAACTTTCGTGCCTGACAGTAGGCTCGCCACCTACCTATTACATGGGACCTAACGTAATTAGCGAAACGTGGGTGCTAATTTGCTAAATCACCTCTGCCTACCCTTTATGGGATATAGGCGTGATAAGTATGTTATTTGACGAAGCGATGAGACGTTTTCGATACCTTCTTGCGTCACCTCGTGTTGTTTCATCATCATCATTCAGCCGAGAGACGCCCACTGTTGAGCATAGGCCTCCCCAAGGATCTCCAAACTGGTGTTGTTTCGCCTTGCTTAAATTCGTCGAACCTCGCTTCGCCTGACGACGACGAGAGTGAAGAGCGTATGGATTAAAATTTCTTTGCTGATTTTCTATAACACTTCTTCTAGTTCGTGAAAATTCAGGAAGATCTGTAATCTGTAAGGTCATAATAATGTAAATATATTCTTTGCATCGGAGGTCTGTTTGCGGTTTTCCGAAGACCACAGCAGTTCCAAGATAATTGTCTATGTTTAACTGATCCAAGAGAATTAGAAAACTGGCATCAATAGCAAAATAACATTGTAGGTAATATTAGGTACATACAAGGGCATAATATGCACATTCTTCTTTATAGGTATTACAAGGTTCTCGTCGGAAAATCTAGGTAAGTTTTTCTTGGCTTAGTGTTAAGTAGCAGGTAGATATGCCCGAGATTTTACACCATAGGTAATACTAATATGAGAATTACTATGCTCGTGAGCGGTTGCTAATTCTCAAAGAATATTATAATTAAAGTTGAAAAGACCCATTACATGTGAATAGAATGGTTGTATAAAAACCTGCTATGTACAGTACACCTACAACAGTTCGTCGATTACCTTAATGTAATTTTTATCAGTCAACTTTGTGCTTTACGTCAATCAAGTAAAGGCTGGCCATCAATCGGCGATATTTAACAGTTTTGTTTAGCCTGTTGCTGAACCTACATTTCTTAGGTTTCATCAATATTACGCACCTACCGTTTGGTCGGATATCTATCGTGTGAGACCAATACCAAACAGCGTCAAGTCAGTATTCACCGGCCTCTCATCGGAGTCCTTGCACTCTCAAACAATGGACATGTTAATTTCCATCGCTACCATTGTTACGTTGTTCACTTTATGCGGCAAATATTCCTAGTCGATATGCACTTTGAATTAATATAATGTACCTACCTGTTTTTTTTTTTAAATGCAGTCTTATATAATAATCTTTCTTTTCAGACTGCACTTTTTTATTAAAACGCCGTCCAGCCCCCGTAGCACGGGACGTGGACACATATCCTTCGGGGGAAAGAAATTCTTTTCCTCTCCCACTAACTCCCACTAAATCCCAAGACAAAACACTGTCAAGTGGTGGAGAGAGACTTGTCCACGTCCCCGTGCTAGGCCCGCAGCGCTGCATATTGCAGGCATGTAGCGCGTTTCCTTTGGTCGTTTATAAAAAGTCGTGTGCATAGATGCCTCTTTTACTTAGTTAATTCATATTACATAATTAATTTTTATCATTTAGAACAAGAACGTGTAGATACAAAAATTAATATAGGTACTAAATAAACACGGAAAACATTTTACGTAGTACATATTCATCTATTAAAAAGCAATTTAAATCTGCGAATTCGAATCTAAATAATAGTTTGTTTTATCGCCCATCAAAACAGCTCAGTGCAAACTAAGTCCTAACATGAGGTCAAATAAATCATGAACCAATTCCTTTTTCAATTAACTATAGCTACATAACGGATCAAAATCAATTTTTATAAGCGGTTGCTGCATAATGTCAGGGTTACTTTCCTTCAAAATAAATATTAGATTATACTATTTCGGTGTGGTGTGGTGACGGCAGAGTAGAAATGAGGAATGGGCAGCAGCGTTTCTCTTATACCACCTAGCAATGTACTGCGACTTTTGTGCCCTATAAATGACCTAACAAAATTAGCGAAACGTGGGTGCTAATTCACCTTTGCCTTCCCCTTCGGGGATATAGGCGTGATTTATGTATGGTGTTGTGTAATTGAAATAGTTCAATTTAAAATGTACCAAGACTGCTATGAGGGTATGAAGCACGTTCAGGAACGGACATAACTAATCTAGTAGACACGACGGCAGTGTAGAATACAATTGTCGTCATCCCCAATCTATCCCGCGGGTGTAGTTCAAGGAGACTATAATAGGTTACCTATTATTATAGTTGCTAACCACCTTACAATATACTGCTATTTACGCGCCCGATAAGACGGCAAGAGACTCGCTCCCCATTACATGGAACCTAACGTCCTGGCTGCATCTGCAATCGTCAATCCCACCATGCACACTGGGCTATGGCCATTTTTCTCTATTTTTCCATACATAGGTAGGTAAGGTTTGTGCCCGAACACACATTTAAGGGCGCGGGCCCCCGCTGTTGTTTCACTATGGCGGTCATGTTAGCATGGCTCACCGGGGCAGTGCAGTGCAGCGCTTCGTCGTCTAACCCATCATACTAAACGCGGTCCAGCGTGGCAACTGCTTTGAAACTGTCGCTGCGTTCAGTGTGCCGACTCCCGCGCTGCTACTGACTTACAGGCCTATACAAAGTAACATACCGACAAAGATAACGAAGTTCGATAAAGCAAAATGTATGGGATTTGACGTAAGTCGTCGTGAAATCACGTGACCAAAATCGTCTTCGTAAGTTCCTAGTTATGTTGGTAGCGCAAGCTAAGACGCTGTAGATACCAAAGTAATATGGCCGACCGTGACGAACTTCTACGAGCCTTGGGCCCGTAGCCAAGTGGCAATCGTTTCATAACGATAACGTATCGAAGTTTTAGAACAGACAATAGAAAAACATTTTGCTTTAGCGAACTTCGTTATCTTTGTCGGTGTGTTACTTTGTCTAGGCCCCCTGCTCTGCTCCTGTAGGCCTATTCGCTAACTCTTTTTGACACTTGAAAGTGATAAACACTGAACTATTAACTGATCCATTACTACTTTACTATAACGCTATTGTGACACTTGTCCTGTGAAAACAGTAATGGATAAGTAAATAGTTCGGTGATCATCACTTTCAACTGTCAAAAAAAGTTAGCGAATAGGCCTACTGACCCGCATTTTGTGTGCAGGAGCCTTAAAGGGCTGGTGAGGATGGTGAATAAATTAATGTATAGAAATGTTGTCTATCCGATCCCAATATTCCCATCAATAGAATTTCAATGCATATAGTGGGATATACTTGAAAAGTATCCTCAGTTTGTGCAGGTGAGTCTTATCAAAATAAACATCTCATAACATATAAAACAATTTATTGTACAAAAATAACTTAAGTCACAACTATTAATAATATTTTAAGCAAAAATTACAACTTATTATTACGAGTTATCACATTGAACTTAATAAAAACAAATGCTGAACTTAAATCAATAACGAACTACAGGATCGATTTAAAGCAGTAAGCAACCACAACCATACCTATCATTTGGGAAAATTTGACACTTGAAATTATTATGACAAATTGCGTTTACTATTAATAATCATAAATTATTAAGTGTCCAAACAACATGTTCTTTCGAATCATTACATTACATTAAACATGAAAAATGCATATTTTTATTTCAAAATGCATTAGTATTAACGTAAAGTTAGATTATCACCAAAAATCTCAATCAATTATGAATATTATAAAAAGTTTATGGTTCAAAATTAATTGCAGAAATTGAAAATTATTTCTTTAATTGTAAGTGATAGCCACTTGTTTTTTTTTACGGTACGAATTGAGTAACCTCCTCCGTTTTTTCGTCGTATAATAAAAGGCAACTTAATTCACTTCCATTCTTTGTTTCTCAATTCAAAGTTATAATATAAATAGTAGAAAAAAAGTTATAATGAAATTTTTTTTTGATGCGGGACGCGCCTTTTGTGAATCGAATTTGATTCAAATTTAAATTAAATATTCTGTTATTTATAAGGAATTCCCAATTTATCTTCCAAAATAATAAGATTGTTAAATTATATCAACTGGTACATAAAAACTTTTCGTATCATTTCGATTTCTCAGTCCTATTGTGTTCGCGGTTCACAGGGTTGACTTTGCACGTGATTTTATAAGACTCAACCATCTTCACGGACTCTCGAACCAAAATCGTGGAGCGAATAGTAAAGGAGTGAGTGAAGCAAATCGAGCTGTCGCAAAGAGACGTGTGAAAGCTCAAGTACAGCCGATAGTGTGTATTGTCGGTCTTCTGTTTGATCTTCATCTCGACACGGCCTGGCAATTTGGACCCCTTGTGGGAACATCCGACGAATTCAAAGTGGTCTAGAGTAACCTCCTTGTTATTATCGTCACACACGCACACCTGCCACTCCTGCCTGGCGTCAGGCGTGAACTTTACGTTCTTGATATCAGAGTCCAAATTGACGTTGAAGTAAATGATCAAGTTGCCACACTTTCTGTTCACGAACAGGTCGTTCTTGTACAGTATCAAGTTCTCTGGCTCCACGAATTTGGAGTCCGGCATTCGCACCACGAACTCTTGGCACACGTTCTTGGCTATGTTGAGGATTTTTATGCTGTGATTGTTGGTGTCGGCTATGTACATGTATTTTCCGTCTGCGGTCACAGACAAACCAGACGGTTCATTGAATTGGACGGGGTCGGCGGTTTCTATCATGCAAGGGTTGATTGTAGTGATTTTCTGAAGGCCCACTTCAACTTTCTTGATCTTGTGATTGTAAGTGTCCGCCACGTAGAGCACTTTGTTGGCCTCGCTGTAGGCTACACCCAGAGGGTGCTGCAACTTGGCTTCCCAGCCGATGTCATCCACATCACCGAACGCGAACAGGTTCTGCGAAATAATTTATTGCTGTACAGCAAGGTTCTTGTTATTGTTCAAAATGTTTAAAAATTACTTTACGGTGTGATGTGCAGTGATCGATGCAGTCACGGGTAGGTAGGTTGATTTACAATAAATTATCTGAAATATATAATTACTAAAAGACCTTGGCCTGCCTAGAACTTTCGTAGGTTCTGCACTGGGACGTGTGTCTAAGGCGGCTCTTACGGAATTTTATCATTACCTACTCTACAATTGCACATAAAATGCAAACGTTATGTGTATAATATGTATGTTATGCATTGTGTTCGTCACATCAAACGTACCATAGGATTTCGATCTCCTCCACAGAGTGTCGATACCTGCCCGGTGGACAAGGCGACCCTCCTTATCGAAGAACTCTCAGAGTCGGCGACGAATATCTCTGGGCTGGCACCTGATAGATATAAATAAAAGTACATAATGGCATTGTTTGTCTTCAGAGAAAAAGTCTCTACGCATGCAAATAAAAGTACTTATATTGGCATTGTTTGACAATATAATACCCAAAAAGGGTTGGTGTCTGGCAGGCGGCCGGCTGTGAAACCTAAGCCAAAACTTTGAGCAGTATTGATAGGAATCTTGTCATTCCAATCACTCTCTCCGTCCATCGGTCTCTCGGCATGGTCCGTTCCGTCTATTTTCTATACATAGTAATGATACTAGCACTTTTACAGTAGGATGGATGATATAAATCAAACGGGAGTGGATGGCTTGATGACGTCTGACATATGAATGGAAAAGGAAACATACTGCGCCGACCCCAGATAGACTGGGAACAGGGCAGGGAGAAGAAGAAGAAGAAGGTGAGATGTGTCAAGGGATTGCCTATCTAGCTTAAAAAGTGAGTAACTTAGGACATGCTACAACTTAGTTAGGATCCTCACCAGTTTTGAGCGCGAGACCTGAGGGTTGCGCGAAGCTGGCCGTCTGAGGATACGAACTGTTCCTGGCGGCCTCGGAGCCTGAACCGGCGATGCTCACACAAGTGCCTGCAAATTAATAGTAGATTACATACCAAGAGCGAAAAAACAAATAATGTCTCAGAACGCAATTATTTGCCGCCCGTGCTGAAGTCGAGGGCGTTTAATAGGCGATCTGACGTTTTATTTTTACCACCCGAGGTCTGATCATAGTTTTACGCCACCCCCTGACCAGAAAGTGGGATTTTACGTGCGCGTAGCGGGCGGAAAAGTGACTGCAGTGCAAATACAATTATTGTCACCACCCCCAATCTCACCCGCGAGTGTCGTACAAGGCGACTAAACTAATAATGGGGCAGCAGCGTTGGTAATAATATACTGCGAATTACGTACCCGATAGATAGGCTCGCGCCCTATTACATGAGCCCTTACAAAATTGGTGAAACGTTGGTGTTGCCGAGCCGTTTGGAAATTTAACCTTTTTATAGAATAATGTACCTTTTTTATAGTTATGGTTTTTGTACGTATTATTAAGTTTGATTGATGTGACAATTGCTTTTTGGTTCGATAGGTAGCTTCACTTTTCTGTTTGTAAAATATTATAATTAAAACCCAGTTTTCACCGTTGTTATTCGCTTTTTCATTTAACTAGGATTTACCATCACCCATCCACTGGCTCTCCGCTTCAGTTGGTATAATAAATAGACGTGATTTATGTATGTATGTAGTTGTCTTATACCCAAAGAGGGTTGGTGTCAGGCAGGCTGCCGGCTGTAAAATCTAAGCCAAAACCTTACGCAGTATGGATTGGATTGACGTCCTTCCAATTACTCTCCCCGTTTATCGGTCTCTCGACATGGTACGATCCGTCTCTTTTCTATACATTCATTCATCACTAGCACCTTTACGGTGTGATAGATGATATGAATCAAAAGCGAATGGATGGCTTGACGACGTCTGACCGATATAATTGGAAGAGGTAACATACTGCGCCGAACCAGGGGGCCTACTCTAAAACTCCGAACGAACGAACTCACATCTATCCGTCTTTCTCCCGCCACTGCGTGTTAAAATAAGAGCGAAAAAGACGCAGCGACTCGATCGAACGAAATAAACTTCCAGAGTAACGCCTCAGATAGCCTGGGAACAGGACAGGGAGAAAAAAAAGTAGTTGTCTGGCAGAGGAGCCGTTCTGAGGGGCTACTCTTTAAATTATTTGGAATCGGTTTTGTGTTACCATCTCTCTCAAATGCTATCATACCTAATGAGTGAGAGTGACTGGTAGACTAACTGCCTCACTCAGAGACATCAAATAACGTACTTAACGTCAAAAAATGACAATTCAAACTAGTCTCTATTCTTGCCAGGATATGGTCTTGATTTTTGACATTAAATGCTCATTACAGTCAATTGACGTCTCTGAGTGCGGCAGCAAGACGATTGCAACCGGCTTGCAGAGTTAGGTCGCTGTTTCCGATTGGTCACCTTCAGAGAAAGTCTTATATTTCCACCAGATGGTGGTGTCGAGGAAGAGCGCCCATATTTGGTGGGAGCCTGCGCACGCGATGAGTAGCACTCTGCGTTTCTCGTCTCTTTTCTCCTTTTCTGAAGCAATTATGTACATTTTTAATCTACTACGGTTACAGTTCTAAAGGAAGGGTTCTTACTGAAATAATAAAAAATAAAAAAAAATCAATTTCACAAAGATTCGCTTTACAAAACTGCGTCAATAAGTTTCGTATATGGTTTTTCATTTCGCAACTGCTGCCTTCGGGAACAACGTTACTCAAGATACTGATTGCAGTTTTAAAAATGGTACATTTGGAAAAAATATTGTCTGGTACGAAAATTTGATTAACGCCCCAGGTTGGCCGAGTGGTATGGGCATCTGCCCGGATTGCAGAGGAAGCGGGTTCGTTTCTAATTCGTGGTCCAATTCGTGGGGTTCGTTAATAATCCTACTAAAATGTTTACTTTTCTTAATATTTCCATGTACTTAATATTGAATTTGTTTCAAACTTTTATATAAGTAATGTTAAAATTAAAATAAATCGAACCATAACTTATTCACTATAAATTCCTTCTGGATACTTTACCTTTGGGTTCAGGTTCGGCACCTTTGTCTTTCTTAACTTCGTCTCCCAAAGCTTGCCCGGGGGGTGGCGGCGGCGGAGGCAGCACGGTACGCACAGACATATCCATGTCTGGTGTGGTGTACAATAACACATCCCATGGTGAAGACAACGCTTGGAGACCTAGGTACTTGCCGCCTGAGAAAATTAAAAAAATATATGAATAAACCTATAAATGAGCATTTACAAGAATATTTAATCGATTTTGAACTCTATCCCCCGAATACAGAAACGCTACTCAACGTTTGAGTCCTGTTTATCATTTAAGTAGGTATTGTCAAAATTGGCGTTTTTCCATACAAATTCTGACAGGTCTTGTCCACTTAACTTTATAAGCAGCGCTCAAAATTTGAGTAGCGTTTCTGTATTCGGGGGTATGTTGAGCGGATTAATCTTGAACATCAAATTGAGGAGAGCTCGGCGTGCGATTGCAATTAAGCAATTATCTCTAAGGCCGGTCATCGTTTTTCGGAAGGCACATTAAGCCGTTGGTCCCGGCGGCATCTGCAGTCGTTAATACCCACCAATCCTCACTGGGCCAGCGTGGTGGGTTATGGCCCAAGCTCCCTATATTCTTCCATCCATAGGGAAGGCATGTGCCCCAGCAGAGAGGGCATTAACCGATTCGTTGCGAATTGCGATGTCTAATTTCGCAGAAATAACGTAAATAGATAGTTTTGTACCGGGTAGATCACCCTAGAACAGGGGTCGTGAACCTTTTGTGTCGGAAGAGCTCACACTTTGCGATTATTCTCAATAAGTGAGAGTGACAGACAGACAAAAACGATAGAAAGAGACTTACATAATCGGGGTTCCGGGGGCCTAATTTAGCGAGATTGTACGAAACATTTTATGCTCATATTATGGCTTACATAATAACCCCGCTGTTGATGAATTTCAATAGCGATGACCACATTTGACCACGTACCGGTATCCCCGTGCATGGGCTGGCTGCCCGTGCCGGCGAGGATCTGGCACGGCAGGCGTGCCATCCGTAACGAAAAAGGCTAGTGATACTGATGATCACGTACCAGTATCCCCGTGTGCAGGCTGGTTGCCCGTACCGGCTAGCACTTCGACGGTGCCCTCGTCGAGATGCACTGCACGCACGGCATGGTTGTCCGTGTCGCACACCGCGAGCACGGTGCTCGACAACCAGCACACGCCCTGCGGACTCTTCATCTGCGCCTCGTTCAGCTCTGTCGTCACAAATAAATATTATGTTACACCTGGGGGCCTACCGCCTAACTCGATTGCTAAAGCAAAAGCTATAGTTTATGACGTCATGCTGTAATGTCGCACCAAATGTACCTAAACTATTAGCGATAGCTTTGAACGAATGATCACCGAATGATTTTGTATGAATTTGGCACAAAATCCGTGCAGCCTAAAAATTCAGGATGGCTGCTATAGCCGTAAGCAGTGCATTGCAATATAGTTATTATCACCAATCGAGTTAGGCGGTAGGCCCCCCTGACCATTTTTTTTATCTTTTTTTTATATTTAGGAGCTTTTTTCTACAATAAGACATGCCAGTCCCATCGTAACCTAATTAAAGTTTACAAAAAATATTTTCATAGATGCACAGGGGAAACGACGAGATAAAGTACGGGCGTAGCCTACTTCCTGTTGTCAGGGGGTAACATAAAACTATGACCTTACCTCGGGCGATAAAAATGAAGGCATCAGATCCCAAATTTATCGCATATTTGTCAATTACTTGCGATCTACATTACATTCTTTGTTTTATCGCACTCGGTACATTTCTTACCCAGAAGCGGATTATGCTTAAGGCAAACTAGGCATGTGGTGACGGCTGAGTAGAATACAATTGTCACTACCCCAAATCTCTCCCGTGGGTGTCGTACAAGGCGACTAAGGATAAATCAGTGATGAGGAATGGGCAGCAGCGTTCCTCTTATACCACCTAGCAATAGCAATGTACTGCGACTTTTGTGCCCGATAAATGGCAATAGGCTCGCCACCTATTACATGGGACCTAACATAATTTTGCGAAACGTGGATGCTCTAGTTCACCTCTGTCTACCCCATCGGGGATATAGGCGTGATTTATGTATGTATGTAAACTAGGCATGTGCCGGCCACGAGGCTACAAAGGGGCGCCCGGGCGAAGTTGTCAATAAAAAAAATTAATTGCGCCAGTAAGTAAGCCACCTATTTATACAATAGAAACTATTATTTTTGCTTACAATCTCAATTTGCTTCAATTTATTATTAATAGTAAGATTTATTTTTAATGCTTCACTTGCCAGAATTTCATTTGCCATACTATAATAATGTAATAATAGTAATAAATATTTTTACACTCACACCTAATATCTAGCCCAAAGTAAGTAGCTTAAGTATTGTGTTATGGATACTAGATGACGGACATATTTTTAATATAATTATGTATATAAATGTTTAAAATATACTACATAAACATATACACAACCATGTTTATCACAAAATTTGCCCCTACCAGGATTCGAACCCGGGACCTCTTGGCAGGCCGTCACTATTCAACTGACATAATATTATTTTCCATAAGTTTATATGCCATATACCTACACTTGACAGAATTTCATTTGCCATACTGTTAGGTTAAATTTGTACGGAAGCGACATGAATTGGAGAGGTAATGAGAAGTAGGTATTAGAAATAAAAACAATATTTAACCATACTGTCATGTATTTCTTACAATTTACTCTACTTTAGGGCGAATCCGACTCAGCCAACCCTGACTCCACGTGGTACTTGCCTGCCCTACCCCTAGTGTAATTTAGAATCGCGTAGGCGCAGAGGGGCGAGGCGAAGCTCGCGTGGGACCGCCGGAGCCCTGACAGAAACCATGCCAGACGTTAAGTTCAATTTGCACGGAAGCGACTTGGATCGATTATAGAGGTAATTCAATGAATAAACAATGAGTATGACATATGGAATTATGGCAAATGAATATTATGGTAAACAATACATTCGGGCAAGTGTATGTGTATGGCATATGAAATTATGGAAAATAATATTATGTCAGTTGAATAAGTATGGCAAACAAAAAAATCGGGCAAATTAAATTCTGGCATATGAATATTATGGCATATGTTTTTCAGGCAAACGATAGACAATCATTTTGCCTCTTTTCTTACCCCTTCTATGCTGGCCTGGGAGCGAAAAATAAAGTAGAATGTGCCAGCCCCAATAAGCACCTTAAGGCAACTGAATGGTTGGAGGGCAAACCGCCAACAACAGCATACCCAAAGAGGGTTGTGTGAGGCAGGCGTCCGGCCGGCTGTAAAACCTAAGCCGAAGTCTTGAGCAGTATGGATTGGAATGAAGTCATCCCAATCACTCTCTCCATTCATCTTTCTCTCGAGATGGTCATTTCCGTCTTTTTTCTATACATTCTTAGGCTTTTAAAGATTTAGGATAAGAATTTTCAAAAAATAATATTGTATGTACTGACTGCCATCTTTGAATCCGGGTTTGTTGCCTCCAACAATTAGAAGAACAACTCCAGAACAGTCAGTCAGAAGCAACCGGTGGTTGCCCGTGTCTGCGATAGCGAGGAAAGGTTCATCTGCTCTGCCCCGGTAGAATGGGTTGAGGGCAACCTGAGGGGGAGATAGAAATGGTTATACAGGGTTATTTTTAAAACACCAAAAACCTCGCAGGAGTAGATAGCTAACATCATAAGCAACAATGTTTGTTCTACGACTTTTGATGATCCGTAAGATTTTACTTTCATACAAAAATAAATACTAATTGAATTTACCGCTCTAAAAGTCAATAACTCTCGTAGGTGTACGTACACCTACTTGCATCGGCATTAAGCAGCGCGCGGGCTTAGCGTAGCGTTGTCCTTTCGTTTATGAATGAAAACATAGACGTATAAATGCCACGGCAGTACAATAAAATCTTAAAAAAATAATTTAACGTGCAGTATTAAAACTCATAAAGCAATTGTTGTTATTATGATGTTAGCTATTTAGTCATGGGAGGTTTTTGGTGTTTTAAAAATAACCCTGTATATAATAAACATTAATTTTGTTTATAGTCATATATATCTAAGACGCTGTCTCCACGAGCGAGAGAATCGCGGCAATATTATCGTCGTGCCAAATATTTCTATATATTCTATGCGCGCGATATTATCGCGATGATGCTTGCAACAAGCGCAACTCTTTCATCAAACTAAACAGATAATCGCGTTCAAGAAAATGCGGCGATTCCGTACGAGTCGCCGCGGATACGCTGTGATTCCGTCACGAGTCGTGACGATACGCTGGCGGAATAATCGCTCGGTCGTGGAGATTACCCAACGATAGAAGCGCGGACTCGTCGCAATTCTCTTGCTCATGGAGACAGCGCCCAAGGAATTGAATGCTCTTTAAATAGGTAATGAACAGAATAATATATTATTTATTATTTTTATTTCAATATTATATAAATGTTAGAAAAACTACTACAAAGACATTTGTGGTTGGAAAAAGTTCGAAAAATTATAGACTGGATGATGTCCTCCGCATTTCGGGCAGAAGCTATACCACTCGGTCAACCAAGACTATAAATTTTTAGATATTTTTTTAACCACAAATTTCTTTGTAATATAATATTTATAACATTCATATCTATCATCTAATGTTATACTAACTAAAAGATGATAACATAATAATTGTATTTAAATATTGATAATTATTTAAATATGCATAAACATATAAACGACTATGACTCGCGAACAAATGTATGTGTTCGTCGCACAAACATTTGCCCCCACACAGGATTCGAACCCGGGACCTGCTGGCCAATAGCCAACAATCTGACCATTTGACGAAGCTAGTTCTAGTAGTTAGTAGTGAGTAGAAGCTCAAGAAATCAGCGTAACTTCCAGTATATTTTATTTTATGGTGGTAATATTTTATTTTTACTTTTATTACATGTGTAAAAGTACCTTACTAGGAAACAACAGTATTCCAATATCCTTAGGCTTGATATGCTTAGAGATTGAAACTGGCAATGGTGAATTAGATATACGGATGCTGAAGTGATGCAACGCCGCATTCACATACCACTCTAACTCCTGTCTATGCCCCTCACCAACCAACACAAATAGGGGCTTGTTACCAGGACCTGTTAAATACAATATGTCTCTTTGAGGTGTTATTTACCTTTTTAAATTCACATCTAAGCAAATGAGTACTGCAGATGTTCATAATACATATAGATATTTGCTAGATTGAATGTACATGAATGTAATGTATTGAATGTAATGTACTGTACATTACATTATTACAAAATTTCTAGGAAAATAACAGACCTTTTGAATTTAGCAGTCATCAAATTGTAAAGGAAATGTTTATTTTTCATGATTTATTGTCTTTTCAAATTTCCTACAAAGTAAACAGCTTAAACACTTTTTATAGACAACTTCCCACTAAACCACTTGAGAATAATTATGGCTATGTTCATCCATACTAAGACTAGCTCTCTACGGTCTAGCTAGGGAGATAAAGTTCATTCATTGTAAAATAAAATTAGAAGTTCATGCTGCTTAGTTGGAATAAGAATAATACAGAATAATCAAATAAAAATTATGCACCCAGAATAAGAAGAGTTGGCCAGCATTTTATGCCTAATGCTTCCCACTGGACACTATCTGGGTCATTCACAACTGGATGGTGAATGCCATATCTCTGCACAGCTGCCTTCACATTTGCACAGTCCTTCTCATTATTGAATTTAGCACAATGCACACCAACCTGCAATTGACACAGCAAAAATTTATAATAATACTATAACTACTATTACAATGGTTACTAATAAATAATAATCCATTTGAAAACAGAATGTCAATACTGCATACACATTTTTTTTAATGGTTTAAACAAATAACCAATACTTAATTTAAAAAATACATGGCATACAAATTGCAGTATATTGCTAACTGCCTCACTCAGAGATGTCAATTAGCTTTACCAAGTACTAATGACAATTCAAAACTAGCTGCTATTCTTGCTTGGTCTATGGTTTGCGGTTTAGATTTAAATTAAATTTGACATTAAGTACTCATTAAAGTTTGCACTGCAGTATGTGATATAGGGGGAACTAATACCCATTACTCATTACTTTCTTAATCCTTAGTCACCTTGTATGACACTAGTGAGAGAGATTAAGGATTGTGACAATTGAATTCTATTCTGTTGTCACATTTTCAGTTTAAAATATCAATGATATATTAATATAGACTACTTAATGTGGTACCTTAGTGGACTTCTTACATGCAAATAATAAAATCTAATGACTTACCACAACAAGTCCATCCTCCACTTTGTGAAGTTTTTCTATATGAGCGAGGTCGGGAAGTATATGATAGCAATTAATACAACAATAAGTCCAAAAATCCAAAATCACAATTTTATCAGAACAGTGCTGCTGTAATGATATTGGTTCTGATACATTCACCCATTCTAAATCTGAAAGTGGCAAAAATAATAATATGAAGTAAATTTAAACATGTAAAACACTGATATTTGGCTTTCTTCAGTTCATTTAGCACATCCTCTTATAATTTTCTGATATTATGTGTCATAATTAAATAAAATAATAATATTGATAAAATAAATTGAAATTTACTCTTTTTAAAATCTTCTATAGGCGAAACTATTGACCAAACTTTCTTTATATGATTAGTAATGCAAGCTTCTCTATCAGATACATTGTTCGTAGCTTTAATAGCCTCGGTTAAATCAATACATGTCTGAGCAACATAATCTAAAGCACTTGATTCCATTTTAATAATTGTATTTTGAATATAAAGTAAATCCTGTAAAGTTCAAAACAATAAATGACTGACATCGCTCACGCAGATTAAAAAATACTAATTTCTTAATTATTTTTTTTTGGTTAAATTCTCCCTATATTTTAGGGAAGGCAAAGGGTCTAGCCCATACAGCCATGTCTTTAGTGTATATTTTATCTATAGTTTTATGAAATAATGAGTGGATGAAATTATAAATGAAATGAATATTACGTTAAAATCTGGGTGACACACATTTTAACGCATCTAGGGAGTGCTTGGCGCGATTTGAATGGTAACAAAGTTCATGATGGTGATTGATGAAGTGAGCAAAACCACTTTTTACGTGGTTTTCACCACAACATCAAACACCATCACAAGACTTATTTTCAATGATTCTGCATAATTGCACATCAACACGGATGCTTGTGCATCAATATAATACCACTTTCACTGCACAAAATCCACTCCGTAACAATTTTTGAAAAAGTGAAAATAAATCTGACTGACACCACGAAACGCGCCAAACACCAAAGAGAATACAACCAAACACTCCAATTTTATTTTTTTTAGTTTTAAATTCTCCCTATATTTTAGGGAAGGCAAAGGGTCTAGCCCATACAGCCAAGTCTTTAGTATATATTTTATCTGTAGTCTTATGAAATAATGAGTGGGTGAAATGTATGAATGAAATGAATTTTACGTTAAAATGTGGGTGTCACACATTTTAACGCATCTAGGGAGTGCTTGGCACGAATTGAATGATAACAGAGTTCATGATTGTGACTGATGAATGGATAAAACCACTTTTTATAGTGATCTTCACCACAACATCAAACACATCATTAGACTTGTTTTCAATGATTCTGCATAATTGCACATCAACACGGATGCTTGTGCATCAAAATAACACCACTTTCACTGCACAAAATCCACTCTGAACCAATTTAAGAATTATCGAAAAAAAATCTGACTGACACCACGAAACGCGCCTAACACTCTTAATTTTTTTTGTGTTTTGTTTTTTTTTAATTCTCCCTATATTTTAGGGAAGGCAAAGAGTCTAGCCCATACAGCCATGTCTTCTTTCACTGCACAAAATCCATTCTGAAGCAATTTTTGAATTATCGAAAATAAATCCGACTGACACCACGAAAGGCGCCAAACACCCTCTTTTTTCTTTTTTTTTATATCCGTATATTTTAGGGAAAGCAAAGGGTCTAGCCCATACAGCCATGTCTTTAGTGTATATGTATATTTTATCTGTAGTCTTATGAAATAATGAGTGAGTGAAATGAATGAATGAAATGCATTTACGTTAAAATATGGGTGTTACATATTTTAACGTAAATGCCGTGTGGTGACGGCAGAGTAGAATACAATTGTCACCACCCCAAATCTCTCCCGTGGGTGTCGTACAAGGCGACTAAGGATAAATCAGTGATGAGGGATGGGCAGCAGCGTTCTTCTTATACCACCTAGCAATGTCCTGCGACACTTTTCTGCCCAATATATGGCAATAGGCTCGCCACCTATTACATGGGACCTAACATAATTGGCGAAATGTGGGTGCTAGTTCACCTCTGCCTACCCCTTTGGGGATATAGGCGTGATTTATGTATGTATGTACATATTTTAACGCATCTAGGGAGTGCTTGGCGCGAGTCAAATGGTAACAGAGTTCATGACGGTGACCGATGAGGTGGTGAAAACCACTATAAAATTCTCACGGCACAACACTTTTATTTCAATGATTCTTCATAATTGAACATCAACACGGATCCTTATGCATCAAAATAACACCACTTTTACTACACAAAGTCCACTCTAAAACAAATTTTTGAATGATTGAAATAAAAATTTCACTGACGCCATTGAAAGCCCGCTGTGCACGATCTTGTTGTTGGGTTTTTTTTTTTTTTTAATTCACCCTTATTTTAGGGATAGCAAAGGGTCTAGCCCATACAGCCATGTCTTTATATTTTATCTGTAGTTTTATAAAATAATGAGAGGATGAAATTATTTCCCGGGGGAGCCTTGAACCCCTATGGGAACGCGTCCCCAGGGTGGCGGATAGGGGAGTGCTCGCCTGGTTCTGCGTAAGTAGAACCAGGAGGGTAGGAGCGAAATAAAATAGCTCCCGCGGACCAAAAGGCCGCAGAAGGACACTGCGATATAAAACCCCTGCTGCGGGCTTCTTCGACATCTTCGGAGCAGAGGCCGCTGCAGTGCTGTGAGTTTGGGCTGGGGCTCACAGAAGAGATGGCGGCGGAAGAACCCTTCGGGGCCAACGGCGGCGCTCACGCTCCGTTGCGGGCGATAGTCTTGGCGTCAGGTGGCAACCGGCCGTAAAACAAAGCCAAACATAAAAACTCCAAATCATGAAAAGCACAGATAAGAAAGGGCAAACAATGCTAGGGCGTCCCCCTTAAGCGACGATAACAGTGATGGAAAAGCAACAAATGCTAGGGCGTACCCCCAAAGCGACGCAAATGTCATCAGAGCACCCGGGATATTACCCACGATGCGCATAGCGAGCTGGAACGTGGGCTCGATGACAGGACGCAGCTCGGAACTCAGCGAAGTATTACATCGAAGACGCATCAACATTTGTTGCATCCAAGAGACGAAATGGAAGGGGTCCAAATCGCGTAATATCGGGTATAACTACAAGCTGATTTATCATGGAATAAGGTCACAGAATGGAGTAGGCATTGTTGTAGACAAACACTTTCAAGATCGCGTAGTCGAAGTAAACAGAGTAAGCGAAAGATTAATGTCAATCAAGCTTGCCCTAGACGATCAACCGTGCATGAACATCATATGCGCATACGCCCCCCAGTCCGGAACCCCAAGTTCGGAAAAGGAATCTTTCTGGGAAGAAATTAACGATCTGCTACAGTCGATACCAAACCGTGAGTCGAAGTTAATCGGCGGTGACTTGAACGGTCATGTCGGTGAGAAAACTACCACTTACCAGAGAATACGAATAGAAGGATCAACCCGGAGGGAGAGAGCATCCTTCAAATGGCAGTGGCACACGACCTTGCAATTATTAATACTTTCTTCACAAAACCTGTAGAACATCTAGTAACCTATAAAAGCGGCGGGGCATGCACTCAGATAGACTACATCCTAACTGATAGAAAACAACTAAAGACATGCAAAGACTGCAAAGTCATACCCGGAGAACCTCTTACCTCACAGCATAGAATACTAGTGGCAGAGTTTAAAATACCTAAAACCTACAGAGTGAAGAAGGACAAAATCATAAGAACTCGCTGGCATAAATTGGAGGGTGAGGAAGGTCTCAGACTATGTGAAGACATCGCACGACATCTTCAGGAGCAGCAGGATGATACAGCCGATGCAATGTGGAGAGATTTTCAACTTTACTGCAATGAAAAAGCAAAATAATATCTAGGAGTATCTAAAGGCGCCATCAATAATAACAAGGATACTAGTTGGTGGTATGAAGAAGTGAGAGAAAAATTGGAGACTAAGAAAACACTCTTCAAACTATGGCAGCTGTCGAAAGACGATGCTGACCATCAGGCTTATAAAATTGCTAAGAAAATCGCAAAACGAGCCGTCGTACAGGCCAAGGCAACCGCCAGGGATGATTTCTATGCGAAACTTGAAACTGCTTCAAACGATAAAGAAATCTTTAAGTTGGCAAAACGCAAACATCAAAGTAGCAGGGATACTGCCACAAACAAATTCATAAAAAATGAACAAGGAAAACTACTAACATCAAACGAAGACATCAGAGACCGATGGAAAGAATACTACACAGAATTACTAAATGAGGTATTCCCAAGTGAGAAACTGCAAGATATCCCCGCTACAGAAGGCCCTATCCCATGTATAAGGCCTGAAGAGATAGCTCTGGCGATCAAACGAATGGCAAATAACAAAGCCTCTGGCCCTGACGATGTCCCTGCTGAATTCTGGAAGCGAATAGGAGATGCCGGCGTACTGTTCCTGACGAAACTTTTCAACAAGATTCTGTCTGATGGAATTCCCGACGAATGGCGAAAGAGCTTTCTGATCCCTTTCTATAAAAACAAAGGTGATATAAGACTCTGCGGTAACTACAGAGCTATAAAGCTAATCTCACATTCCTTCAAAATTTGGGAAAGAGTCATCAACAAAAGGTTACTTGAAATAACAAACGTCACTGAAAACCAATGTGGATTCGTCGCCGGCAGATCAACAACTGATGCCATACATTCGGTCAGAACACTGATGGAAAAGTACAGAGACAGCAAAACAGACTTGCACATGATATTCATCGACCTAGAAAAAGCTTTCGACCGGGTACCCAGAGAATTAATTTGGAACGCTCTAAGGGCCCAGAGTGTACCCGAGCATTACATAATGACTGTAAAAGATATGTACCACCAGGTGGTAACCAAAGTGCGAAGTCCGGCCGGAACAAGCGATGAGTTTGATGTGAAGGTTGGTGTACACCAGGGTTCCGCACTCAGTCCTCTGCTATTTAACATTGTAATGAACCATCTGACCTCAAATCTGCAACGAACACCGCCATGGGATATCCTATATGCGGATGACGTTGTCATCATCAGTGAAGATGTGAACAATCTGCAGCAGATTTTAGAAAAGTGGAGGGAGGCTCTGGAAATGTCAGGTCTGCGAATAAGCAGAGAGAAGACAGAGTACATGCGTTGCAACTTTAGTGGCATCAACAGCGGACGCACCATATGTCTGCAGAACACCCAGCTAAAAGAAGTGGACCATTTCAGGTACCTGGGATCAGTCATTAGCAATGATGGGTCAATAGACACTGATGTCACCCATCGCATAAATACCGGGTGGATGAAGTGGAGACAACTATCCGGCGTGTTATGCGACAGCCGAATGCCCGTGCGCATAAAGGGACGAGTATACAGAACAGCTGTCCGACCGGCCATGACATACGGAGCAGAATGCTGGCCACTCAAAAAGCAGCATGAAAATCAACTGCACTGCGCAGAGATGAAGATGCTCAGGTGGGCAGGTGGTGTAACAAGGCTAGATCATGTCAGAAACACACACATAAGAGGCACCTTTAAGGTGAGACCTATCGCAGATAAACTACAGGAGAACCGTCTGCGGTGGTACGGACACGTTATGAGGCGACCATTTGACCACATGACCAGAAAAGTGCTGGATATTAAAGCTAAACCCCGAGGACGAGGAAGACCCCGAATCACATGGATTTCCGTAGTGAATAAGAACCTCAAAGAAGCCCAACTCAACAAAGAGACGACTCAGGACCGAGCAGCCTGGAGACGCATGATACGGAGGGCCGACCCCGAAATAAAATGGGAAAGGGCCAGGCAAAGAAGAGAGGATGAAATTATGAATGAAATGAATTTTACGTTAAAATATAAATAAGTTGAAATATAAAATATATGCTTAAGGATCCGTGTTGATGTTCAATTATGAAGAATCATTGAAATAAAAGTGTTGTGCCGTGTTTGACGTTGAGAATTTTATAGTGGTTTTCACCACCTCATCGATCACCATCATGAACTGTTATCATTTACTCGCGCCAAGCACTCCTTAGATGCGTTAAAATGTGTTTCACCCATATTTTAATGTAAAATTCATTTCATGCATTAAGATAATTCATTCATTTCATACATTATTTTCATTCATTCATTTATCATTCATTCAAAATAAGAAAAGTAAACGAAAGTATACAAAGACAGTTCCTAAAGAACTTGTATCCAGGAACGTTAAGCCAATTATAAAAAATAAAAAAAATGAGTGGGTGAAAAGTATGAATGAAATTAATTTTACGTTAAAATATGGGTGCCACATATTTTAACGCATCTAGGGAGTGCTTGGCGCGAATTGAATGGTAACAGAGTTAATGATGGTGCTTGATGAAATGGATAAAACCACTTTTTATAGCGATCTTCACCACAACATCAAACACATCATGAGACTTATTTTCGATGATTCTGCATAATTGCACATCAACACGGATGCTTGTGCATCAAAATAACACCACTTTCACTGCACAAAATCCACTCTGTAACAATTTTTGAATTAGTGAAAATAAATCTGACTGACACCACGAAACGCGCCAAACACCGCCTTCTTAATTTTTTGTTTTTTAATTCTCCCTATATTTTAGGGAAGGCAAAGGGTCTAGCCCATACAGCCAAGTCTTTAGTGTATATTTTATCTGTACTCTTATGAAATAATGAGTGGGTGAAAAGTATGAATGAAGTGAATTTAACGTTAAAATATGGGGGCCACATATTTTAACGCATCTAGGGAGTGCTTGACGCGAATTGAATGGTAACAGACTTAATGATGGTGCTTGATGAAATGGATAAAACCACTTTTTATAGTGATCTTCACCACAACATCAAACACATCATGAGACTTATTTTCGATGATTCTGCATAATTGCACATCAACACGGATGCTTGTGCATCAAAATAACACCACTTTCACTGCACAAAATCTACTCTGTAACAATTTTTGAATTAGTGAAAATAAATCTGACTGGCACCACGAAACGCGCCAAACACTCCCTTAATTTTTTTTGTTTACTTCAGTTCTCTCTTTTTAGGGAAGACCAAGTGATCTAGCCATATCTCAAGTTGATGCTTTATTTTACATTAAAAATAATGGATTCCATACTATATATAGCATCTAGGTAGGGAAAGATTAGAATCGTGGAAGAACGACCATGAAAACGACTGATGAGGTGGTGACTACTATAAAATTTTCGCAACACATCATAACATTTATTATCAATGGTTCTGCATAATCAAACATTAATATGGATGCTTGTGCATCAAAATAACACCACCTTCTCTGATCAAAATTTTTTTTTTTTACCCTGTCTTCGAAATATCCATATTCTTGGTTTTATTTTACGGCCTTATTATCTGTACATTTTAGAATACAATCTGTGAACGGCTCAAAAGTCTAGGTAACCAAGCAAAAACTCTCAAAATTAAATCAGTAAGCGATTTTAATAAATATTTATCTGTAGGCCTATTCCCTAACTTTTTTTGACAGTTGAAAGTGATGATCACCGAAATATTTACTAATACATTGCTGTTATCACAGGACAAGTGTCACAATAGCATTATAGAAAAGTAGTAATGGATAAGTAAATAGTTCGGTGATCATCACTTTCAACTGTCAAAAAAAGTTAGGGAATAGGCCTACTGGTGTTTGGCGCGTTTCGTGGTGTCAGTCAGATTTATTTTCGCTAATTCTAAAATTGTTACAGAGTGGATTTTGTGCAGTGAAAGTGGTGTTATTTTGATGCACAAGCATCCGTGTTGATGTGCAATTATGCAGAATCATCGAAAACAAGTCTTATGATGTGTTTGATGTTGTTGTGAAGATCACTATATAAAGTGGTTTTATCCATTTCATCAGTCACCATCATGAACTCTGTTACCATTCAATTTTAACGTAACGTAACGTATTATAACGTAAAATTCATTTCATTCATACATTTCACCCACTCAATATTTCCTAAGACTACAGATAAAATATACACCAAAGACTTGGCTGTATGGGCTAGACCCTTTGCCTGCCCTAAAATATAGGGAGAATTTTAAAACTACTAATAAATATTTATCTGTGGTTATGAGTTGTCATTAATTGTGTTTATTTTTCATTTCATTCAACTTTAAAAAATTTCCATTGTCTTGTCTTGTCTGTCTTTGTTTTCATAAGTTTCGTTTAAATTTTTTACAAAAAATATGATATACGATGGATGCCGTGTTTGATATATGCTATCTTTCTTCTGATGTGAACGGTGTGGAACCTGATGATATTCCAAAAACCCAAGTCGATGTTTGGGTCCTTGGTAAAAAGTACAACGCGATTCAAGGTTCAATATTTTTTAATTTATAAAATTGATAGTTACTTATCCCTATTGGCTCGATGCCAGTCATATTATTGCATTCTGCTGATCACAATTAATTTATTAGAAAAACTAATATTACATTTATTTCATGACTACAATACTATGACATTCACTAAATTCTATTTTTTTTAGATTTGGACCGAATAAGGCGTGATATTAGTTCCATTATATGGTGTACTTATCGTAAAGGTTTTATACCAATTGGTGATGAAGGTCTCACATCAGATAAAGGTTGGGGTTGCATGTTACGCTGTGGTCAGATGGTCCTTGGGGTTGCTCTCTTGAGAGTTCATTTATCCACTGATTGGGTATGGACACCAGATACAAGGTATTTATTAAAATAAGTATGCATACTGTTAATTATAAAGATTTTTATTGCTCTAATTTTTGGATATTTATTCAGTTTATAATACTGTGGTTAACCGTTTTAATTAGTTTCTAGAGTAGCACAAATATTTGCCAATTAATACTTATTAGTATATAGAAATATTCAATTAATGCCACATTTTTACGTATGAGCATTAATACATTAATAAATTTTCTAAACAGGGATCCAACTTATTTAAAGATAATACAAAGATTTGAAGAAAGAAAGCAAGCCCCATTCTCAATCCATCAAGTAGCATTAATGGGAGCTTCTGAAGGGAAACAAGTGGGAGAATGGTTTGGACCCAATACTATAGCACAAGTGTTAAAGTATGACAGCTGCAATATATCAGAAATTTTAATATATAAATATAAATAAATATAAAAGCCTTTATTCAGACATAAAAAAAAAAAACAATTTTTACATGACATTATTCATATACAGTATTTTAATTAAAGTATTGATTTCCTGTCTGTATGTCATTGGTTGACAAAGGCCTCCTCCAACTGTCGCCATTTCTCTCTATCATTTGCTACTCTTGTCCATGTTCTACCTGCTACTGTTTTGATGTCGTCAACCCACCGTCGAAAAGGTCTACCTCGTTTTCTTTTCTTGTGACTTGTGAACCAATTCATGACTAATTTTGACCATTTTTCAAATCCTCTGACTGTGTGGCCTGACCACTTCCACTTTAATTTTCTTATTGTTATTATTACGTCTTTTAATCTTGTTTTCTTTTTAATGTTTTCAAGTCTTATTTTATTAGACAGGCTTATCCCCAACATACTTCTTTCCATGGAGTTCTGGCATGTTTTGAGCTTCTTATTGTGGGTTTTTGTGAGTGCCCAGGTTTGGCAACCATAAGTAAGTACAGGAAGTATGCAGGTGTCAAAGAGTTTACGTTTGATATTTATATTGGTTTCACTATTTTTCATAATATCTTTGAAACGCCAATACTGCCTCCAAGCATTTCCAATGCGTCTGTCAATTTCCTTTGTAGTTAGATCCAGGGGAGATATTATTTGACCTAGGTAGATGTATTCATTAACATAGTCAATTAGATTGTTATTGATCTTGATAGGTTCTTGCTTCCCATTTGTCATGGTTTTGGTCTTTTGTGTGTTCATGACTAATCCCACCTTTCGGCTTTCTCTGTCTAGTTCTTGCAACATTATCTGCAGACCTTCACTTGTTGGCGCTAGGATTATCAGATCATCCGCGAATCTTAAATGTGATAGGTTTTCACCATTAATGGACAGTCCACAATTTTCCCAGTCCAATTGACGAAAGATCTCTTCCAGAACTGCTGTAAAAAGTTTTGGTGAAAGGGGGTCGCCCTGGCGTACACCTCTTTCTATTTTGATTTCCTTTCCTTCTTTCTCTAGTTTAATTTTAGCTTTGCTGTTCTTGTAGATGTTTTTTAGAAGTCTAATGTATTTGTTTTCGACGCCTTGATTTTTAAGTGCTTGCCATATCTTTTCATGCTCTATTGTGTCGAAAGCCTTACTATAGTCCACAAAGCAGCAGTAGAAGGTGAAGTTGAACTCCTTACTTTTTTCGAATAATTGTTTGATAACATAAATGTGGTCTAAAGTCGAGTATCCGTTTCTGAATCCTGCTTGTTCTCTTGGCTGATTTTCATCCAATGTCTTAGATATTCTGTTGAGTATTATTTTAGCGAAGATTTTGTAAATATTTGACGACAGGCTGATGGGTCTATAATTATTTATATTATTCTTATCTCCTTTTTTGTGTAGCAGTATTATAGTCGACGTTGTCCATTGGGTGGGTATAATTTCACTATGTAGTACTTCATTAAAAAGGTGTTTGAAAATTGGTATTAGGTGGACTTTATTTATTATGAGGAATTCGTTAGTGATGCCGTCTGATCCAGGAGCTTTATCTTTCCTTTGAGATTTCACAGCTTTATTTATTTCTGCATAGACTATGTTCGGTACTTCGCTTCCTCCCGTTAGGCTTGTTGCTGGTATAGTATTTTTAGTTTCATAAAGTTCTGTGAAAAAGTTGGTAGCTATAGACATGATTTCTGGTCGACGTTTTTTACACTTGTGGTTTTTGTTTATTAAATTTGTTATCCATTTCTGTTTATCTAGTAATTGTTTGGATGCTTTTTTGATGCCTCCTGTTCTTTGAATGCATTCTTCAAGTAATTTCAATCTGTATCTTTGGTGGTCTTTTCTCATTTGTGTTTTAATTTTATTACTAATTTGGGCTATTTCTTTTCTTATGGGTTTTGTTTTCCTAGGGTTTGATATTAGTTCTGCTCTATATTTTAAGAGTTCTTTAGTTTGATTTCCTAACCATTGTTGTATCCTATTTTTACCTTGATGTTTGATTATTTTATTTGTGTACATAAGTTCTTGAAATTTGTTGTATTTATTTTGTATATTGGAATCTTGTGTGTTTTCCATGAAGAGTTTTAGTTTTTCTCCTAATATTTCGGTACTTTCTAATCTTACGTTATTGATATTCTTCACCCTAAAGGGTCGGTTTTTCGTAAGTGTTTGAAGTTGTAGTTTAGTTCTAACCATCCTGTGGTTGCTGTTAAAATTTATATTATTTATTACTCTACAATCTTGAAACTTATGACTTTTATTCGTTAATATGTAGTCTATCTCGTTTTTATGGTAGCCATCCGGATGTATCCATGTCCATCTATTGTTGTTACGCTTTTTGTACAAACTGTTTAGTATTTTTAATTGGTTTTCGTAAGCCAGTTGTATTAGCATTTCACCATTCCTTGTTCTTATTCCCGAAGAGAACGGTCCCAGCACAATCTCCTCTCCGTCTCTTCTGTCGCCTATTCTAGCATTAAAATCTCCCATTACTATTAAATTGTTGTATGAGTGGGTTTTTATTGCATCCGATAGTGTAGAGTAAAAGGACTCGATTTCTGATTTACTAGATTTTTCAGTTGGAGAGTATACTTGAACTATCGACCACTTTTCATTTTTAGGTGGCAGCTTTAGGTTAAGTATTACAATACGTTCTGAGATGCCAATAAATTCATCAATATGTGCTTTTAATTTTTGTTTTATTAAAAATCCTGTTCCGTATTGACCTGGTGTTTCTCCTTTGTAGTATAATATAAAGGCTCCATAGTCCTCTATGTTTTCTCCTAGACGTCGTACTTCACTCAGTCCCAAAATCGACCAGTGTATGTTTTCTAGAGCTAATATTAGTTCCGCTAGACTTTCATTTGTTCTCATAGAAAGCGTATTATATGTTGCGATGTGTATTATATTTTCGTTCTGACGGGTTATCTTGGAAAGATAATGTGGTTTATTGTTTGTAATGATGTTTGGAGGGTAGTAGTCTTCTTCCCCCACGGTGACCGGCCGGATTGGGGTGTATTTACAATAAGTTGGTTTAGTTAATGTTGTGATATTTTGGTTCCCGGTGTCGGTGTAGCTTACATGTTTTTTGGAATTTCTGATAGTGAAGTCGACCTTCCTCGTTCAACGTAGGAGAGTATGTTGGGTCTCATAGTGTGTTTTCCTTGTGTT
Source organism: Cataclysta lemnata (assembly GCA_963931975.1). Classification (NCBI taxonomy): domain Eukaryota; kingdom Metazoa; phylum Arthropoda; class Insecta; order Lepidoptera; family Crambidae; genus Cataclysta; species Cataclysta lemnata. The sequence goes on along the minus strand of OZ008341.1, from coordinate 13,241,785 downwards.
ACGGTGGTGGAGTTACTTTGCCGTGGAGTGGTAGTTGTAATCTTCTTTTGATTTGAGGAGTTTGGAGAACCTGATTCTTCTCTTTTCCTTTTTAATAGAAACATCCAAATACTTAAAAAATATTATAATTCTTTTTTACTTTGCAGAAAATTAGTTGTTTTTGACAAATGGAGCTCATTGATTATACATGTGGCATTAGATAATACAGTTGTAAAGGAAGATATATGTAAGTAATGATTTAGAATTAAACAAAACATGAACCATCTAATGATATAGTAAAAGGTAACTAATAATTTTATAATTTTCAGTGAGTCGGTGTACAGTAAATAATGATAGAGGTGACTCTTCTTCACAAACTGATAATTTTATTGTTACTGGTTGGATGCCTTTGTTGCTTATTGTGCCTCTGAGACTTGGTCTCAGCGAAATAAACCCGGTATATGTTGATGGTTTAAAGGTAAAATTATGAAGCTTACTAAACATTATATTTATTTAAGACTTCTGATGATAGGCGATTAATCACCATCAGTGGATATTTGTGCAATAATTTATGAAAGAAATTGCTCAAGATAATAGTGATAAATGACTTTTGACTAATAATCCATTGCATTCCATTCTTCAAATAAAAAAGGGTATGTAAGTATTAGTAACTTTGCTTGCATTATATTTCATTATATTTGTAGGTAGTACTTGCTTTAACATATTTCTAAATTTCATAATTTACCAATCCTACATTAATATCTGTCAGACAGCAATAATTCATGGACTCCCTTATGATTCATGATAATATCATCTATTACATGGGAAAGAGCCTTGTGAAAATGAATGTACAGAGGACTATGTTGAGATACAGTAGAACAAAGACAGTAATTGAGATGACATCAATCTGTATTACTCATGATTTTGGCTTAGCTACAGCCTGCTGCCTGCCTGTTGGTAGTTTACCCTCCACCATTCAAGATGCATATTTCTAAAATGTGTTTTAATCATTTTCGTATTCTACCAGTATGGTATTATTTCTGCGGCTTAGAATAGGATATGATCACTTCTACTAATAAGAGTTTACTGATGATTATTATGATTTGGGCATTTTACAACAAATTTCATGTGATGAAGACTTTGGGTATGTAAATTTTTTTAAAATATTGAATTGTCCATTGTCACGGTTTCAGATATGTTTTCAAAGTCCACAATCAATAGGAGTGATAGGTGGCAAGCCTAACCAAGCATTGTATCTTATTGGATGTGTTGGTGATGAAGTAGTATATTTGGATCCTCACACTACCCAGAAATCAGGTGTAGTAGAGGTGAGTCTTTAAGAATACTCGACTGTGAATAAAATATGTGACATCAACATTTTTAAGTAGTTGGTATTGGTATAATGATAAGCCAGGAATTGTAATAATACAATACAGAAAAATATATTGAACTCTTCCTTTGTTGGAATTCTTATTAGGACATTATATTATGATAACTGTTGTTAATTTATTGACCGATTGTTCTACTTTCATCTCTTTGTTCCAGAATAAACAGACTGATGAGCAAAAAGAATTCGACTGTACATATCACTGTAAATATGCCTCTCGAATTCCAATACTTGCAATGGATCCGTCTGTCGCTGTGGTTAGTGATTAAAATACAGATATTCTGTTTCACTATGTCCGTTTGGCCAGGGATGTAAGCCATGTATGAACATTGTTGTATTATGCATATCCTTAGGTAAGCAAGTGCGCTAATTGCTACATGGCACCAGTTCAACTGGACTTCGTGAAATAGAATATCAGTACCACTATCTCCTTCACATATTCATTTATTATAATGATGTATAATAACATTTCAATTTTATGTTCTATAACTTTTGAAATAAAAAGATACCATGAAAATAATTTACTTAAATTTTTTTGCCTTGTATGGTTATATCACAAGGTTCTATAACCAATAACTTGTCATTTCTAGTGTTTCCTCTGCCGGACAAAGACTGACTTTGAAGATTTGTGCAACACAATAGAAATGAGACTGATGAAAGAGTCACAACCGTTGTTTGAGATATGTGAAAAGAGACCGTCGCATTGGGGTCCATATACAGACGACATTGATCTCCAGAACACATCACTCTTTACTGGTAACATTCAACTTTTTTACCAAATCAACAAAAAAGCCTTGCTTGACCTTGAAAGTTTCCATAAAAGTACAAAAAATCAAATACTCGCAGAATTAAATAATGAATTTCTATTGCTCGTAGCTATATAACTTTACTTTATCCTTTCCAGGGTATGAAGAAGTTGACAGACAATTTGATGATTCAGATGAGGGCTTCGAAATTCTATGAGAACTATTTTTAATATTAATTTAACTACTAAACATCACAGTAAGAAATTACGGCGTGTTGTGAGATGCAATACCTACATGCTTAGATAGACTTGATATACATAATATAATATTAAACTTAGGTTATCGTTATGATACTCTTACGTCGCATATTTGAAGTCTGAAATGGTTTGTGGGAGATATATATGGCTTTATGTAAACATTGTGCCTAGACTACCAGAACTAAAGAAGCGTTAGATCACATAATATATTATAATAGTCTGCAGTGCCTTTTCAAAACATTTATTTCTTATTAAATATGAAAAGTCCTCACATTCCAATTGTATTGAAAAGCAGTCCAGAAGTTTAAGAAATCTTTTTTAGCAATTTTGTCATCATGACTGGATATATTCGAAAATTTTTGTGACACATACGATGGGATCATCGATTTAAAAACTGGGCCCATTATAAAATTCCCATAACTTCACCCTAAATATTTGACTTTGTGGTCAAATATTTAAGGTCAAGTTATCGCATAATAATGTTCCTTACTTCATTTCGTTACTAGGATAATTTAGTCAAGTCACTAGTTTAGGACAGATGCTAAATTAATATTTGGTTATTACATAGGGTTTTTTTTCTTGAAACAGATGATTTTAATAACTTGAAATTATTAGTTCTAACATTTGCAAAAAAATCGGTTTATTTAATAAATGTAGATTGAATACTATCATAGTTATATTCTGGTGTAAGCATTTTTATGTAATGATTAGGTCATAATCTAGTGCCTAATCACTACATAAATGTGGCGCTTAAACTGCTTAGTCTTATCTACGTAACGAATAAATTATGAGTATGAGAGTGAAAGGTATAATATTTGCTTTTGTATAATGTTTGGTATTCAATAATGCCTTGTATATGGCAGCGGGGGCTATTTAGCCAGTATGTTATGGGCTCCTAGTATAATGGGGAAAAAAGAAGGTATCTGTCTTGCACTTAAAGAACAAGAAGTTTTTATATACTTAGGTATAATAAATTGTTAAATCAGACTGGGCTATTAAAGCTGGAATTTGAATGACTATACATATTTGTACTTTTCTAGTCACAGTGCAGATGGGCACAAATTTTCTTAGGCATTTCTTGCCATATGGCCAGCTTATTAGTAAAATAATATTACTTACTCGAGAATATTATATTTTTACATTAATTCAAAAAGTTTTAAGATGTTTAAATTAAACTAGAAAAACACGTATATCGAAACTGAATTCTTCATGACATTTGTAGGATTTGCATGCTTATTACGTAACTCAGTGTTGCTAACAATTCTTGATTGAAATTATTGCTTTTGCAATTAGCTATGTATTTACAATCTAACATTTACGCTGTCCATTGCCGCAGGCTAGCGTGTGAAGTTTTTCTAAAACTTTACGTCAGCCATGACTTGTCGGCTCGTACCTCTTCGATATTAGTGACGACTACCATTTATTCCAGTGCCGCATTGCAAAAACCCAACTAAGCTGTACCCTTTAGAAGAATCGTAATCGCTATAATGGACTGTGTTTTAAGGCATCTATTAATCTGTTAATATTTACAAATAACTACGATCCTCATATGAGGAGGACCTCTCAATTTTACATTCATTTCACTTTCTTTTTAACACTTTCTTGCATACCTACTATATGTATACTGACTTGGTACTTTATATGCTCACTGAATTTGTGGGCAATTTTTATGATAACATACCTAAATAATATTTTGTTAACAGTGCCTTTGTACTACTTTTGCCTATCCTACATAACCACAGCGTCATAATAATGGGATATCCAGTGAACCTTGAATACTAATACTGACGATGATGAGACGACGATAGTTCATGGTACTAACTTACCATAAACCATCGTTGGCTTGCAAACGTGACTCATTTCTACTAAAAGAGTTGGTTCGTGTCTTGATAAAGTAAGGCCTCTAAAGGTCTGATGATTAAACATCATCTATGTTATATTATCTTAGGTTATTATTAGTTAATATATTTTAGACATGTAGATACGTACTTGGATAAAAACGAAATGTATTAATCGTTAATTTCAGGAAGTTTGTTTTTTATGTTTTGTTGTTATTTGTACAACTTTTGTCCTATTGCTACCTATATGTAATTGCAATAAGTAATTTATAGATAGGTTATAAGTAGTTCCAGGTCCTCGTATGATTTGTGGAACATGACGCCATTAGTTTAAATAAATTAATATAATACGCGTGGTGACGACAGTCAGCATCATAAGTAGATTAACACTTCAGCAGCTTGTCACAATAATTATTCGTACAAATTTGTGGTATTATTACTGTGCATGCGCTGTCTTTGTTATGATGGAGGGCTAAAGTGGTAATCGACTTATGATGCTGACTGCACATACTTTTTTAGTGTTCGTTTATTTTATTACTACGTCTCCACAGATTAAACAAAACGTGGTACATACGTCCGCTTTATCTTGTCAGGTGGCGAAAATTGGAACTACAATATTTAACCATCGATTTTGACATTTCTTTGACACTAGTTTGTTTTTTTTTTGTGTGTACTAGCGACAGCACTGTAGTAGAACTTCTACAAAGAGATTTAGTACGATGACATACCTAAACATACATGCAAATTAAGATAATTAATTATGTGATGTCAGCTAAATGACACGTCTTAAAAAGCAATTAACCGGTTGCGCATTAGATCATCAACGAAGATTGCCCGGCCGGTGATATTTTTTCCATAGTACAGTCAACGGTACTTCAGACTACCCAAAAATATCAATTTCTTCAATCGATTATCAACCTTAACTTGTTGGTATTGATAGTAAAGTACATAGTTGAGTGAGAAAATTTAACATTTTGTGGTAGCCATGCTGTTGATTAACAATATTGGTACCAGCCAGCATAATTACCTATTCATCGAACTGAAATGAGTCGATGTCGCTACTTTCGTTAATATATTATTGAGTGCAATATATTCATTGGTTATATGTATGCGTGAAGTTGTGCGTAGGTAATCATTTATCTTATGTAAAGTAAGTACATATTAATATTTCGTTTTGGATGTTGCGGCCAAAGACTCAAATATTTTTGTAATATAAACACATGGAAATTTAAATGTTGTTCTTATTTATTCATTAGTGGTAAACGAAATGCGATAAAGGTAGGCCCTGTAGGCCTATTCGCAAACTTTTTTTGACATTTGAAAGTGGTGATCACCGAACTATTTACTTATCCATTACTGTTTTCACAGGACAAGTGTCACAATAGCGTTATAGTAAAGTATTAATGGATCAGTAAACAGTTCAGTGATTATCACTCTCAAGTGTCAAAAAAAGTTAGCGAATAGGCCTACTGATGGGGCACGTATTTAGCACATTATATACATGTTGTGTTGTATGAAGCAATTTATACTACACGTGGTGTAGACGAGCGTCCAGCGGGCCCGGACGGGACACGGATTATGCACTATAATATAAATTGCTTCATACAAAATGTATGGAACGTGTCAAATACGTGTCCCAGGCACGGCACGCTCTAATAAAAATCATCCCTTGTGAGTGCTTGCGTACTACATCCGATCCGAATCTGTCAAAAAATTATTGTACTAGAAAACTCGGACAGAGATCGGATGCAGTGCGTAAGCTACCATAGAAATAGTTCTACGGCTAGAACGGACCGTCAAAGTCTCGGATTCGGATCGGATGTATTCAATACGAGAATCAAAGAAATTGATTATTTCTTGTAGTTATCTTGGTCAAATAACAGGACCTACCTAATACTGCGATTTACGCGCCTACCCTTTCGTTGATAAATATCTATCTTATTTCATCAGCTTAGGTACCTACGTTTGGTCCCATTTGACATGGGGCGAGTCATTGAACTACTATTATGTACCTACTAGCGTTTATATTAAGCCGGATCCAGACGAGTGTAACGTAACACGAATTTTACGTTGACGGCACTACGAGCATTAGGTACATGTAACCGTCCTAACGTAGAATTTGTGTTACATTACACTCGTATGGTATGGATCCGGCATTATCAATGGGACGAGTCTGCCATCTACCGACACATTTACAGCAGCAATGCATTTTACGCTAACGCACTGACTGAGTAACCATAGAGTCTAGAGATGGTGTAATATTAGAACCTACATTACATACCAACGGCGATAAAACAAAGAATGCCTCAGATCGCTAGTAATTGACGCTAGAGCCGAATAAATTCTGCGCCAATTTATTTCAATGCAATAAACAATGCGGTCATTCAACCATATTCATCGCTATTTCCGACATTTCCATGACAAAAATATAAAAATAGATCCTACATTTTCTTTTGCAATGACTCACAATAAAGACGGATTTTCTTCATGAGGTAGGTAGGTATAAGAAGCTTATTTTTGGTAAATCTTGTAATCTCGTTAAATTGGGAACGCGTCCGCTAATAAGACAGAGTTTTTAGAGCAAGCATTAAGATAGTGGAGTGGGTAATAATTACAAATATAGGTAGTGTACTTTATATTACCATTTATTTTTAAGTACATTTAGTTAAACACTTATGTGCTTTAGTTGAGTAGGTGTTGGGCATGATAATACAACAGAAATTTGCACTTTAATCTCAGAATATTTATATACATATAATAACAAGGTACGGGATCGGCCACCTACTTAAATAGCTTTTATAAAAAAGTGAACACGCAGATATTACGTTATTAGGCATGTTATAAAATTCTTTATAAAGCATCTAAAAATATTTATATCTAAATAGCACTATTATTATAAGTAGGTATGAAATAACATTGGATTGTTGCAAGGTATAAAAATTCACACATTTCAAACTGGACCAACAGTTGGGCTATTCCACTTTGTCTGGTAACACTTGGATGGCTATAGGACGTCCGTGCAACCGAAATATGTATAGTCAACAGCACATCAGGTTACTACAATCTGTCCAATTTCTCCAATAAAATTTCAACCTTAACACCCTTACTATAAAGTTCAAAATTGATTGGAAAAATTTGACAGTTTGTAGTAACCTGATGTGCTGTTGACTGTACCTAATTAAATCTCCATTAAATTGGAACTATCTGCGGTTTTAAAACCTCCGTTAAATTGGAACTATCTGTGGTTTTAAACCTCCGTTCAATTGGAACTGATTGCGGTTTTAAAACAGCCATGAATTTGGAAATGATTGCGGTTTCAAAACAACCATCAATTTGGAAATGTATACTTAAAGGTATTGGTCAATGTAATTGCCATTATCCGCAGCTTAATGAAGTTAATTAGTTTTTACGCTTCAGTAGAAACATTCATATCTATCTTTGTTTAGTATCTTACCCCCGATTAAAGAAACGCTAATCAAAGTTTGAGTCTTGCTTAACATTTAAATGTTGTCAAAATTGACGTTTTTCCATACAAATTCTGACAGGTAATGTCCATTTAACGTTTTAAGCACTGCCTCAAATTTGATTAGCGTTTCTGTATTCGGGGGTTAGTTGGTAAGTCTACAATCAGGAACATCTTTTCAGGTCGCCTCACTTAGTTCCCTGAAATAAGTGATCATGGTGAATTATTTGCCAGTCCTAGAAAACCTAGATTTGGAAAGTATGATGCGTCAGTTGGGCAAAGGTGGGAAAAAATGGAACAAGTCTTTGGAAATTAATCTAGAAGCAGCAGTAATTGGAACACCAGTAAAGAAACGAGGTACTCTGCTACTTGTAGGTGGTTCTGTATTACAAGAGATCTCCTACAACCTATTCGATTTTAATTTTAACATTATATAAATGTTAGAAAAATTTGTACAAAGATTTTGGTGGTTAGAAAAAGAATTTCGAAAAATTATTATCTTGAGGCGGGAATCGAACCCGCGTCCGCTGCTATCCGGGCAGGTGCCTGACCGCTCGGCCACCCTAGACACTAAAAAAAATGTGCGTCCGTTGAGTTGGGGTAAAAATATTAACCATTAGAGATGACATTACACTTAAAGGGATTGTAACTGAAGCAAATAGGTACTTTGGAAGTGGTAAAACAACATTGAAGGATTTGGATAACCCACTTGTTATCGATGGGATAACCCGTCTGTTATCAATATGTTAACAGGTGGGTGCTAATGATGCAGAGGAATCGACGTCTGTCATCATCGTCATGTGTCTTTAAGAACGGCTGAACTCAAAATAATATTTTTGGCCACCCATTAATGAATTCCCTACCTATTCAAATATTGCCATCACAAGCAACCACCCGAGAGAGCATATTAAGTACCTACTTGTGCGTCGATGTCAATGGCATAGATATTTAACGGAGTTGTACTATACAACTGGCTTCTTGGAATTTTGCGTTGCGGCTTTTAACCGCTTACACTAACGGATAATATCAAGCAAACATTATAGTAGAACAAACATCTCTATAACATGAGACTAAAAGACACTGATACTTGCAGATTCTGTAAACAAGAGCGCGAAACACGAATGCACTTCCTGTGCTTTTGGGAACCTGTCATTCACAAAAGAAACCGACATTTGGGAAGGCGTATCCTCGAACCAGGTGGTATACAAACAATCTAAGCTAGGAACTTCCTATCATTTTTAGACAGTGTCCAGCTAAAGGAGATCATGTAAGGCCTATAAGACTTACTTGGGGCTAGTCACAATAGATCTCCATAGGTCGCAGTGACGCAAACATCCCCGAAACATCGAAATAATAATAATTTAATTAATAAATAATAAAGAACTTAACAAACATTTTAGTTCTTCGCTATCGAAACCATACATTTTTTATCGAGATTTTTCAGTTTTTGTCCCGCCAACGTAGACCCCCGTCGAGTCTCCCGCGGACCCCGGGGGGTCCACCTTGACCAATTTGGGAAACAGTGTCCTATACCATACATAACTTTCTACAAAATTATCACCAAGTGATATCACCATGTAGGAGCCAAAGTGGAATAACACGAAATAATTTGGCACTTTTGCTAACTTAATACTTAACTTGATTATGCTAAGTTCTAAATTCGAGTTTTTGACCAATCGGAGCACACAAATATTGAGTAACATACCTCTGAACACAGCAACGCCACTCAAAGTTTGAATCCTGCTTAACATTTAAGTATTGTCAAAATTGACGTTTTTCCATACAAATTCTGACATGTAGGTATTGTCCAATTAACTTGATAAGCAGTAGTCAAAATTTTAGTAGCGTTTCTGTATTCGGGGAATGTATCCGCAAGATAAAGGGCTTGGCCTCATTGCACAATACTAAATCTGCTATAACATAGCATGATTGTGCAGTGGTTCTGAAATAACATTACACATTACTATTATATAGTTTTCTTCTTTCATCGTTATTAGACACATCCAAATAATATTTTCCGAATCATTCATGTAGGTATATAATGCAGATACATAGATACATTTTACAAAAGAAAACAGTAAAATAAATAAAAATGGAACTATCCTATAATATGCTCATAACAGTTTTTATTTCTAAGAATTAAGTGCATAATAATTTGCAGAACATAATGACTAGCACCGAATGCAACAAATGTACCTAAGCAATGCCTATATATTCAAACAATAACAAGCTACAAAGCACAAATTAATACCAAATGCATCTAGAGTCTAGACAATAATGAATTTATTCATCTAAATGGCAACATTACAAAAGGTTCCCACATTATTCTCTGATATCATATTAATTTGTCATATATACAACTAAAAAAAATCACAGAATTTTATTATGTAAGTAAATATAAATGTAACTCCTCAAAAAGTGCCAAAATTAAATGGCCGCTGGTAAAACTGTCCACATCACAACCATACATAAATTCAAAATGTTTAATTTTAAAAATATGACATTTTATTCAATGTTCAAAAATATAATTATGTACTCTTGTATAAGCAATACAGTTTCTACTGGACTCAGCTATTTACAATATTTTATTAGTATCATGAAAACTATTATGAAATTGAATGCTCCAAAAATACAATGTAACATTATTCATTCCAGAAAATTTCTTGACACTAAATCTAACACCACACAGTCATATTTAATGAACGTTAATATGTTACATGATTACAACATTCAGTACGCACACATATATGATTGAAATGCAGAAAATACTCCATTTATGGTGGTATTTTAAATACAATGCATATTAAAAAATATAACGTGTTACATATTCCCACAGTAATATTGGATTATACTAAACTACTGTTTGTAGTGTAATAATTTCTAGAGATATAAAATTTGGATGGCATAAAGAAGAGCTGCTGAGCTCTTTAGAAGTAGAAAGATAGTGGACCTGTCACTTATAGGATGGACAATTTATTGTTCTACAATGCTAGCTGTAGAAATTCTATTATTAAAGAAATTTATTACCAACACTGTGATGTTGTCGACTGATCCTCTGTAATAAGCTTGAAGAGTCAAACTTTTAGCACCATAGTCAGGTTCATCCATTCTTTCTTTAATAAATTTCACAGCCTCTTCATTTGTGAATGTGTCCCATAGGCCATCTGACGCAAGCACTAAAAACATGGGTTTGTGGTCATCCAAATTGAAGGTAAGTATATCAGGGTCAGCTATGACAAACTTTTTGTCTTTCAAAGGGTAATCTCCCATTGCCCGAGATGTGGCCAATATGCCTGCAACCCTCCAAACACCATTAAATGCAATGTAGCCACCTGCTGCTTCAATTCTTTTTTGCTCTCTAACCTAAAATAAATACATTATTTAATCATATTATTTCTGTACCATACAAAATAAATAGGAGTAACCTAAACCAATGGGTGTTAAAAATACTGTTTATCAAAATATTTAACATTATTCGACGAAATTATGCATCTACATGAATGAATCTAATCTATATTACATTTACAGGCAGAAATTATTTAATAAATTCTTCATAGTTAATTTTAAATTATTTATAGTAAAAATTTATCCATATTCATCCATCCCCAGGCCTTCTGTGCTGGCCTGGGAGCGAACAAATAACGTAGAATAGAACAGCCCCGACTCATCCCATGAGTGTTGTAAAAATCTCATCTCATATACAAAATAAATCAATCAAAAAGCTTACTTGTTGCGGTTTATGGTCAAATGATAATGGTATAGCATTTCCCCGAGAATCACACATCACACCTCTGGAATCACCCACATTTGCAACAAAGAGGTAGTTATTTTCCATGACTGCAATAAGGGCAGTTGTACCAGCCACATTCATGGATCTCTTGGCTACTTCTACTAACATCCTATCTGCAGCAAGAACTTCGTCTGTCAAAAGTTTCCCATAGTTTATCTTTCCCTTGTCCAAGTAACTTGATATAGGAATTACTACATTCTTTACTGGATTCATTGTAGGCCGAACTTCTCTCGTTATTGGTCTAGCTTTCGATAGCTGTGCCAATAGCTGTGGGTCTGTAATTTCTTTCTTAGATGTATCATCAGCTGTACTAACAGACTTTTTAAAACTTGTTTTCCTTTCAACACTAGCATCTTGTTCCTTTGGTTTGATTTCATCAGGTGTCTCTTTAGGGGGAGTGCTAAGAGTTTTACCCTCCTTAAATGCATTTATCTCTACAATTTTGTTGTACAAATTCTGAATGAGATGATCTTTGGCGTAGTTGGCGGCAAACTCACCACCATGACCGTCGAATATTGCAAACAAAGATATACCTGTGTTGTTGATGTTCTCATTAATAATGAATCTATCTTCCATGTGCATTCTTCTACCTTTGATTGCATAAGCGGCACTTAGGGCACCTTTTAGTTCCCAGCTTTGTTTGTCGGCTTCTGACCCTTCCATAAACTTCATTCTTTGAACAGCGCCTATAGGACTCATCGCCTGTGAGAGTCGACTTAACAGGGTGCGACTCCATAATTCTATGGTTTGAAGATACATAACAAACAGTATTAAGCCTAAAGTGAACACCACCACTTCTGATCGAAGTAAATACAGACGCACCATTTTCCATAAATAGCTCACGGGAGCATCAAATGGAATACTATTCGTGAATCGAGACAAAATTTTCATAAAAGAAAGATAAGTTTGCTGTAAAACTCTATCCTCTAATTCGTCTTCCATGTCCTTGAAGTCTAAATTGTCGCGTGTAGGCAATAAAAGGCCTTTCGATTTTATTTGCCAAAGTTTAATACGTCTCACAAAATCGGTTTTTTTATAAACATTCAACGACTGAAAACTGAAATTGACTGCCTGATTTCAGTCAGTTAAGTTGACATTGACAGTTAGGATCCTCATCCTCATCTATGGATAGAGTTGACTGGCATTATAGTGCCACCACCAACTTTTCTGTGATCAGTTAGTGGTGTCGCTAGTGGTCAACAAAGAGTGTCTTAAAATGTCATATTTTAAAGAGAAAATTAAAGTTCTTGTTTTCACCGCCTAACCAGATAAGTTGGTGGGATTCATTTTTGGTCTATGGTTCAATTCAATTCAATTCAATATATTTATTTGAAAGTTTGAAGCATAGAATCTACACGTGATTTGACACAGTAAAGTATTGCGTTTTACTAGTAGACTGCGTTAATTCCTATACCGTCATGTTGGTATAGGCCTACCAGAATATCATGGCAAATTGGAAAATAAGAAATTATAGAGGGGAATACTAGGGAATTTGGATTAAATGGTCTTGATACTTTTTAATTTTTATTTATTTTTCAGACGTAGCATTAGCCGATGTTTATTTATTTATACTAAGTTAAGATATAATAAGAACAAAGATTTTGGTGGTTAGCAAAAGTTCGAAAAATTATGGTCTTGATGCGGGAATCCAGCCCGCGTCCATTGCAACCCGGGCAGGTGCCTATACCGCTCATCGATGCTGTGAAACATCGGATAGAACTGGGTAATCAGTGGTGCCACATTAGATGGAGTTAGCATATTTTGCTACGCTGACGACACCCTCGTCACAGCAAGGGGGGGCCTATAGTGCGGCAAGTGTTTTGACCACCGCGGGAGTGGCACAGGTAGTGGCCAGAATTCAAGATTAAGGGCTTACCGTAGCCCTAAACAAGTCGGAAGCCGTGTGCTTCCATGGTCCCCAGAAGAAGCCTCCCCCAGGAGCCCAAATAACTGTTGGCGGAGTTCCCGTCGACATCGGGTCGACGAAGTAGTACCTAGCAATCGTTCTCGATAGTCGATGGAACTTTAAGGAGTACTTTAAGAGGCTCGCTCCTAAGCTGGTCAAATCCGCGGTCGCGCCTGAGATGACTAATCATCTCATGCTCAACATTGGGGGGCCGGAGGCTGGGTGCCGACGCCTCTTCGGAGAGATTGTGAAATCCATAGCTATGTATGGGGCCCCTATCAGGGCCGATTCCTTGTCTAGCCACAATTTTTCCCTTCTGCGTCGCCCGCAGCGAGTGGCGGCCACGAAGATGGCGAGGGCCTACCGCACGGTCTCTTACGAGGCCACTTGCGTGTTAGCAGCGACTCTACCCAGGGACCTAGAGGCCGGGGTCCTTAGGAAGGTCTATCGAAATACTGCCAGGGCGAAGCTCAGTGGAACTTGACCGCCACCTGAGCAAATCAACCGGTGGAGAGTCCGAGCCCAGAAGGCCGCAAGACTTGAGTGGTCTCGGCGGCTTGAACACCCATCCGCCGGCCACAGGACTGTTGGGGGCGATCCGTCCCGTTCTGGAGAAGTGGGTCTTGAGGCCAAGGGATTCGCTCTCTTACCGGCTAGCGCAGATCGCGCACAAAGTGGCGAGAAGACAGCGAAATCCGGGTTGCCACCAATGTGTTGCTGCGGAAGATATCGCGCAGCACACCCTAGAAGAGTGCCAGAGATGGGTCGTAGAGAAGCCAGAGCTCAGGACCGCAGTCGGCCAAGACCTGTCCCTGCCGACACTGGTGAAAGCCAAAGAAGGCGAAGACGCGTGGCAGGCCGCGCGGAGATATGCCGAGGCAGTGATGAAGCAGGAGGCGGAGGAGAGGACCCGCGAAGAGGACCCCACCCTCCGTCGCCGGCGCGTTTTTGCCACGGCGTTTATAATACAAATGTCACCACCCCCATCTCTCTCGTGGGTGTCGTACAAGGCGACTAAGGGAAAAACAGCGATAAGTAATGGGCAGCAGAATTGCTCTTATACCGTTAAGCAATATACTGCGATTTATGTGCCTGATAGATGGCAATATGCTCGCCACCTACTAAATGGGACCTAACTTACCTAATTGGCGAAAAGTGGGTGTTTAATTATCTCTGCCTACCCCTTCAGAGATACAGGCGTGACTTTTATATGTGTAATTGTGTATGTATTGTGAAATAAAAAATATTACTGAATAATACAACAAATATTTTCAAAAATGTAATAAAACAGTGAAATTTAGATTACATTACAGTCGAAGATGAAAAGTCGCTAACTTGCGAATGTGCATCGGTATGAATTTGATAACAATAATATCACTACAATATTTGCTAATATGCCAACTTTTATAATGATGGTCAAATGGTAATTAAGATACAGACAGTTAAATTACAATAGATTATGTCCCACATGCCGACAAGTTTAATATTTCAGACAAATAAAATAAGTCTTGTTTCTTTAAATAAAAAACCAAAAATGTAACAAAAGCATCAACCAGTCAAATTCAGGAACATATGATATCAAATCTGTATTGTAAATCATTTTTTTTTATTACAAATACTAGCAATAAAATTGTGATACTATATCCAACATTTACGTATAAAACTTATATTGTATGTACAAAAAACATAATCAACATACAATATCTTCTCTTATAGACTTGGGTGCTAATGCTATGTCACATATAATAAGAAACACTAAAAGAAAAGAGGTCATTTGAGTACATATTTCTTTTTAATATTTTAATAAAAAAAATATGTATACAGCAATCAACCAGATACCCATAGGTTTTCAAAATATTTAGAGAAGAAAAAAACAATAATAAATAATAATATTAATTTAAAAAATATATATTTTAAATAATTATTTGCGTGTAAATTTACTGGCCACTATATCTTTTAACATTATTAACACTATCATGTCTGTAAGATTACAGTAAAAGATAACATAGCATAATATACAAAACCTAGAATTCAGATAGATGTTTTTTTGTGTAAAAACAGAGCAACACACCAGAGGATGCGAAACTGTCAAATTCATGCTATTGATAATTTAAGCAAATTTTACAAAAGTATAAAACTCGCAATTCGTAAAAAACTGAGAAGAGCATTCTGACATAATTAATTTAAAAAAAATGATATTCCGTTATGAGTTCAAGAATACTGTAACATGCCATAAAATACAAACAGTACTTACGTTGCTTGTTTTTTTAATATCTAATATTGACTAGAAAATGTAAGATATACATTTTAACATAATCTAGTAGGTACTGCCGAAAGAGACTTTGTTTGGCGCGATGCTAAGGCAAATATTATTCCATAACCATTTCAATTACATAAATTCGCCATATACAAAGAAAGAAACATGAAAAACAAAGCGTCAATATCTTCTCAAATGTTGAATTTAGCTTTGAGAAATAAAAACTGAATTTAAATTTACTTAAGAACAAATAGTAAAGTTTTTTTAACTGACCCAATTTCTTCCAGTGTTTTCGTCGTATGAATTATGTTAAGAAGTCGTTGAATAAATCTCATTTTTAAACTGGATTAGTAAAACTGCTAATATGTCACTATACACGGTGAGGTTTTTTTTAAGTCAGGATGGGGAAATTCCTAACTATAAGAGATAGAGAAAAACTCTCTTAGGGACCGTGATCTTAATTTTAGATAAAATAAAAATGGTATTTAAAAAATTCAAACTGGTCTTGGGACCAAAATGGACGACGAGAGTGGCAGCGGACAGAATCCAGTCGAGGCAGTTGGAGGAGGCCTTTGTCGAAAGACACACCAGCCTGGGGGACATTCTATAATGTACTTCAGTTTGGAATAAATGGCTAATTTATTTTATTTTTATTTATTTAAAAAATTAAATTAATAAATTTTGAGATATCGGATTTTTCGAAAACATTTTTTGTTATTTCGATTATATAGTTTGTATACAATCAATATAAGATTTATATTTGGTTTGTATAGTGATATACTATAGAAATAACCAAAATTTTTTTTTTCAAAAATACCTTATTCCCAAATCTATTAAGATTAAAAATAGTTATTTGTTGTACGTGAGTGCAAAGTTGTTTTTTAACCGCGTGCTCAATTTTGATGACCGAGCTAGCGAAGGATTCTAAAATTGAATCACGAGCGTAGCGAGTGATTCAAAAATTAGAATCCTGAGCGATAGCGAGGGAATCAAAAGAGCACAAGGTGAAAAATATTTGCACTCGAGTGCAACACGTAACTTTTCATCCCCCCCAACGAGGAAATTTCAAAATACAAAAAAAAAATACAATCACAGCAGTGTCTGTTTTCACCCAGAAACTTCCACAACATCCTCCCATTAACCCAAACACACTCTCAACACCCACCCAGAAACACCCACAACATTCACACCCATCCACTCAGACACACCCAAAAAACACCCATTCACCCAGAAACACCCACAAAACACCCATTCACCCAGAAAAACCCAAGAAACACACATTCATCCAGAAACACCCACAAAACACCCATTTACCCAGAAACACCCAAAAAACACCCATTCACCCAGAATCACACACAAAACACCTAATCACACCCAAAAAAAACCCAATCACCAAGAAACACCCAAAATACTCACCCATCCATTCAGACACACCCACAAAAACCCATTCACCCAGACACACCAACAAAACACCCATTCACCCAGAAACACCCACAAAACACCCACTCACCCAGACACACCCTCAAAACACCCATTCACCCAGAAACACCCACAAAATACCCATTTACCCAGAAACACCCACAAAACACCTATCACACCCAAAAAAAACCCAATCACCAAGAAACACCCAAAATACTCACCCATCCATTCAGACACACCCACAAAAACCCATTCACCCAGACACACCAACAAAACACCCATTCACCTAGACACACCCTCAAAACACCCATTCACCCAGACACACCCTCAAAACACCCATTCACCCAGACACACCTCCAACAGCCACCCATCCACCCTGCCACACCCGCAACATTCATCCAGACACACCTGTAAGTCCCTAATAAAAATTACCGTCCCTAATGGAGTTCCGAGACGGTCAATCAGCTTGAGTCAAGCACGTTGATTTTCTGTATGTTTTTGTTCCGTTGCTAGCGTAAACAAATCAAACAGACCTAAAAAGCTTTTAAATGCTTGACTCAAGCATCCAGCAAGCGTTGTAGACGATCAAAATGTTTAAAGCAAGATTGACCGTCACGGAACTCCTAGGTTTTAACAAATTTGTGACGTGAAAAGAAAATGGCGCGCGCAAAGCAAATTACAAAAAAAGTACACCAAGAAGGTTCCGAGTCTGAGTTTTTAACAAATTAAAATAGGTTGCATGACAATTTCGGCACCATGGAGGTAGAAATAAATATGTATAATGATGTTTTGAATTCACAAACTCATTGCACACGATGTTCTAAATTCAAATTTACTTTAACCTCTAGAGGATAAAAACGGCTTTTGCACTCAGATATCGAAGAGCAAAAACGCTTTTTCCGAGATGGTGGGATGAAAAAAAAATTAATACACTTTTTATTTGATCCAAAATTAAGATCACGGTTCCTAAGAGAGTTTTTCTCTATCTCTTATAGTTTAGAATTTCCCCATGCTGACCCGAAAAAGAAAACTATTGATATTCAGGTATATTTATAGGCATTTAATATAAGATATTTCTGGTGATTTTAATTCTATTATGGTTATAAAAAATAATAGGTGATATTATATTTTTATCAAAGTAATTATAACGTGCAATATAATAAAAAACGAACACTACAAAAATATTAAATAAAATGGTTGTTGAAAAGGTATAATTCTTTAAATAACTATTTCAACGTTCGTAAATTATAATTCAATGAAATAAATAAGTTACGGAATGAGCAGAGTATTACTTAGGGTCTGTCTTGTATAGGATATTTTTACTTTACACTAGGTAAGAGAATAATATAATGTGGCTACCTATATTTGATTACTCATTGTGATTATAAAAACCGGGTGATTTAAATTTTAATGTAAAATGATAGTAACGTAATAAAATCTAACCAACCTTGGAGTGAACATGGTCCGTGTGAAAAATTAATTGTTTTATAGTAATCCCCACACATTATTTCATTATATTTATTTTTATGAGAATAGTTTATAATAGTAATAACTTATTTTAATGACAATAATAATTAATTTACTGATGGTTTTTTGTAAGTTGAACTGTTTATTGGGGGATTGCATCACGTGGGTGGTAATGTTCCATCGCATTAGCATTTATTTGGGGGGCTTATACATTGATATGTGGCTAATGGTCAACCTACACAGTCAACATAATATGTAAGGTAAGGTAAGTAAGGGGTATATAAATCATGTGAATGAAATTATATTTAGGTATGAACTAAATGTGTGGTGACGGCAGAGTACAATACAATTGCCAACACCACAAATCTCTCCAGTGGGTTTCGTCCAAGGCGTATAAATCAGTGATGAGGAATGGGCAGAATGGGCAGCAGCGTTCCTCTTATACCACCTAGCAATGTACTGAGACTTTTGTGCCCGATAAATGGCAATGGGCTCGCCACCTATTACATGGGACCTAACATCCTACCTAGTTCACCTCTGCCTACCCCTTCAGGGATATAGGCGTGATTTATGTATGTATGTATGAACTAAAATCTATGTTTGCACATAAATATCTTATATGATAAGAAACTCAACAAAATAAATTAAAAAGTCACAGTATTTTTGTATCAACAAAATTTGTTGATACAAAAATACATAAAATAAAATATAACATAAAATACTTAAAAGTTATACAGAAGCAATAATATAATACAGTATTGAGCTATCCTGTTGTGAGTATTTTGATAATTGAGCAATATATTATTACTCACTTATCAAAAGATCAATATATTATTTGACTTCATCAATAATATGACTCACTGACTATAAAAGTATTGTTAAATGAGAGTCACATTATTATTATTGTATCTGACTGCACTAACTTAAATTAATTTGATACCTGTAGCTTCAAAGACTAAATTAATAAATAGAGCATGTTTATTCGCGTAAACATAAACTCAATAATGTGTAAAAATATTTTAAGGAATAAGTATAACAGAAAATTTTGTACATAGAAAAGTGAGCTTTATGGCAATGTAAAGGTTCCGAAATTGTAACAAAAAAAACCATAACCCTTAAACTCATCTTTTATATCACATTTATATGGAAATTTATAAAACAAAGTTAAGTTATTAAGCTAAATGGCGTATAAATAAAAATGCTATTCGATTTACATAATCGCGTGACCAAAGGTGATGGACTTCTTCCCTACATGATTTTAGTTTCAACTCAAGTAATTTTTTGATTGAAACAGAATTTATTTGTACCAAATAATATTAACAAAGTAATAATACTTATAGACTATTCCGCTGCAAAAAAAACTACAATATATTGAAAAGCAAACGTTTTACCAAAGAACTGGATACATTCTTAAATGTTAAATAATGAGAAAAATGGTATAATATATTTGTTTAAGGTAAATGCCCTCTAATTACACCACTTTATTCTCTACATGTAATCCCTTAATCGTATGGCAACAGTAAAATCTAGTTTACAAATGACTGGTAAGTTTAAAATCCTAGCTAATTTCTAACTTTTGTGCACGTCTCACGTATATTAGTAAAAAAGTGTAAAATGCGATGGCACGGCACACTGTACCTTAAAGTTCAGACGCCATAGGTTAAACTTACAAAACATTGCCAGCGTAAAGGATGGATTTGGTAATTGACAATGCAAAATACATTTGTTCCTAACTATTAAGTACAAAGGAAAGTTGAAGCTCCATCATGACTTCAGTCAGTGTTGCTAGAGGTAATTAAAAACAGTCTTTTATGACAATTAATAATGCACATAAAAATTGTTTATTTATGTTTACTATTTGTGTTTGTGCGTACTGTGCAATAGGGATGTTATGCCCAAGAATAATAATTAGTCTTCGTATTATCTGCAATATTCGTATTCCTTTAGTATCTAAAATTCTAACTGCCGCACTCAGAGACGTCAAATAACGTTAATGAGTACTTAACGTCAAAAAATGTCAATTCAAAACTAGTCGCTCGTCTTGCGGGGTCTATGGTCTTGATTTGAATGAAAACTTTTGACATTTAATACTCATTAAAGTTAATTGACATCTCTGAGTGCGGCAGTAAATGTTTAATAGTTTCCCAAAACAGTTATGGCAAGTACGTATCAATTTATATCTGGCTATAGAGATTCCACACTCCATTAGTAGTAATTTATTTTTAATTACCTTACAACATACAGCGTATAACAAAACCGTGATTCCTTAAAGGGTTATATATATTTTTTAAATAAAGATAAATAATTTATTTCCATCAAACCGGCCGTCAAATAATGAGTAAAATTGTTTGTGCTGTGTCTCTTACACTTAAACACCTTCGGTTATCGTTTCTGAAAAAAAACCCTTAAAGGAACAACGGGGTTTTTGTTAGACATAGTATATCACCAGTTCTAAAATTCTCTCACTAACAGTGAATAAATAAATATACTGGACTGCAAATAAAATGGACCAGTAACAAACCTCAATGTCTTGTAAATATAACTTTTGTTTTAGTTGTCATTTCATTATACCAATTGCATATTCAACCAAGTCTTGTATGGGTGACCAAATATACATTATCTAGAGTTCCTTAGTGATACGAGTCCCAGGTGTATTTGTTCATACCCACCTATCCACGCTGACCCAGCGTGGTGGGTTATAACCCATTCTCCATATAATCCAATATTTGTGGTGGTTAATGAAATAAAAACTAAATAAAAGCTTACAAAGTCGCAAAAACATTTCTGTTTTATTTTTGGCCCACTTTATTTCTGTCACTGGCACAGATTCGTTTTAAGCCAGTGTTTAGTTTAGTGTAATATAAATAATTAATTAAAGAACAGTTAATCGCTTCGATTGGATCTTCGTATTGGACATGACGCTTCAATTTAGCAACGATTAACATCGAAACGTCAATCAATATTCGATTCTTAGGTAAATAAACAATGAAATCGCGGTAATCGATACAACGGTTTTCTCGTTCGATGAAAGTGTAGTATTAACGGTCTAAGCGTTACTGGACTCCATTTCGACCCCAGTGACCGTAGTGCTTAGGTTCCCATTCACCAGAATATCCTGCAATGGCTGTCCAAGGACGCTGGAGAGAGAATCGCTTAGCTTGTAGTAGTTTACCTCCAGAGCTTCGTGGTAGGACACTTGATCGGAACTGATCAGTTTGGCGTTGAGTTGCAGCGCCGAATGACATATTGTGAGAAACTCCCTGGAGAATATAAAACGAAATATTTGAATATATCATAATATCAGATGTTCGAGGGATGGAGAAGAAGAGGGAGACCGCAGAAGACATGGACGTATTGCGTAAGAAATGGAATGAATGTGAATGCAGTGAATGAGCAGATCAGCAGACGCATAAGATACTCGTACACACAGAGAGAGGGCCTAGCCAAGCGGCTTTTCTATTCGAACGCATAGAATACATAAGTATGAAACTGACATTTTGTTTTCTCTATAATACTTCAGTTTCATACATTTGTTTTTTATGCGTTCGAATAGATTGATTGGTTAGGGCCACAGAAAAGTATGTCTTGATTATCCACGAAACTAGGCCCCATTTAACCGGTTATCGTTACCAAAACGGTAACACCTGGTACATACACCACCTGGGAATATTGAGATTCTAGATGCCTTTGCAGAACGCCTTGTACGACACCCGCCTTCAATATAGGGATGGTGTCTATTGTAATTCTGTGTTATGTGTATTAAAAATAGATGGATTTGGTAAGGATGTAATGAGAGAAAGAAAATAGTAAATATTGAGCTGGGTGGGATTAGGTTATAAAGATATAATTATAAAGAGCATATTATAAAGATGAGACTATAAAATACTTTTTACTCCTTTAGTTCTGTGGGTCACAAACTAAAATAGTAAAAAAGAAGAATTGTTCTGCTTTGCCTATGCAGGAGTACATAATGTAATTTTAAGAGATACGCACTTGAAAGTTGTTTTCAGTTTTTCCACCATGTCGTCAGGGTACATCGGAGCTAACGTTGGGTCTAAGAAGGCATTGGCATAAGCCTGGGGGCCTGCGTTCACTTGCACGCAAATACTTCCTTGTAATCTGTAACACAATATAAAATTCGTCTAAATTCGATCAAGTCGATATCGCTGAATCCGAACTCAGATGCACAGACAAACTATTGTTTATAGAATATGATAATTTCCCAAAAATATCCTTTTCGAGTTTGCTTTAGAATTTTCCGTGCCCACTTCACTTTTCTGTCGTAGGTATTTTTTTTAAGTAAATTCAACATAAACTTTACCATTACTGCTATATGCTGCTATGTAAATGGATCACACGACCATTACCCATATTATTTATTATAATACATACATACATAAATCACGCCCATATCCCCGAAGGGGTAGGCAGAGGTGAACTAGCACACGTTTCGCCAATTATGTTAGGTCCCATGTAATAGGTGGCGAGCCTATTGCCATATATCGGGCACAAAAGTCGCAGTACATTGCTATTGCTAAGTGGTATTAGAGGAAAGCTGCTGCATTCCTCATCATTGATTTATCCTTAGTCGCCTTGTACGACACCCACGGGAGAGATTTGGGGTGGTGACTATTGTACTCTACTCTGCCGTCACCACACGGCGGCGTTATTACAATAGTATTTTATTTTTAATGTTTTCTGTCGTAATTTACAATGCACCCCCGTCAGGTCAAACCATACATAAATCACGTCTATATATCCCCGAAGGGGTTAGGCAGAGGTGAAGCAATACCCACGTTTCGCCCAAACAAATGAGATAGGGCCCATGTATAGGTAGAGACCCTATTGCCTATATTGCTACCTGGGAGATGGAGGTGGTGACAATTGACAACATTTCAAAAATGACTACCTCCCAAAATAAAAATACCGTTTCTTTATTGTCCATTCCTGACTTCGAATATAATTTTATTGTTTTTTTTTATTACTTCATTACAGAGAAAAAAAATAAAATGTAAAAAACATGCGATGACGTCACAGTCGTAGATGTATGAATTAAAACGTTTGCCTCCCTAGATGGAAGAATAAAAAGTTATCATAGACATGATAACAGACGTCTAAGTCCTAAATCAAATGCCATGTCATTAAGGGAGAGTGTTTGGCGCGTTTCGTGGTGTCAGTCGGATTTATTTTCGATAATTCAAAAATTGCTTCAGACTGGATTTTGTGCAGTGAAAGTGGTGTTATTTTGATGCACAAGCATCCGTGTTGATGTGCAATTATGCAGAATCATTGAAAATAAGTCTCATGATGTGTTTGATGTTGTGGTAAAAACCACTCAAAAAAGTGGTTTTGTCCACCTCATCAGGCACCATCATGAACTCTGTTACCATTAAATTCGCTCCAAGCACTCCCTAGATGCGTCAAAATGTGTGACATCCATATTTTAATGTAAAATTCATTTCATTCATACATTTCACCCAATCATTATTTCATAAAACTACAGATAAAATATATACTAAAGACTTGGATGTATGGGCTAGACCCTTTGCCTTCCCTAAAATATAGGGAGAATTTAACGAAAAAAAAAGCAATGTCATTAATTGTCATCGTCGAAATTAACATTATTAAAGTAGCAATAAATTGAAATCCTTCATAAACTGTAATTTAAAACATAATTTACTTTGGAATTCATTTCAAACATTTCCGATAAATTTTTTTTATTTTCGACACCGGAAACGCCAGTTCGTCAATTTTGACAAGTGGTCTTTTTATTTTTCGAGCCAAGAGTGATTTCGCTATTCGTCCACGACATTTACGTCATTTGGCGCTTACGTCTGTTTAGAATGACCGGTATTTCAATCATGATTTTTTGTATGAAAATGACGGAATTCAAAAGAAATTAAAAATATGGGTGTCTTCATTTTCGGTTTAATTTCATATAACATCATAATAAAGGTATGTTGAAAAAATGAAATGTTGTCAATTGTATTCTGCACTGCCGTCACCACACGGCTGTTTCATAAGTTCATAACACAATCCTCCTACATCGCCAAAAGTGAGCAAAGACACGTTGTGAGTAGTGAACACTGTTGAAAAAGAACTTTGCTAATTGTGTACACAACTTGTTACCTAAGCTGTAACTTCTTGATGTCAGGCGCTTTAGCGTTGACTATCTCCGTCAGCTCAACAACTTGACTCTCCATTTCCGCGACCGCCACCTCAATGGGGCTTTTCTCCTCCACCTGTGTATCGACCACGGGAACACGCCGTTTCACGTATGGGAACCAATTTTCGGCTGAAATTGGAAGGAAAAAACTATTTAACATATTATAACCCCAGATAAACTGGGAACCGGGCAGAAAGAAGAAGATTGGACTTGTGATGTACAAATAATAAAGTCAATAATTCAATACAACAAACAAAGAATGTTTGTGAACGCAAGTATTTGCGATAAATAGGCTTTCTTTTTTATCGCCCGAGGTAAGTGTTGCGGAGATTGAACTAGTGAAAGCCTGATTGTAGATGGAAATGTATAAAAACGATAAAAATGTAGAAAATACAATATGTACGAGCAAGCAGCGATATGGATGGCAAAGAAGAGGGTGACTAAAGAGTATATAATACACTACGTTTAAGAGTCGGGACTTCAAACAAGCTTTTTGACAATTTTGACTCGCAGTTTAGGCTAAGATCTCGTACCAACCAACAGAGACAGATAAAAAAGTTATGCCAACATGCTAAAAAGAATGTGTCGATATCGATAAAAACGAATGGGTACCCCCCCTGCCTTGCAGAACTTGCAGACAGGTTTTTTAATCCTACAAAAGCAAAATAAAAACCTCTGTTCGTTTGAAATTTTGAGTATTATTCAATTACGTGTAATTATTTAATACAATTTATTTCACAACAAAAAATAAAAGTTATGTTTACGATGTGGAAATTAAATTGTTAGTAATTTTCTGATCTCATATTCTAGGCGGAGTCTTCAGATGTTAGCTGATCGATCAACACACGTTTTTGCAATGTTGTGTGAGCAAGTAAGCAGGACATTTAGATCTGAAATAATAAATTGAGATTAGTAAATAGTATCGTTTGAGTTTACGCTGGTCATCATCAATTCAATTTATTGTTCACCACTGACCATAGCGGACTATGTGTAACGCGACCGAAGGTCTGGTTCTGCCCAATCAATCAAATCTGGTTCTGAAATAAACTACTCATTAGCTTCAGGAATTGAGCTATCAAACCATATCGGAAAGATGGGTTATGTAACTTACCAATAGTGGAGTACGAGGCGCTTATGCGGTTGCAGGCAACGATCACACCCGACGGGCATCGTGTAGCAAGGCGGCAGTCACACTGTCTTCTTCTTCGAGTGCCTCTTCAATTCGGAAGATAAGCCGTCAGCTTTTTATATTCATCTCTGTCAGGCGCAAACTGAAACAGCTTTTCAACGGAGTTAATGCCGATCCACTCTCTAATGTTTTGCAGCCATGACTCTCATCGCCTTTCAACAAGTCACGCTGAGATCTGAAAAATAAGTGGAGTTGAACACAGAAGAACTAATGAAACATCTTAAGTACATTTGATACTCAAATTTACGAAAATAGATTTTTTATCGATAATTTGGTAAGTAGTAAGGACATCACTACGGTGCATATGATTTTTGATTAAAGTGACCACCAGAACTTATTTCTAATTACTTAGCGTTTATATAATAACATGGAAAACTACTTACCGCCTCTCATCTAGTAGGAATTGGCCATGAAAACCGTCTTTTGGTTTAATTTTCTACCAGATTTTAGTCAACATATTTTACACCTTTTGTAAAACATTTCGCTGTTATGCACTTAGATAAATGACACAAACCAGTAGGTATACACTAATGATAAGTCACTGAAGACAATAAATAGGCACAAGATTGAAAACTAAAACAATGCTATAATTTATATTTTCAAAACGGCATAGTGACTTAATGACATAAGTGACACTCCGGCAGCGCGAGACAAGGAAGGTTAGATCGGAAGTAAGAGACAAAACAAGTCGCCATTAAAAATTGCTTAAACTCCATAAATTTTTTCTGCAGTATTGAGTTTCGGCAGGCTGAGAGTGACCATGTCAAATGACAAATGGTAGTTTACAGTGACATAGAAAAACATAGACAAAAATATACAATACTAAGATGGAGTGCGCAACAATATAAGTATAAATAGTTTTATGCCGACCCCTGACCAGCCCGGCTAGCATGACCACCCAAACACGATATGATATAGCTATTTAACGCGTTGAACATACAAAAAACATTGGATTTTTGACAGTTCAAAGATAAATAGCTATACCTTTAAGATATAGCCTAAAAGGCTTATTCAATTCAGACTTATTCAACGCGATAAATGGCTATACCATATCGTGGCTCGGGGGTCATGCTAGCCGGGCAGGAAGTGAGATTTTTCCAAAGTCTACTTTATGATCAGGTGTGACGTGTATCGATAACAATGTATAGTCTCACCAGTGAGGTGGGTCAGCCGGAGCCTTTGATGATGGACTGGCCCCCTTGCGCCCCCGTCTCGCGTGAAGGGGGTCTCGAACACGAACCGGCGCACATTGTGGACCCTCTCGAAGGACCCCTCGCTGGAAGAACCCACGGCCACGCCTTCCGGTGCCGCGCGGACCCACGTCACTTGGATGTACGCCAGTTTACTGTCGAGCTCGTCACGGTTTACCTGTTTACGATTTGATAGCATAAGATACAATAGAATAATTTAGAAATAAAAGAAGCCGTGTATTGCCGGCAGAGCAGAATGAGGAATGGGCAGCAGCGTTCCTCTTATACCATATAGCAATGTACTGCGATTTTTGCGACACTCGATAAATGTCAATTGACTCGCCACCTATTATATGGGACTTAACATAATTGGCGAAACGTAGGTGCTAGTTCACCTCAGCCTACCCCTTCGGGGATATAATAATAATAATAATAATAAATTATTTTTATTGAAGCAACCGTAATATAGGCGTGATTTATGTATTTATGTACCTAATCTAATTGTCGAAACGTGGGTGTTAATAAAAAGAGGTCGCAATAATGTCCAAATGTTCCATTTTCTCCATTAATAATGCGCTTTACAAGAACCCTTTTTAGGTTCATAATCCATTGGAGAGATATGAGGCGAGCAAACCCAAGGAGGGTTGGGGTCCCGCAGACAGCCGACTGTGTAAAAGGTAGTCAAAACCTTAGGCAATATGGATTAGTTTTTCGAATCCCCTCTGTCCAATGAATGTTGTCATCCCAAACACTATCCATATATTTGTCTCTTATTATGGTCACTTTTCTATACATTCATTCATCAATAGCTCCTTTCCTGAGTGATGGATGATATGAATTAAAAGGGACTGAACGGCTTGATGACGTCTGATCGATGTTAATGGAAGGCAAAACTTGAGACCCCAGATAACGAGGAACAGGGAAGGCAGTCATTTGGCCACATGGTAATTTAAATAAAATTATACAGATAAGAATACGTTGTAATATAAAAATTATCAAAGGTACCACGGTTGTTAAATTTCAATTGATATTAATATAACATTATAAAAAGGAATTTTAATGTTATTTATATTTAAATACCAATTAAACATGGCCAATAAATTTATGAAGGTCATGTTACAAGTATGCCAAGTGTCAAATAAAGGAAATATTTAATCTAAAGAGGCACACCTTAATAATACAGTTAACTAGTTAAATTTTTCTTCCGTGATCAATATTTTTATCGTTATAACTTTTAGTCAAAATACAAATCTCTTAATATATTATTATCTGAGGTTCTTCAAAATACCGAATGGAAATGAAATATGATATAATGAATTTATTATGCAAAAGTAATTTTTAAGTGTTCGATGTGCGATGTTTACACCCGTATTCACAAACAATACTTGTCTATGTAAAGAAGCAACACTGTGCGAAGACATTTCTCTATGCGTTTTGTCACTCAAGCATTGTCTATGAATAGGTTTTTGCAGTGCGTTAACGCGCCTCATAGTAATGTTTATGAATACGGGTTTAATATCATACATAAACACCCTAGGGGGAATTCTGAGGTGTATTAACACCCACATATCGCCAACCATGTAATAGGTCCCATGTAATAGGAGGCGAGCCTATTATTGCCATCCATCGGGCACATAAATCGAAGTATATTACTAGGTGGTAACCTATAACAGGACGAACACTGTTATCCATTCCTCTGCAATGTTTTAACTTTTAACGTTAGTCGCATTGTCATGAGAGTTTAATAAGTCAAGCCTGTTTGACAGAGCAGCAGGCAGAGGCGTATTAACATCCACATTTACCCCCGAATACAGCAGAAATGCAACTGAAATGTTAAGTGGAGTGGACTGTACCTGTCAGAATTTGTATGGAAATCGTCAATTTTGACAATATTTAAATGTAATGCAGGAACTAACTTAGAGTAGGTAGCGTTTCTGTATTCGGGGGTCTGTCATGTACCTATGCCAGGTTATAAAACCTATTGGCATAGCAGCATAGTTATGTGGTGTATCAGAAACGCATTGAAAAAGGAAACATTATTTAAATTTCGAGTCCACAATAAAGAGCCAATCAAATGTAGCCTAAATTTACAAATTGATGTTATATCCTTCATGATAAAACGATGACCATTCATTTTGAGGTAAAACTAGGCAAATGCTTTGGCTAGGAACTGGGAAATAAATAATTTACTAACAATATATCAAGTGTCCTAGATACGATATTACATAATTAATAACATTCTAAGAGTCGCAGAACTATCAATTTAGTTTCAAATTAAATATTTAAAATAAAATATTATATTTAAAAAATTAAGGGAATATAATTTATATGGATGACACTTTGGTAAACACCGGTTTGGCTTACGTGTCGTAAACACTTTCTCTAATAATCAAATTAATTAAATATTTGACAGATCGATTGTGTATAGCGTGACGTGTGACCAAACAAGTGTGACTGTACAGCCATCAAGAAATAGGAGGACAATTCTAATTTTTCTTGATTTTTGTCATTTAACCCTGTGTTTGTATCTCTTTCTCGAGCGAAAATTTCTGGCTTCTCCGAAGCAAGTCGAAAGGTCAACATCAGGAAAGTCATAGGTGTTGCGTTTGTCTGAAGTTGGAGCAACTTTTAAAACACTATCTCTAGTAGCTGATTAATGTGTGAAATCAAATATTAAATACAACGTCATCATAGGCTGTCTGTTCAATACAGTCCATATGCGGTCGGCCTAGAGTCCATTTTCCACTAAGAGACTTATTTTTATGATATTGACTGCAATATTTTTTCATAATTTCACTAAACAATTCGTGTTCTGCGTGATCTTTTGATGGAACCAATTCCGCGATGTAATCTACCCGTGAAAGTTTTGCGAAACCAAGAAACATTATGTAATTCAAGAAAAAAATCGATGATGAAACAGCCATGGTCGCAGTCATCAAGTAAAATGATGGCATTTTTTAAGTAATTGAGCAGGCCGACATTCTCTTGTATGGGAAAAAACATGAGAGTGATTCGGGCCAACACGATAAGAACGTGACGTAAAAAACCATTAAAACAGTTCCGTTTTAGCGTTATCCAGATATTGGATTTAGACTAAGGCACCACGCCTACAGGCGCAATCAGGCAATTCTAAGCTTTGCTGCAAAGTAAACAACAGTCAAACTGCAAAGTTCAACAATAGTCACATTTGACCGATACATCATAATCTTGAGAGATCTTTGAGTACAAAAAAATGACAATACTGTGCTGTGGAGGAAAAGGATTACCTAGGGTATGAGAAGAGTTAACGAGTATTCGAGTAATAGGGTAATACAAATGGATGTAAGTGGGTGAAAGGGCAAGACGACCTCATAAAAATGGATGGATTCTGTGGAAGACGATATGAAGGCAGTGAATGATTTTATGACAGATGACCGAGATGTATAGATGATATGAACTAACTGATGAGCCGACCCCAGATAACTTGGGGACAGGGAAAGCGAAAGGTTGTGTGTATAGTTCGTTATAGTTCCTTATAGTTCGTTTCAATATGCCACCAACAGATCAAGGTACAGCTACCCCAGCTTATTTACTTAGCCACCTAATAAACATTTTATCTTACATTTAAAATACTTTTCAAATAGCACAGGTACAAATAATAGTAGGTAAGGTTACTTCTAACTTTAGATAGAATATTTAAACCGTAGTAAGACCTTAAAAATAATAATATCAATTCCATTCACTACAATCACTATACTTAATTTATGAAATCTGTTAATCTATTTTTATCTTCTTGAAAAGAAAAATGTTATTATAACTTGGATGGCGATATTGAAAATCATCGTTAAAATGCATTCTCAGAGAAAAATAAAGAATACATTGATATTATTTTCGAAAAATTATGTTCTTGAGGCGGGAACCGAACCCGCGTCCGCTGCTATCCGGGCAGGTGCCTGACCGCTCGGCCACCCAAGACACTGGGTGGCCTGGCGGTCAACCCGCCTCAAGAACATAATTTTTCGAAATTCTTTTTCTAACCACCAAAATCTTTGTACATACTTTCTAAGATAAACATAATTTTCTTTTTTATGTTATTAGAGTATCAATCAATCATTTTGGTATATGTAATATGTATACTAATATAAATTTGCACATTTCAAGGCTATACATACACCTAATCCCATTTTTAATATGTAGACTCGTAAAAGCAAGAAAGGTCACACGTTGCTAATTAGCCGTTTTGATTGATTTTTTATTTTGAATCTGACGCATAATAAACAACTGGACTTACTGGTGCGGAATCCATGATCATTTTGACGTGTTCCGCTCCAAACTTCTGCTCGTAGAACGTCTGCAGTTTCTCAGAGATCTCACTTAGTGACGTGAGCTTTGGTTCCTTGTATATAAATACTATGCCCTCTTCATCCTCACCAAAATGAGCTTTCCCATAGAACGCTACCCTATAAAATCTTCCTAATAGCCGTTTCCCAGAATTGGTTACTTCTATAACTTTGGCGTAAGCTTTCGTTAGGTGTTGATAGCACGAGAGCAATGCTTGATAGTCCTTCCTTCTCTCGTATATGGGAATAATTAGGCGATACAAAGGACCTAGTAGTTCGTATCTCTCAGCTTTGTCTACATATTCTGTGCATAACATCAACTGGTCTAGGAGCGCCTGTTCGTTGTATTGCACGTCTGACATTCCTGAAACAAGATTTCAAATGAAAATGATTTAGAAGAGAGGATTAGCATACATATATCAGTAACAATTGCATATATCTGAAGGGACTGGCAGATATCATTTGATACAAATTTACTGTGTGGTAAAATGCATAAATATTATAGATTTTTGTAAAAGTGATCATATAATAATATTATTTTAGTTTCGTCTACAGATTTAATTTTACAATTAGCTATAAGGCAACAAGACACAAAAGTAATTAATTATTTACGGCAGAAAATACCGTTTGTCTATCGACTGAAAACAATAGTTCACCGACTAAGCCGGTGATCGGCGTGTGTAATCGGTCATTTTAACAATCTAGCCAATCGAAAATGGCTCTCCGCGTCCGTGATCTTGGTAAAAACACTAAAATCTCGTCAAGTTCAAGGCGAACAATTGGTGTACCTACTTCTATTTATTTCTGTTGCCGATTAAATTGTTAGACCATTTGTGTGTAACGAGATACCTATGTAAATCTGCCCGGTTAGCATGACCACCGAAACACGATATGATATAGCCATTTATCGCGTTGAAC
This sequence comes from Cataclysta lemnata, assembly GCA_963931975.1. NCBI lineage: Eukaryota > Metazoa > Arthropoda > Insecta > Lepidoptera > Crambidae > Cataclysta > Cataclysta lemnata. The sequence goes on along the minus strand of OZ008341.1, from coordinate 13,209,494 downwards.
AGTCAAAAATCATTGGATTTTAACATTTGAATAAGCCTTTAATAAATACATAGCCATTTTTTATCGCTTTGAACTGTCGATAATCCAATGATTTTTGTAATTTCAACGCGATAAATGGCTATATCATATCGTGTTTGGGTGGTCATGCAAGCCGGGCTGATGATCGGTGTTGTTAAGAAATGAAATACATTCGTGATTCGATATTAAAGACTTGAAATTAATTGCGATGTCTATTAAAATTAGATAGACAGTAGGCAGGCACCTTACGATTTGATGAGTCAATGTTAACAGAACATAACCCAGAACTTTTTCAGATGTACGGCAACGGCCCACTCAAAACAGTAAAATTTATTCAAACGATCGTCAACCTCAACTTGTTGGTAATAAAGCACAAAGTCGATTGAGAAAACTTTACATTTTGTGGCGGCTTAACGTGCTGTCGCCTGTACCTTTCGGCGCTAATTTGGCTACGAAATGGGCAAGATAGGCCAATGCTTAAAAAGGACAATTGAACTGCAACAGCAAAGCGTTTTGATATCCCGACACCCGTGAATGATTATACCACGTTGGTATCTCTATATATAAATGGATCAGAGCCTGCGAGCGTTGCAGTCGAAATCGGTCCGCGAACGCGCGCGCCGACGACGTGTGCCCGTCGCACCGCGGCACATTCCAATTTGGGATTTATTTCTCTAACACACAAAGTACTATGGGTTGGTTGTTGATTAGTGTTGTTGCGTTGGCGTCTATAGTGTCCGGGCACGTGGTGGAGCCAGCCAACCGGGTGGAGGTGGCTCAGACCCTGGCGGACACCGAGCTGGTCGCCGCTTTTGTGGTACGTGAACGACATGCCTGCTACTGAGCAGGACACGTAGAAGACTTCTTGTACATACATAAATAACGCCTATATCTCCGAAAGGGTAGGCAGAAGTGAATTAAACGTTTCGTCAATTATGTTATGGTAAATAGGTGGCGTGCCTATTGCCATTTCTTTATGTTAGACAGGGAAGCTCTTGCCCTTCATCTCACCTGATGGTAAGTGATGATAAGGGCCTAAGATGGAATTGAGCTTCACCTGGAACCCTCAACCACAGAGGGGCTGGCTATCTTATCATATATTGTCGGAACGCAATAATGCTGGTAACATTATTAATATAGCGACAGATTTTGATAAATAAGATGATGGTGGTAGCTTGCCAGTCAGACTTCAAAGAAGTCCTACCACCAACCGCACCATTTATCGGGTACGGAAAGCGCATTACATTGCTAACTGCTGCACTCAGAGACCTCAATTAACTTTAATGAGTATTTAATGTCAAAATTTTTCATTCAAATCAAGACCATAGAGCCGGCAAGAATAGCGACTAGTTTTGAATTGTCATTTTTTGACGTTAAGTACTCATTAACGTTATTTGACGTCTCTGAGTGCGGCAGTAAGTGATCTAAGAGGAACGCTGCTGCCGATTACTCATTGCTGTTTTAACCCTGAGTCGCCTTATACGACACCCGCGGGAGAGATTTGGGATGGTGACAAATTCGCTCTGCCGTCACCACACACGGCAGTTTTCTATCGATATACAGCAGGTGCCTAAAAATTTTAATCACCACACCACTGACAAGATAAGATCCTTAGTGCATAGAAAAAGAAAATAAGTATGTTATGTGTATTCGACAATATCTATCAGTGTGTTTAAGACTTTCTGTACGATCACCATAATCGTTTATTGAAAGGCTCCTCGGACGCTGTCAGCCGTCGTCAATGATTGACAATGGCAATGATTAGGTACACGCACGTGACAAAAACCCACCTCTATACACATTTAATCTATACTTATATTATAAAACTGAAGAGTTTGTTTGTTTGTTTGTATGGTTGGTGAAACGCGCTAATCTCAGAAACGACTGGGTAAACAGAAACATTCATTTTGTGTTGGATAGGCCATTTATTGAGGAAGGCTATAGGCTATACAGTGTGTCCCTGGATAAAGTGCAATCCCGAAAGGGGATGAAACTAGACCATGAATCATTGACTAGAAAAATATAAAAAAAAATTATAAAAAATTATTGTAGGATTTATTGGTATTTTAAGATTTTCATGTTTCATTAAGGACTCTATGTACAAAAGTATTGATTTCTTCCAAAATAATGGGTATATTTCTTTGAAATAATGTATGCCTAATACCTGGCGATGACCATGAAATAATAAATAGTACGCAAAAAAGTAACTATCTTGGGTAAAAAAATGTATTTTTATGAAAAAAATGATTTTTTAGACGTTTATTTTAAAAAACTTCAAATTACTAAAAAAATGTGTCCTATAACTATGTAATTTTATAGCTTACTTTTATTCTTTACTATTTTAGCTTCCAAATAAAAAAAAACACAATGTTCTAACTCAAAAATTGGCTAGGTAGGAGTTATTTACATTTTAGTAGGTAATAAAAGTCAGACTTTAATCACAATAACTTTATTAATAAAATTATCCGTAATTTACAATTTTGCATTTTTATTTAATGCATTAAATGTTCAAAATGGCCTCCTCGATTTTGCAAGCACATTACTGCACGAATATTAATTTGGTTAGTGGCTCTGCGAATCATTCCTGGATCATTTTTAATGTCATTTGCGCATTGAATTAATCGGTCGTGCAACTGTGCCTCGGTATTTATTGGCGTGCTGTATACTCTTTGCTTCATGACACCCCATAAAAAATAATCTAGGGGTGTCAGATCAGGTGAACGCGCTGGCCAGCCTACTGGCCCTCCTCGGCCAATCCACCGGTTCGGGTAATTTTCGTTCAAAACACGATTAGGCTCCACTTTAAAAGTTCGTAAATAGCGTGTTTTTTTAGTTAGAACATTGTTTTTTTTTATTTGGAAGCTAAAATGGTAAAGAATAAAAGTAAGCTATAAAATTACATAGTTATAGGGCACATTTTTTTAGTAACTTGAAGTTTTTTAAAATAAACGTCTAAAAAAATTATTTTTTTCATAAAAATACATTTTTTTACCCAAGATAGTTACTTTTTTGCGTACTATTTATTATTTCATGGTCATCGCCAGGTATTAGGCATACTGGTTTTTTTTATTTCAAAGAAATAGACCCATTATTTTGGAAGAAATCAATACTTTTGTACATAGAGTCCTTAATGAAACATGAAAATCTTAAAATACCAATAAATCCTACAATAATTTTTTATAATTTTTTTTTATATTTTTCTAGTCAATGATTCATGGTCTAGTTTCATCCCCTTTCGGGATTGCACTTTATCCAGGGACACACTGTATAACAACCGACATTAACGCGCGCCCCGCGAGCCCCTAGACAAAAAACAATAATGTAACTTAATTGTACTGTTATTATAGCTCAATCAAATTGTTTGAAATTACAATGGCTTAACTTAAACTAAGTTTTGTTGATAATTACAAAACATTATATAGCAATGCTAGTTTTTTTTATAGTTTTTTTAATTTAATTGTTCTTATTTTCACTAACCACTAATAAACACACTGATTGATAGTAGGGTCAATTCTGACATGATTCTCTAAACTTAAAATTTAATTTAATATCAGTCTCTCCTCTTCATTCTGTATTGAGAATGAAAGAGAAACACTGTTGTCAAATTATTCTTAGGTTTAGAGAACCATTGTCAGAATCGATCCTATTGTCGCAAGCAAATAACTAAATGAGACTTCTTTCTTTTTCTATGCACTATCTTATCTTATTAGTGGTGGTTAAAATTAAATTTAGGTAAATTAGCTTTTTTAGAATTAGCTTATTATTTACCAACTGCCGCACTCAGAGATGTCAATTAACTTTAATGAGTACTTAATGTAAAAAACAAAATCATATAAATCTAGATCCGGCAAGAATAACTAGTTTTGAATTGTCATTTTTTTACTATAAGTACTCATTAACGTTAATTGACGTCTCTGAGTGTGAAAGTAAGAGGTACGTGTATATCAATAGAAGGTATATAATTTGTATTTTATTCTTATAAATGTTCGACAGATATTCCGACACGGTGATAGAACTCCGGATCAAGAAGAATTGGAACTATATCCTTCTCACGAACAATTCAAAGATATTTTCTTCCCCTACGGAAAGAAGGCGCTAACTAATGTGAGTCAATTATATTTAATCACCAATACACGTAGGGCCAGCCTAGCTAGCATGACTACCATGACACGATAATTACGATAAAGCGATATATAAGCGATAAATGCGACACCACATCTCCATTTCACACAATCATCAACACCACCAGCCTTTTAATATACCCACTCCTAGGGCACAGGCCTTTCCTATGGATGGAAGAATATAGGGAGAATGGGCAATAACCCACCACGCTGGCCTAGTGCGGGTTGGTGTGGGTATGGGTAGTTACCTTTTATACATACTTAAATTACGCCTATTTCATCCCGAAGGATTATAATTGTATACATATGCTGACGTAACCACACGGTAACCCTTACATGTATATATTGTAATTATGGCAAAAATCGAAATACATAATTTTGTCTTAAGGTTGGATTCTTCCTGCTTAATAATACTCACTTTATCATTTCTCAATGAGCAACATGGTATTCAATAAGAATTTTTTATGCCACACAGAAAGGGAAACAGCGTGGTTTTCTCGTCGGCCAGTATTTGAGGCATCGCTATGACGGTCTTGTGTCCCGGCTGTATTTGCCCGACGAGGTCACCACGAGGACTACCGGGTATGCCCGCACCAAAATGACCGCCCTCACTGCCTTGGCAGCGCTGTACCCGCCACTGCCACCTCAGAAGTGGAATCCTGCATTGGACTGGCAACCTATTCCTTACGACACTAAACCATCTGATATAGATGATGTAAGTATATTCATTACATGCGTTCATGTCACGCCTTTCTCCCACAGGGGTAGGTAAAGATCACCTTTTTCCACTTGCTACGATCAGATTGCTTCATCCAATATAATTGATGTCTATTTGTCGCCTAGCTGTAAGTGTAGACGTTATTACGACTGACTGTGTTATATATTTATCTTCGACGACTAATGACTTAACATTGATAATTTAAATTGTAATAGTTTAACGGTATAATTTGTAATAAAGTTAAATTTCGTATTAGATTTCAATAGAAGTATTCGTTTGTTATGTTTTTATAATTTAAAGTTATTCAAAATATTTTGTTCATTCAGATGATTTATGAATAAATACTTTATTATTTTTTGTTGTGGTTTCTAAATGGTTCTGCGTACACGTAAGCCATTAAATCTATGGTAAATATGTATACAAAATATGGTTTAATCATGGTTAACAACTAATCACTACCGGCTAATTGGGTTTTTGATATGTTTAGGTAACATTTTCTGTTTACCCAATTAAATGTAACGTCTCTATAATTGTAAGTTCGGCTTAGGTAGGTAGGATATAATATTCAAAATAAATTAATATTGACTTGATGATGTTTATTCAAAACATAAAGAAATTTTAATTTCATATTGCGCTGTTAATTGCCATTACCTATTGTTAAATAAATAAACATTTACAGCTACTATATTGGTACAACTGTCCACGATATCTATGGCTACGGAATAAGGTCTACGACTATCCAGAGATGAAGGCTTTCGTGAAACCCTACCAGAATCTCCTCACATATTTGTCGGAAAAAACTGGAAAAAACATCACAACGCCTGAAGATGTTTTTTACTTAGACAATTTGTTCCAGACCTTGGTAAGTGATTCGTAACAGACTTTCTGAACTAACAGAGATAATATAATTATGATAATTGATGATTAGAGGTAGGCATTTCACCCAAAAGTTTTGTTCCATCTCCTCAAAAATTGAGTAAAAACGTTGTCCTGTCCTCATAAGCTAAAAAGTAGTATATTTATGAGAAAAAAAAAATTAATGCCTACTTATCAGATATTCTTCAATAAAATTCTTACAATAATGTTATTGATTGCTATAAGCTCGCTCGCTATTAGATGGGACCTAACATAGTGGCGAAAAGAGGGTGTTAATTACAGCTCTACTACTCTTTCGGGGATAAATAGGCATAATTTGTGGTGATGATTCGGACAGTTTGATTATCTATCGGACGGGCAAAGCCACATAGCGTTAGCTCTTTTAAAATTATAGGAACTACACTAAAATATAGCGTATCTCAATTATATATGATTTTTTCTTTTCAATTTACTATCCAATGAATTTTCTTGAAAAGAGATGTGTTGGTTTCTCTAAGTTACTTTTATTCAGGTAACGCTTTTTAGCTTATGAGAGCAGTGCAGTAGTTAATGCCTGCGTTAGTCGTAGTGACGACATCAAATTGACATGACCTAGATTAATAAATTCTGCACACATAATATTATTGTCAATACCGCTGCTGTAATAATATCGAGCTATTTAAATATTATTATTGTAACAAATTATTACATACATACATACATACATAAATCACGCCCATATCCCCGAAGGGGTAGGCAGAGGTGAATTCTCACCCGCGTTTCGCCAATTATGTTAAGTCCCATGTAATAGGTGGCGAGCCTATTGCCATTTATCGGGCACAAAAGTCGCAGTACATTGTCAGGACGGTAGTATAAGAGGAAGGCTGCTGCCCATTCCTCATCACTGATTTATCCTTAGTCGCCTTGTACGACACCCACGGGAGAGATTTGGGATGGTGACAATTGTATTCTACTCTGCCGTCACCACACGGCTAACGGCTAACAAATTATTGACTATAATAATAGACTGTATGTACTTTGAAGATGTACCCCATATTGGACTGGGTGCTCAATATTATTTTATAAGGTCGTAATCAACTAAAATATCTTGTTAAATAAAACTAAATAAAACGAGCACATATTTCTATCACTCGTTAAATATTTAGTTTGTTTATCTCAGTTACCATTCCAATTAAGTGTTAATTAACTGGGACAGTATGAGAAACTCTAAACCGTAAAACATAGAAGAAAAGTCAGGGAGACCATCAGATGTTTTTTACAGAAAACAATTTTGGCATGATATGTTTTATAATAACAGCTCAAGCTAGTTGAGAAAAAAAAAATCGAAAATGAATCGAGAAAAAAAAAGAGCCGTCAAAATAAAATGTGCGCACAAAAAATGCGTGATACCAACAATTAGAATACGAAAGTTTATTTAAATACCTTAAAATCTGAATTGAATTTTAGGAAAATGTTGGAATCAAACCGCCGAAGTGGGCCCAAGATGAAATGCCCAAGATAAAGCAAATGACAAAAGTAGAGTACGCGGCGGAGTTCTTCACTCCGGAGTTGAGGAAATTGGCCTCAGGTAGGTACAAATATCACAGAATTTCATAAGGCTCATTATAAGGAAGTTAAATTAAAATAATACTTGTTTATTTTAATTTAACTTGTTTATAATAAGTTATTTTAAAAAAAATGTTAATCTGGGCTTAACTTTATTCAGGGTTTAAGCAATCATGCTGTCGGGTAGTTCCACATGCCTACAGCCCATTTAGGACGAGTTGAAGAAAACAAAAAATAATTAAAAATCTGTTCTACAATTATTATTCGTCCCAAGCTAATTTTTCTATCGATTTCAAACATATAGACAACGATATATAACATTAAAAAAAAACTAGGCTTAAGGACGTATTTAGGCTTTTTATGCCCGACCGACCAATTTATGATGATCGACCTACAAGCAGAAATTCAGTAGGTATACCATTTCTGCCGGTCATCACTCATCACATGACAATATCTATCTAATATCAAAACTAATATGCCCAGCAGTCGGCAATAAATTAGAAATACTATCACACGTTCAAAGCAACTAAAGACATCTTTTATCAAAGATTTAAGATAGAGTTTTATCGACGACATAATGTATTGTATTCTTCCTAAAACAGGAGTTCTACTGAACGAGATATTGAACATATCTGACGCAGCCATATCAGGTCGCGAAGACCAGCCGCTGCTTTGGTTATACTCAGCCCACGAGAACAATGTTGCCGGTTTGATGGCAGTGTCCAGGGTGTTTCAAGCGCACCAACCGAGCTATGGTGCCACCTTTTCACTGGAGCTCAGGAAGCATCGGTCTACTGGGCAGTACGGATTTACGGTATAATATTTATGATAAAACTTTAAATAAAAAAAAATGGCCTGGAGTGGTGTTAGCAACACGGGTTTCGTCATGTATCGCTCATTTATAAGATATTAATTTAATGTCTATTTGATGCATCATACCTTGAATGTCCCCACTCCTGGGGCTAAAGGAATAGGCCTTCCCTATTAATTGAAAAATAAAGGGATAAAAGTAAATCACCCATCTGATCAGATTCTTGTCAAATAACTACGAGTGTGTAGTCATAGTGAGATAATTGACAAATGGCCGCATCATACTGAGATTTTTTAGTTACATTATGCGTACAATTTTGTACAATTTACCTACGCCTTTTTCGCCTGCACAGCCGGCACTGCCGGCCCGGCAGGACCTTTAGTAACCTTTAGTAATACCCGCGGGAGTTATTAGGGTGGCTACAATGATTGTACTCTACTCTGCTGCGAACACACATACCTACAGCATCAGTTAGTAAGCAATGTGCTAGATTTCAAGAATGTGTTAGCTTTTCGAGTATATGTATACATAAACCGAACAAACAATGAATATGCTAGGCAGTAGTTATAGCAGACATGTCTTATCTAACCTAGATATAAATATATTCATTATTTTGAAAACGCATAACAATAAAGCTAACGACATAGGTATGCATTTGTTTCTTAATTGTTTATAGATCGTAAAACTGAGCGTCGTACCAATTGATCAGTTTTCGATGGTGTATTAAGCATTAGATGTGTGAAATTAAAATAAGCGCTGACGACATTTTACTGTTATAAGGGCACTGTAAGAACGAGTACTTACTTATACATGTATAGCCCTGGAATTATCAGACAAATAGTTCCTTTGCTGTATTTTGCTGTGATTTGAATTTTGAGTGTTAGAAAGATAATAATTACCATTCCAAATTTATTTTCTTTTAATATTATCGATACTAATATTATAATAATGCTGAAGAGTTTTTTTGTTTGGTTAAACGCGCTCATCAATTACTGGTTCAAATTGAAAAATTATTTTTGTGGGATAGTCAATTTATTGAGAAAGGATATATATAGGCTATTTAAAAACTGACAATAACACGAGTGAAGCCGCGGGCGACCACTAGTATTTTTTTTAAACATTGAATAAAAACTTAAAAACTTATTACAAGTTGACTACTGGTTTAGCCATAAATCAGGGTGGGATGAATGGGCAGTAGCTGTCTTGGTACAACACACTACGTACGATTAAACACAGCTAGGGAATTTTGGGTGTCAAAACACCTAGGTCAATACACCTTAAGTAAAAACAGGCGTGACATACACACCGACACTTGTTATTAATGAATGACTCGCACTGCGATAAGTGGAACTTTCACACCCTATCAGCGCAGGGTTACCTAAATTGTTTAGTTGATAAACAGTGGTCCGACTGTCGTACCACTGCCTAATCTACTTATCAAATTAAAAAAAGGGGGTACTGGCCTAACCTATTAGACGTCGTACGATATGTATAAACAATTTATGAATATTATCTTACGACTTGTTATCTTGAATTGGCAATAGAGTTCCTCGTTACACCGCCCAGTAGTAATACTGCCTTAACGTGCTCAGTACATGGCAATTAGGCTGACCTCCATTACTTAGACCATAAGATAACTGCCGAATTATGGATGTTACCGTTCTGCATTTCTGCCTACTCTTTGGCATAAACAGGCATGATATACTGGGTTAACATTATTCTATAATACTATAATGTTAAAAAAAACATAATATTTTACATAATCATGGTCTTCCTACACAGCTCCCTTAGTAAAAATCAATTTGTTTCTTTCTAAACTCATGTAGGTATTTCTTTGCTGCTCTAGTATAATTGTCATACAATACAACTTCCAAATGAACAATCAAAAGTTGCACGTCAGTTTACTACAATCATTATGTCAAACTTTCTCAATTTTGACTTCATTATTGTAAAGCAACATTTTCATGTGCGCAAAGTCAAACAAATTAAGATTGGAAATGCCATGAGTTGCCAGAATAATAAAGAAATATTAGACAGTGACAGGAATTTATGATATTATTGTCCCATATTAATATAGTTTTATATTTTCCTACAGGCTGTTTACGCTAGCACCGCCGGCGGCCCAGCAGAGATACTCCCCATCCAAGGCTGCCAAAACCATCTAATCTGCGACTTCGAGACCTTCATCGATCTCACAAGAGACGTCGTTATCCCCTACGACGAGTTTCGACAGCAGTGTTCGATTTTAGAATAAATTAAGCTAGTCATGTTATTTATTTATTTTATAATCGAAAGATTTGAACGATAGTACCAACAGAAGAAGTACAATTTTACGATGAAATAAACGGCTGTGAATTATCAATTTCTTTGTTTTATTTATTAATCTCTCACACATATTTTAAAGCTGATGCATATTCATGTGGCCTTAGATTTAAAATTGGACTAAATTTTATAATAAATGTTGATGAGATTTCAACGAGTGACAGTAACGAATGTGACGATCATCGTATTATGATTCAAACCATTAACAAAAATTACCTGGGAGGAGCTCGCTAGCGCAGTGGCACAGCGCGCTTGGCCTGCGATTGCGTACACCAAACAATTTCGCTTAGGCCGGTCATTGGATGGATGACCAGAAATTTATTATCTTGAGTTCCTCCGTGTTTCGGAAGGCACGTTAAGCCGTTGGTCCCGGCGGCATCTGCATTCGTTAGTACCCACCAACCCGCACTGGGCCAGCGTGGCGGGTTATGGCCTAATCTCCCTATATTCTTCCATCCATAGGGAAGGCCCGTGCCCCAGCAGTGGGGACATTAAAGGGCTGGTGATGATGATGATTACTATATTTTGCTGATTACTTATACATGGTGTTTGGTACATGGGGTATCCATGATTTATTTATTTATTATTAATACAAACCAACAGCTCACATATTAAATTAATATAAAGTAAAGGGTTACATTCATGTTACATGATAACATAGTCATATAAATAGGTACTATGGGTATGGTGATATCAAAAAAATTTATATGTAAAAAAAAAAATTCTACATAAGAACTAATAGTGCGATAAAAAAAACAAATAGTATGAAACATTTTAATTTGTTATCTTTTCTAAAACTCGCATTAATTTTTTTTTTTGTGAAACCTCACGCAGCGACTACATTCTAAGGGAGCTGGCATCGAGAAAATAAACGAACGAACGTACGGACTGAGTACAGTTTTTCTGAACAATGCCCTCTAAGCTAAATGTCTAAATAGCAAAAAATAGAAATATGCACTCAACCTTTCCTATATTGATAACATTCTTGTCTGTGACTGGTCTATGTCTTGGATTAGTCTTATTCGCACAATCCGAAAAGTTGACCCTCAACTGCACCTTACTCGAGAGCAACTAACAGATCGCGCCTTTAAAACAATGTCAATTAAAAGGGAGAATTAAAAAAAAAAAACAATGTCAATTATTTTCTTCTTGAGAAAATAACCCACATCGTTATAGAAACGTAAGCTGTATTAAGGGGTCCGATCGATCCCCAGGGAGGTACAAATTTGTACTCGGTTTGATAGGTGGAAGGGCTTCTTTCAAGTCCGCCTGGCTAGCTACCGCCATCATATCAAAATACTGTCGCCATTATAATAAAATGCTAATAGCATTATTGTGTTCCGACAATTTGTGATAAGATAGTCAGCCCCTCTGTGGTTGAGGGTTCCAGGTGAAGCTTGATTCCATCTTAGACCCTTATCGTCATTTACCATCAGGTGAGACGAAGGGCAAGAGCTTCCCTGAATAACATAAAAAAGAGCATCACGTAAAATGTTCATGGTTGCACAATATACTTCCCCGCCAATTAAGAACACTGTTTCTGTTAAGGCCGCTGCTTGTTTCATAAGAGATTAATCTCCCGACAGCTTGCAATAGATTTATCTTTTTTGATTTACCTAAATACATACTAATGGCAACTCATTATATGCTGGCTTTGCCCGCATATACATCGAGACAGATGGATTAATGCATATTGTGAAATTTGATAAAGAACTCAAGTATGCAGAGAGACACACAATTTACATAAAACACAGACAATAAACAACATCTAATCAAGACTACCTAAATAACAATGTGCCTCGTTGTAATGTCAAATTACAGAGAACGAGTGTAACCTTGGCATGTTTGAAGGAGATGATTTTGTAAGATTCAGGTAAAACATAGTAACGAGAATCAGTATGATTATACAAATACACATTGCTAGGCGTCTAATTAAACTTTGATAGAGATAATAATACCGGCGACGGACATGTTGAGGACGTGTAGACATGGTGTCGTGTATATTTGTTGTTAAGTCGTGAAATAATTAAAATCTGAAGAAAATTAAATGTGGCTACTGTAGCTAATTATGGTGCAGCTGCTCAGCATTTGTATACGGTAAGTAATATTGCCATTTTATTAAGACAAACCTAACCTAAATCTCGTAATACAAAAATAAATCACTATTTAGCTATTAGATTAGAATCTCATTTTTAGATGGGTTCTACACACTGTACAGCTGTTAAGTACACAGATACCTCTTATTTTTGTTTGTCTTCGACAAAGTGACAATTTATATTTTGTACTATGTAACTATGTAGCTACATATTTTAATGGTAAAAATATTAATTTCGCATACATAATTCGCTTTTGGGACATATAAAGTTATGAACAAAGTCTTGGAGATATTTAAGTCATATCAAAATTAAGGGTGATGATGATATTATATATTTGTACTGTATATTTTACGCCATCTAGTGTCTGTAACAGTGCTTAAGCTGCTTACTATAAGTGTGAATGTAAGAAATATTTATTTACCTGTATTAAAATAGTATACTAACTACAAAAATTAATACAAATAAATGTATTGCAGTATACAATCAGGACCATCTAGGGTTATACGGGAATCATTCACCCTCAGTCTCGTTGGCTAAAACGCGGAAGCTATCGTGTCGCTTCACCAGCGCAAATGCAATCTTTTAATTCACTCTAACCTAACGCGGTTACATAAATAAACTATTCGATTTTAATTTTAACATTATATCAATGTTAGAAAAATTAGTACAAAGATTTTGGTGGTTAGAAAAAGAATTTCGAAAAGTTATGATCTTGAGGCGGGAATCGAACCCGCGTCCGCTGCTATCCGGGCAGGTGCCTGACCACTCGGCCACCCAAGACCTTGGGTCCCAAGATTTTCTAACCACCAAAATGGTTACATTAAAACCTTTGTTTATGGATTTTAGTTATTTATTTTTATATCTGTCATATTTATACACCGTTCACCATGTGGTAACGACAAAGCAAAATACAATTATTATCACCCCTAATCTCTTACGCGGGTGGCGTCTAACTGCCGCACTCAGAGACGTCAAATAACGTTAATGAGTACTTAACGTCAAAAAATGACAATTCAAAACTAGCTGCTATTCTTGCCGGGTCTATAATCTAGATTTGGATGAAAATTTTTGACATTAAATACTCATTGAAGTTAATTGACGTCTCTGAGTGCGGCAGTTAGTCTATTAAGGGATAAACAGTGATGAGGAATGAACAGCTGCGTTTCTGTTATATCACCAAAACAATATACTGAGATTGACGCTTGATAGATTTTATTACGCTCGCCTGTTTCATACATGGGACCTAAAACAATTGCCGAAATGTGGATGTTGAACCAAATGAATGACATAGCTGATCCTCCTGTTCTTCACCAGGCAATCTCGCTAAGTTTACTTTTACACACCAGCCCGGCTAGCATGACCATCGAAACACGATATGATACAGCAATTTGTCGCTTTGAACTCTCACAAAAATCATTGGACTTAAATAAAAGGCTTTATCTATATTTTATAGCCTTATAAGCTCTAAGATAGTCATTTAAGGCTTTGAATTGTTAAAAATTCAATGATTTTTGACAGTTCAAAGCGATAAATGGCCATATCATATCGTGTTTCGGTGGTTATGCTAGCCGGGCAGGGGTGAGTTGAGGCTGATGCATTGTGTTGTTTTATCGCTCCCAGGCCAGTCATTAAAAATTGGACCACTCGAATCCGTGCCACCGCGAGAAGCCGTGACGGACATTTGTATTGATGTTACGATAATCCATAAATAATATAATGACATTCATGGGCCTTTCAAATAAAAAAAGTATTCATTCAATGTAGGTATGTACCTACTTACCTATATTATTAATGTATATAATGTATAACCACATGATGTCTCAAGTGTCCCGCGCGTAGGGGCAAGCCAATCTAAATCTTGATTGTATAATGCTTGTCGAAGATTACGGGACTTTATATTTAATATATTTATATGAGATCCAAAAAAAACCTCGATTAATGAGTTCAGTATGACAGAAAAAATTGTAAGATTGTAAGAACAATTTGTGACATCGCATGACATCATCGCAGACCTTTATAAAACCTTGGTTTATAAAAGATTGCAGGGCATATCTGTCCTCAAATTGCATATCTGTTTTCATATTACATTAAATTGCCAATTATACGTACAACTCAAGGATCTGCTGGTCTAGGGTCAAGGTTTGGACAACGAAAATATCTAAATGACAATCGAGACGGCTGCCTGACTGAATTGCTAGTAGGAAATGCTTTATGCGATAGTAATCTGCATATCTAACTGACGGCGATCATTCGACCAGTTCCCATTGAAAGTGACGTCATCAAGGGCGTTTCACGGGAGACGGAACGCACAAATGGCGTCCGACGATGCGGACACATCACATTTATAATAAAAAAGCGGCACAACTCATAAAGTACTCCGAACCGGTGTGTGTTTTAAATGTATGGAATCAAGACTTATTTTTGCAAGGAAAGCTTTTTGATTTGTGTCGCTTTTATATTCGAGAAGCGGACATGTGCAAATAGGTACCGCAACTACCGCGGCACAATCGATTGGACAAAGTCAATCATTTGCGCGGACAGGTCGAGGCGACCGTGAATCTGTGAGCGTCCCGTGCATCAGTGGGATACCGCCTCGCGAACAGTGCACTCCCTGCGAACCGAACCCAGCTGTCATATTACGAGTGATTGTGATTAAATGACACCTAGTGGCGCCCGTCGTCATGCTACCCAGTAATTGACTGGAGATCGGATCGATTCAGCATCGAACCAGAATGTAGAAGTGTCGGCTCAGCGGATTAAAATGTAAGTGATGCGCTTGCGCAGTGTGATTGTAAATTTAATAACCATAGGAAATAATAGGCAGGCACGTGCAATATTAATGAAACCCTACTACCCTAGTAGTAAGCAGAGGCAAATTAAAACCCACGTTTCGCCAATTATATTAGGTCCCTTGTAATAGCAGGCGAACCTATTGTCAACTATTTGGCACATAAATCGAAGTACTATGTAGCATAAGAGGATCGCTACAACCCGTTACTAAACTCTGTCTAAGCCATTATCTAGGTACTCATACTGTTAGCCTTATTTAAAACTAATACCGATATTTTTATTTCAACTTTATTTGAAGGTCGTACAGAATGATATTAAAATGATGATAATGATCCTAAAACGGAATAGGTAAATCGTGTGTATTATTTTGTGGTCGTTACAAATAAACAGGTGATTATGGTTCTAATCTATGACATAAGTCGACATTCTGAGTCTGCGGTTTATTTCAATTTACATTTTAACCGTTGTTAACGATATTAGAAAAAAACACTAGGTCAGCAAGGCTATATTAAAGTGTGCTACTGTAGCATACACAAAACAAAATAGTTAAATATTTATAAGTTGAAGTTATTGATTTTGCAACACCTTTGACATCTGTTGAATTTATAATTACAAATTTCTAGGTGACCTGACAAACGTTTGAGTAGCCCTTATAGCGTAACGGCATAAAAAATAGCCTACGGCCCCATTCTCAGACCTAACAAATATACAAAAAAAATGTCAACAATCGGTCAAGCCGTTTCGGAATGCTCGAACACTGTGAGACTGTGACATAACATTTTTATGTCACACCTGGCCGTAAAGTGGACTTTTCTGCCCGCTTCGCGTACGGAAAATTCTACTTCCAGGTCAGGGGGTGACATAAAACTATGATCTTACCCCGGGCGATAAAAAGAAATCCTCAGATCGCATATTTATAGCGTGTCAAATACGTGCGACTTGAGATATTCTTTGACTTGAGACATATATTATACTATTATATATTAGATTAGTTGTATTGCGTTAACAAATGGGTGCGCGTGCGCAGGAAAGAGGGCGGTCGCGAGGAGGAGCCGACCAACGCGGCGGCAGCAGCGGCACCGGCGCCGGGCATCCGCACCGAACACACCTGCTGCTGCCTCGGCGTGTTGGTGGGCGTCTCGCTCATCGCCGGTAAAAAGTAGATTCTGTAGACTCTGTGCCCATAACATGATTGATCTCTAAGCTTAAGAAAATTCCAGTTTCCCTTTACCTTACTAAAATGTATGGAAAACAGTTTTCTTTATATGTGGGTGTTCTAATCGTGAGAGAGAAAGAGAGTTTTAATCCTTTATTGGAATGGGATAGATTGGCATTAAAAAAAATACTCAATTCTGAAGATTTTCTCGCTGACTGCACATGTTAACAAAAATCTGTGAATGTCGATTATCATCACTCAAAAAGTTGGGAATAGTTTCCTAAGATCATTTTCGCGTGACAGCGTCTCTTTTCTATACATTCATTAATCACTAGCACCTTTACGGTGGGATGGATGATATGAATCAAAAGGGAGTGGATGTCTTGATGACGTCTGAGATATGAATGGAAGAGGAAACATACTGCGCCGACCGTCCAAAGTCACAAAGAAAAGTCCACTTTATGGTCAGTATCTATAGAATATATACTATCGAGAAGAATAGGACCCTTTATACAATATCCGCTAACATATTATCGATATAATATTGAGATGAAACGACCATTTTGTAACTGTTTGCTTAACAGGATTCATTATGGACATAACTCAAGTACGTATTTGTGTAAATGAATAATTATAAAAAAAAATAAACTTCTTATAAAACAAAGAAAATTGGTTGTTTTGTAAAGAGTTTTGAAAAGACTGACAGTTAATTTTAAAAACTCACTTTGTTCCACCAGCCCTCGTAGCAGTGATTCTCATGAAAGATTCTACTGTAGATATAACGGCGCTGCGGCAGGTGCACGTGGTAAGTGAAACTTTCTGTGCGATATATTTAAAAGGGTTGTATGGGTCTTTGAAACATCATCGAATACCGACAGTTTCAATTCATTAATAAATATAATAAGGAAAAGCAAATATTTTGTCTGTGTCAGATCAAGTAGCTGACCAACTACTTCACAAAAGGAGTATGCCCATTCTTGGGCCCATGTTGTACCCGAACCAAAATTGTCTCCAGCTTTTTAGAGATAAACTCTCAAAATTCTAACTAGTAATTAATTTTAATTTGAACTTCTATTTCGATTTTTAATGTGTCATATAAAGTAAAATGATAAAGTAAATAAAATGTCATTTTTTATGTAAGATTATAAGTTATAAGCTAATTTTAGGTGCTTTCTAGGTCAATTTCTTTTAAATCCGGCTAGCTACAAAAAATTAAAAAGAAAATAGATTGTGTTTCAAACCCTACAAATCGAGGTATGGTTATGGAGGTACAAAATTGTTAAATTTGAAACCAACGTCCATACAAGATTGGACATTCTCCTTTGCCGATTCATTCATAATTATACTATATTGATAAGATAAATAATTATACAATTAATAATTAAACTCATTGTATAAATAGAAGCTACAATTTAGAAAAAGCTACGATTTAAAAAAAATAGAAGCTCCTATTATTGTTTTGATTTGGGTCCAAATGCATTATAGTCATTGTTGTTCAGCATCATTGAAATGCTACATAACAATGACTAAAATGACAAAAACAGCAATGTTAGAAATTTAATTCTACATGAGAGGAGCTCGCTATGATATATGAGGAGTTCAAATAAAATACAGTTTGATAACAATAGTTGTTATGATAAAACAATGCGTTCATCTGCACAGTTAATGTCGCACGGGGAACGCACACCAAGCGAGCGGGAGTTGGCCATGCTCGGTGCGCCCCCGCCGGAACACGTGTTCGTGCCCTACGGCGCCGGCGCCATGACCAATGTAAGTTTGCATTGCAGGTTTGTAAAATTTCAAAACTATAACCCTAATTATAAAACATGGACTAAAGCTAGTCACGGTTTAAACTTTATTTCAGCAAATAAAAGTGACAGCATCAGTTTTAAACTATGACTAACTTAAGTCCATGTTTTTTAAGGGGGTAATAGTTTTAACTAGAGGAAAATTTTTCAACAACATCATCATTATAAGACTGACGTCATAAAAGTACGTTTGAAACGCTGGAAAACATAGTACATGCAAAAAAATATTATGCGCAGAAAATTTTGTTCATGGCTAAATGATAATGTTAAAATCCTTTGTAGTTTACAATATCCAAAAAAAAAATGAGTAACAGAAAACACTTTATAGCCATGATGACATTCTTCACGGGTGTCATGTGGCATCCTATTCCGAACAATAGTGCTGTTAAACCGTAGTACCTCGATTCATCATATTAGGTGGCCGTAACGAATGGTTTGCGATCACAATAAAGCGCATGTCAGCTTCTGTCGTATTGGATTTAGTTCTCTCACACTGTTACACAGCCACACCTTTATCCTGGCTATTGACGGGTTAACAGACCATTGTAGTACTGTATTCCATTGTTAGCGTAAATATAACACCTTAATTGGATTACAATTTAACCGACATCACTTCTTTAGTTCTGTGCCAATGTAACATGCCTTAGAATTACAATACAGTTGTCACCATCACCACCCGTGATCGTCGTACAACGCAATTAAGAGTTATAATGATCATAAAGAGGCATCAGCGTTTCTGATGCAATATCTAACAAGTTGCTTTGATTGAAATTCCCGAGAAATGACAATAAGCGAAACGTAGGGGGTTATATCACCCCTAAATAAATCGTGTGTGTATGTATCATTAGCTGCAGGCTAATAACATAAATCTATTGCAATCTCTATGAAAATTTATGAAATGTATTATAATTTTACAGCTTTAGTTACTAACAGATTGCTAAGTGAAAGACGATGTAAAATTGCGAAAAGAAAGAGAGATGTCAAATTGCAAACATGGTTATGTGCAAAAGCAACAATTTTATTACTTTCAATCAAGAATTGTTAGCAACAGATTCCGAAATCAGTCTGCCTGCCGGCCATATACGAACTGGCCATAACATTGAACTTGTATTGCGTTTGAAGGGTCAGCCGGTAGGAAAACGTTGACAAATGCGTTTGCAACGAATCGCCTACTTCCCGATTCGATGCGGAGGGAGCCTCGATTACTGTAGCTCACAACGTTTAAGCGATGCCGAGGTGTCGAGAGACGCGGATTGCCGTCAGACACTAATAATGATTGATTGCTGGTCGCAAGCGCAACGTACACCACTGTGATCTGGGCTGGTCAAAACCGTCAGTCTTCCTTTGTTTCAGGAAGGGAAAATGCTGACCTTTGAAATGGGCGCCTTACTTAGGAAGAGATACGACGAGTTTCTCGGACCACATTATGACCCTGGTAATATTTGTATGTTTTATACAATAATTAGTTACGTCCTAGTTTGAAATTTATTTACATTCAAATTGAGGTTGTTTATGTTCAAAACTTGTATCAATTAATCGTGATTAGAATAATATACCAAGTGTATCGAATTGGTAAACGCCTGCCGATGCTGCAGAGGCTCAACGGCTTAATGTGCCTTCCGAAGCACTCCGTGCTTCGGAAGGCACATTAAGCCGTTTTGAGCCGAGTTCATATATTTTTGGCCTCGAGATAGTAATATATTTCCAAAGACCGAAAATCCAATGACCGTCCATAGCGAACATTGCTTAGAATAATACGCAATCGCAATCCGAGCGCGCTAAGACACAGCTCTATCGAGTTCCTCCAGTTAGATATTTCCAGCCTGGCTTGTTTCTTACAGATTCAAGTATAGTGATAGCATCGGATACAGAATTAAGTAAAATGACTGCGTTATTGATATCAGCTGGTATCTGGCCGCCGCCATTAATACAGTTATGGAACGAGTCCATGTTTTGGCAGCCGGTTCCATACACTTATCCAACCCAGGAGGAAGATTTTGTAAGTTTATTACAAATGGTATACGTTACTTGGCAGCTAGATTTGAAAAAAAAAATTCTACTGTCTTAGATCATTTTAAATATGAAGATTAAATAAATGTTATAAAAGAATTACAAAGAAAAAGGTCAGAACATTTACGAAAAATGTTATTTTTCTCACCTAATATGTTTCTCTTTTCTATATTTCTATTCATACCTACATCATTTTTCATTTTTTTTCTGAACTCTTTTATTTTATTTAAATAATATTATGTTAATTTTTGCATGCAATACATATGTCCGACTAATCTGGGTTGAATCTTGTTACGGTGACATATATATAGTCATTAACATAATAATATAAGAATAAATTCTCTGGAATTTATTATGGCACTTTCGGAGAGATATAACAATGATATTTTTTAAATTCCACAGCTTCTTTACGAAGAACATTGCGAAAGATACCAGCAAGAGAAGGAAAGGATCCTAAGAGCCTTCACAGAGGAGAGCTTACTGATGCCTTATAAAGATCTATTTCACAAGATTGCTCAATTGACAGGGACCAACTTCAGTACGCCACAAGACGCGTACTATCTCAACAATTTGTTCTTAATACAGGTTAGAGTTTAACATAACACCGCAAAATACAATACACAACTGTGTGGTGACGGCAGAGCACAATTGTCATCGCCCCCAACCTATACTGGCGAATGTCTTATAATAAGACAACTAAAAGTTGACGAATGTAATAAACTGAGATTAACGCCCCCGATAGATGGCAAGAGGCTCGACCCTATTACATCGGACCTTTTTTTTTTTTTTTTTGACGGAGTGGAATGCATTTACGCACCGTATCGGTACCGCTAGCTAGACGGCCGACGTGTGTGGGACTCGCCCGACTCAAGATCGAGTCGGGAATACGCCACTAAACCACTCCGGTGTCCCTGCAGCCCTTCTGGCGGGGAGAGTCTGGGGTCTGCCGCGAGGCAATTCACCAGTCTAAACATCGGACCTAACCATCAGGGATAAATAAGCGTGATTAATAAATGTACATTACACAGAAATTGCCTTGTATAAAATAACTTTTCACTTTAGGTTATTAAAGTACAACCATTTTTAGTAAAACCAAAGAGCAAACAACGCTGTCGAAAAGCCTTTTTACATTCTTGTTTAATTTTCCCGCAGAAACAACGAGAATAATAGAAGTACCATTGTTAAAGTAGGTACAAACACCTACTACTTTTCTGTTAAAATAGTGTATGGTAATAGGTAATAGCTTATTGGGGTTGACATTGTGTATGGCTTTTATAAATAATTTCTCCTTGTGTGTATTTTTGTTGAGATGAATAGTGCTATTATTATTTCATAGATACGTTGAAGTAAAAATCACTGCGAAAACCTGAAAAATGTAATATATGCTATATTACATTTACAGGGTACTTCAATATCGTCTATGAGAATTTGCATGTTAAAAATACAGTTTTAACAGCATAAACTTGACATTATTTTAATATTACCCGCGTTGAGCTATAATTTATCTAATTTGATCTAGGATGACATAAAAGTACCCAATCCGAAATGGGCAAAACACGTAAAAAGAAAACTCATGGATGTTGCTAGGCTGGAGTATTCAATGATGTTCCACAACAATCTGCTGCGGAAGCTTAGCGGAGGTAAGCATTTTATAATTAATTAATGTGTATGATTGCATATACTACTTCACTACACGGGACGCGGGTTCGCATTCCACATAAGGGCAAAGTTGTTTCAAATTGTTCTGATTTGCTCCTTTTTTTTTTCGTAATATTATAAAGACTTATTATCAGCGAGAAAGAATTCACGGACAAAATCTAGTTCCATAAAGTTTGAAATACAATATACCCAAATTACACCTATGTTTATTCACAAGGCGTGAAACGTGCCCAGCAGTGTGGTTAAATGACTATAATAATTATAACATCATTAACCTCACCTGTCTGCGTTTGATAAGCACACAAAATTCTAATTACCTTCTGCTTTAAAAAATCGTTAATTTTCCTCCTAGTTCTGTGAAATTTATAGCACAGTTTAAAAGTATGGCTAATCTCTTTTAAATTTCGATTTCACGGCCTTGGACGTGTTTTACACCGGATTGTTTACATTCAAGTCTCAATTTTATAATTCACATCAATTAAGGAATCGTTTCCATAAATAAGAGTTGTTGTAAATTATTTCGTTTAAGTTTAATTTACTAGGAATTATGAATGATTGTTGGGAATAACTGGAATTATTTTCCTCCTGTCTCTTTAATTTAAAAACTCCGTGGGTTTTTTCCCGTAATACGAAGGTTAAATTCGCATCGTCCGTGAATGAGATGGAAAAAAAATCGATCAACGAAGCTACTTACCGAGGAGGAAAACTAAAGTTATGTTGGTACAAAAGTTACATTGTGTTACAAATAAAAACACGTGAAAAGCTTAATTTATTTGTTTCCAGTGTGACCTACATAGTGTATTCAATAATAATCATCATCATCACATTGCCAGCTTTCTTCACTCGATCTTCTGTTATTCATCTCTTCAGCCACACCAGTCACCTTCTTACCATACCCCACACATTCCATCCTTCTGTTCGGAATGTTCCTCAACTTCGAGATCCATCAACATTCATGTCCATAACTTTTTTAGAGTAAAGCAACAATATTATAGTAAGGGCGATAAAACAAAGAATGTCCCAGATCGCAAGTATTTGAATCACCTTATAATATATGCTATCTGAGGCTTTCTTTTTTTTCCGCCCGAGGAAAGTACATAGTTTTATATCACCCCCTGACCAGGAAGTGGGATTTTCAAATTGCGTAGCGGGCGGAAAAGTCCACTTTATAGTGAGGTGTTGACATAAAATATTTTTTATTTTATCTCAGGGTCCCTTCTGCAGCAGATAATTAATGAAGCCGTGTCCATTATGACGGACAAAACCGTGCCCCGTGTGATCGTGCGAACGGGAACACCCGTGACGGTGGCGGCATTGCTGGGGGCATGCGTCGCCCCCCCACCCCGCCTACCCGACCCTGGGGCTGCGTTGCTATTTGAGTTACACGAAAAACTACCCACAGCAAAGAGTAAGAAGGATCAGAGGAATTTAACCGACGGCCAGCGGTTCGGGTTCAAGGTAAAATTTGCAGTATATTTGGCAACAATTGTGTCGATAGACATCAATATCAATTAAGTCCTCAATTGTCCGATTGAGGTTTTTTTTTATAATTTACCTCAACGAATCGTAATACATAAATTTCTAAGCTAAACTTTAAAAATGCATAGTAACTTTCCAAATATTTTCAGATAAGCCTTGGGTTCTTTTGATATCTACTTTATTTAGAAAAACACTAAAAATATGTAATTGCAAGAAAAAAATTAAAAACAAGTTATGAATAACTTGTTTTGCTAATGCAAGACAAAAGAATATTTATAATGTATGAAAAGTTAAATATTTGACAAGATGAATGGTTTGTTAATTATTAGTGACGCCAGTTGTTCATACAAACAAATTAACCGAATTTGAGTTACATAGAATAGGGGAAAGTAGGCTTAACGGGACCACATTATAATACTCTTATCAAGTTAAAATATTCACAACATTTGTAGAAAGAGATTTACTTCATTATTTATTTTATTTATAGTAGAAGTAGAGGAAGACCACTGAAAATATGGATGGATTGTGTGAGGTGTGAAATGAAAGTGATGGATGTGAATTAGGAGATGACGAGTGACAGAAGAGAATGGAAAAAGAGGACATACAGAGGCAAATAAGATGGAAAAGGGCAGGGCGATGATGATTTAATTTATTTATAGAAGTACTTGTAAAGGTGTTGAGTGGTTTAATCCAATTTATCCGACTTCCCCAGCATTAGATAACACAATGCGATGTATGTTATTACTAGTTCAGACGTTTCTTTTTTTTTGCAGATATTTTATTGGGATGATGATTCGGCTGAGCCACGTCTTATGGAAGTTCCTGGGTGCAATGCTTTCTGTCCACTAGAGACATTTATTGAACTTACAAAGTATATAGTGTCACATGACTATAAGAAAGACTGTACTCCCGTTCCTATAATATAGCAATCAATAATGTATTACAATACGATTGTAATATAAACAAATTATAGCGCGATTCATGCGTCATTTGTATAAAGCATTACAAGAGATTGTGGCAAATTGATTAACTGTAAATTTTTATTTTAGACACGTACTAAACTGTGTTGTAACAACGGAAAAATGGCTGTGTTTATTTAAAATTGGACTTTGTGAAAGATTCAATAAAGACGGTAGTTAACTTGAAATGTTTGTAATGAATTGTTTTACCTTCATCGATTTTGATGCCAGTTTCGTCGCGTGGAATGTTCTTGGAGATTTCAGCGAATTCATCAGCGCCCCAGGTCTGAGTGCCGCGTTGCTTTAAGTACTCTGCTATTAAGGCGGCGATGTGTAGTTGGCAGCACATTGCCTACAATTTTCAAGTGTGTTAATAATATATTCTAGTATAAACTGCAGAATGCAATTTTAGCTTCTAATCTCGCTCGTCAAAACTCATAATCGTAGTGAAAAGACGAATAAGATATTTTAATATTATATCAGCACAACGTCCAGTAAACTTCTAACAAACACATATGCATAGAGGGTTGGTGCCAGGCAGGCGGCGGGATGTAGAACCTAAGCCAAAACCTTGTGAAGTATGGATTAGAATGTTGTCATCACTATCTCCGTTTATCAGTCTCTCGACATGGTCATTTCGATCTGTTTTCTGTACTCTAATTCATCACTAGCACCTTTTGTGAAGTGATGGATGATATAAATCAAAAGCGAGTGGATGGCTCGATGACGTCTGATCGATATTAATGAAAGAGGAAAAATACTGCGCCGCTGTTGTTCTGTTTAAGTAACAGACATTGTGTCAAAAAGCAAAACTATTGAAACACATATTTTTGATTAAACGAAAGCTAATATAAATAAATCAATCACGAGGAATCGGCCGCAGCGTTCCTCTTATACCACCTAGCAATAGTAATGTCCTGCGACTTTTGTGCCCGATAAACGGCAATAGGCTCGCCACCTATTACATGGGACCTAACATAATTGGCGAAACGTGGGTGCTAGTCCACCTCCGCCTACCCCTTCGGGGATATAGGCGTTATTTATGTATGTACTATAATGTATATATTCGCATACATATTACTATAATTTATGAAAGAAAAAGGATAGATTGGCGTTATCTATGCGTACCTCGTCATGATCGCTGTGCCTAGCATTATGTTCGGCCAACGTAGACAGCCACGCATGCCTCAGTCTTGGCGTGGCTCGACAAGAAGCGGCCAGAGCGTGTTGTAGCTCCGCTAAGTGAACGCTTCCCGCTCCTACGATGAAATCAAAATTTACATCAAACTATAGACCAAGTTAATAAATCAACTAAGGAATATTTACTTTCAACTGCCGTCTAGCCCAAAGTAAGCTGTTAAAGCGCGTTTTGGAAACTAGATCACGGGCACAGTTATAACAAACTAGTGATCGCCCGCGGCTTCGCGTTAATATCAGTTATTATTATATATAACCTTCCTAATAGACTATAGCCTTCCTCGATAAATGGACTATCCAACACAAAAATATTTTTTCAATTTGAGTCGGTAATTTCCGAGATTAGCGCGTTCAACCAAACAAACACACTTTTCAGTATTAGTATAGATAAAACATTTGCCACTGCCAGGAGTCAGTCATCAAGATCTTCATGCAGTTACTTGAAGTTTGTGATAACATAGCGCCATTTTTACAACCAAAGAAAAAAATTGTTACTTATGCAAAGGGAATGCAGTTGACATAAATTAACAACATATCGCTATGGTGACGGCAGAGTAGAATACAATTGTCACCATCCCACATCTCTCCGGTGGGTGTCGTACAAGGGTAGACTAAGGATAAATCAGTGATGAGTAATGGGCAGCAGCGTTCCTCCTATATTCGTACACCCTAGCAATGTCCTGCGACATTTGTGCCCGATAAATAGCAATAGGCTCGCCACCTATTATTACATGGGACTTGACATAATTGGCGAAACGTGGGTGCTGGTTCACCTCTGCCTACCCCTTCGGGATATAGGCGTGATTTGTGTATGTATGTATGTATGTATATCGCTATTTACGAGTTCGGTCACTACAGCCTTACTTATGTTACAAATTTAAATAAAAAGGCTTATTATGTTTTGTAATAATAATATTGTACCTGATTCAGCAGCTCCGCCAACGCCAGCAAGACGCGCTCGTGCACCCACCACGGTACGTACTCGACGCATTAATTCCGCCACTTCGTTAGACAAACCTGTTAGGGGCAATTTATTTACGTGCAGAATACGACTTTGAAATTCCATTAGTACCGTTCGGTCTCCAGTAGGACTAAGCTAAAATTATTATTTGCCTAGATACTGTAGATTATAGATCATGTTCGATGGTATTCATAATAAAATAATGTAAAACAAGGAATTAGGTATAAATGTACAAGTTGGTAGCGGACGACATGAGGCAACAGCGGACGACATGAGGCAGCAGCGGACGACGTGTCGCAGCGACACTACTGGTTTCTATGTATTTCTATGAAATTCGCTCCGTAATTAGCGACAAGAAGCTAGCGACGCGTCGTCGAGCGGCAGTCGCCAATGTCGCCCGACCGCAGATCAGTAGTGTCGCTAACGCCGGAGTGACGACACGTCGAGCGAGTTTCAAAATGAATTTTTCCGAACTGGATTCCATCTGCTGTTGCCGTCTGCAGTCAGGTTCGAAATCATGTCTGCGGCGACAGAACGTAACGACGTGTCGTAGCGACATGAAGCGACGACACGTCGCCCGCTACCAACTTGTACCTTTACAGTGGCCAAGTTCGAAAAAAAGACTATGTATTCCTTTTTCTTCTTCTAGTTTCGTGCATAAGTGAATAAAACAAAGAAATGCTTACAACATTTAACAACAGTAATTTCTGTATTATCTCAGTCATTTTGAATTAAACATAAACTGTGACTTTCGTTTACAGAGTACTTACCAGTTCCCTTCATAGCTTTATCGCCAGTTGCAAAACAGTTGATAACAGATAGGGACTCCTGGAACCGCTTACAGTTGAGCGCTGTCGAACTATCCAAGAGTTTCGACACTGCTATTATAACCTGTGTCACAACAAATATAATATTAAAGATTACACAAACATTATTATTCTATGATATGAGAAAAGTGCCTATGTTTGGCACCGATTCACATAATATAACAAATATTTGGAGTCATCATTTATCAGAAATCGCCTTTTAAGATTATAAAGAAGGTAGACTAAAAATAGCCTTATGATTAAATTTCTAGACTACCTTCATTATTAACTTTAAATGCCCCCATTCTTTTAAGTGTAAAATAAATAAAGTAGTATTTATATAATTATAACTGTGTGCGAACTTACTTGGAGATGTACTCTGGTGAGGTTCCCACCAGTTCCGTGCTGGAAGTTAGCCCTCATAAGCAGGTACAATGCAGCAGCCGCCTCTCGCCTTAGCCACGCCGCTCGTGCTTCGCATAATTTAACTACGGCGCTCACTACGCCTGCACATAGCGTGCTGCCACCTACACGTTTGTTATAATATTAATATAGCAATGTTTCATAATACAAAAAAAAATACTTAAAAAATATACATACAGCAGATGCAGAAACTACCTTGAGTTTCTCCGTGTTTTGGAAGGCAAGCCGGGACTAACGGCTTACATTAGTCCTGGCTACTGCATCTGCAGTCGATTATACCCAACAATCCACACTGGTCCCAACAATGTCCCAACAGTGGGGACATGAAAGGATTGGCGATGATGATGCTATTTATAATTTTTTTACTAAATATTACCACTCAAAAATATGCTTCAGGGAATATGGGACTATAATGAAATCTAGTCTGTCATGAGGTTCGATGAAAAGATGTGAGAAAGGCGTGATATGTATGTAGTGAAAATAATGAAATGTGCCGGGATGATATTATAGTATTATCATGGGACGATAAGTCTTAGCATTCCATGGATTCACCATGCGGGTGCCGGGTCAATAGTGTGGCAGAGAGGAAAGTCAGTGGCAGCACTTGGAACTTGTGACCCAAGTGTAGGTTTACGGGGCCCCTTCACAACCTGTTATAATTTAGTAAGAAATACATACATTTACGGAGTACATACCTTCAAAGAGCGTTTCCGAAAACTGATTAATGTAAGCTCTTAATGCCGCGAAAAGATGTTTGTACAATGTTTCGCTCTGTGAGTATTGTAGCAATTTCAAGTACGGTTTGGCTGCAACCCCTTCGGCTGCACCCAAAGTCTTCATGAAGAGACACGAGCGGTCTATTATAGCGAGACCAACTTCCGTTGCTAGGCATCCTGCTGACAGGATAGTGTGTTCCGCGATGGATTCTATTTCTATAATAGAAATTAAGAACTTTTTGCACACTTTAGCATACTTTTTGTGTGGTGATGACAGAGCAGTCTACAATTATCACGACCCCTAAATTGTTCAGTAGAGGCTCGCCTCTTATAAAACGGCGTGATTGAGGTTTGTAAACATTACAAAAAAAATCATTAGTTAAATATATTTTTTCTAACGCAATGCAATTGAATATAAAAATATATATTTTTAATGAAGAATACACGAAATGCAGAACAGTATAATTTATTTATATTTGAATTGTGTTAATTTTAAATTGCACGACTGACTATATTAGTAGTATCTAACGAAACACACTAACCTGACGTCACATTTGCAGTAACAAGGTTCTCTCTGTTAACTGTGTTATTTTTGTTCTCAATTACAATAGGCGGTTCCTTAGTAAAGTCCGGTGGACTCATTCGGGCAGGCAGAGTGCGAGCTTTAATGGGCTTCGGTTTGCCGTTACAGTCTGGTGTAGTGGCCTTCATCTCTGAGAGGATTTTCTTTCGACCAACATATTGAAATTGTTCGGCGCATATCCTGTTCGAAAAATAGTTGCATTGTATGTCATATACGCTATTCAAAATTAATATGTGCTTTAGTCATTCGTTCATCTTTAGTTAACCGCCTAGTAGGACAGTATTGTGTTTACTGAATAGCAAAATATTGACTAATGCAGATAAACTAGGTTTGTATAGCGACATTGTCGAACTCCGTAAATCTCTTTTCAACCATCACTGAATTGTCACAAAGAACAAAATCATAACCTAGCGTGGATTCCGATTCAATGATTTGTAGTAATACTTACTCGAGAACATTGAAAAAAGACTGCTGCTGAGCTTGAGAGAAAGTCTTCCACCACTCTAAGAGCCTATCCTCGTCCAAGTATTTTAATACAAACAGGAAACACAAAAGCACATCACGAACCTCCTCAGCTGACATCACACCAAATCTGAGATGTAACAAAAAGAAGAGTTGACATGACATTTTATACTACAGACAGTACTCAAAATACAATAGGAGACATAGTACTCAAAATACAATGGGATTGACGACACACAGTAAAGCACAATTAATTAAACAGTGATTTGATAAATTAAATACAAACATTTAACATTAATCACTAAAATACTCGCTAAGAAATAGATCACACACTTTAGTGACTACAAAGTGAAGCAATAGCAATAGCCCTCTAACATTTCAATAAAAGGGTTTTAGTCAAATGAGTATGACTCACCTATTAACTTGGTCTCCAATCTCGCTCAAATCCAATCTCCCGGCATTCCTAGGCAACGAATCTCCACCAGACATTGTGGAGACAGATTCTAGCGAGCTCTGTGACATGTTGTTGGCGTTATCTATGGACAAAAAAAATTTAAAGACTGACGATTAAATGTTTGGATTCCAGCATTATAGTTTTTAGAACCTTTTCTATATACAATGTTCTTTATTGCCTAGGTGTTGGATTTCCTTTCTAGTAAATTCTAATCAAATCAACCATTCATTATAATAATTATAGTGAACAAATTGTATTATTAAATATTTTTGTGTAGTCGTCTAGCTTCACTTATACGGCTTACTTTGGAATAGGAGCGTGCAATGTTGAAATGAGAAGACAGACGGAAGAAATATTTAACAGTAAACCTATTACCTTTCCCATACATCTGATTGATCTGTATGACGGGCGGGTCCTTGAAATGCGCGGAGTGCCTTACGGGCGTGTGTTCAAAGTGCAACGTGAGCCTGTTCCGTCGCGGCGTGCTGTTGGCGGAGGCCACCTCCTTCTGCATTTGGCTGAGCGCCGGGTTGGCGATCACCTCTCCGTCGAGTTTGTCGTGACCGTTCTCCATCACTGGGCTCGCCAGGGATTTCGTTACTAGGCGGTGGGCGTTTTCTGTTAATAAGGAAATGTTGATCTGATTATAGTATAATAAAACATATGAATATGGAATAAGGACGGAATTGGCTTAAGATGGACGGTTGCGAAGAGGCCATAAGACAGATCCTCACAAATCTATCCAAAAATTGTTATTTCCAACCTGTCTTAAATAGTGATGAGGAATAGGCAGCAGCTTTTGTGCCACCTAGCTAGTACGATTTATAAGACCCATAGATGGCAATAGGCTCATATCCTTTTACAAGGGACCTAATACTGAACGCGAAATGTGGGTGTTTACACACCCCTGCTTGCCTCTTCTGGAGTAAATAGCTCGCTTTAGCCTGTACACAGACTGACTTTGGGCCTTTCAAATGGCAAGTGGCAGGTGTTGCAAACATTTATTTTCATTGTAGCACGCGTTAACACAACTAAGCAAAGTTGTTAGTGTTTTAATCTACATAAATTATTATGGTTCCTTAATCTCAAATGGCAAGGGGCAGATGTTTCCAACATTTATTTTCATTGTAAATAAAATTAATGGCACAAACAAACAACTTTACCCAATACAATATTAAGCCAAGGCGCATAGAGGTGCGCCAGCCTGGCGCGACACTGTCTCGATCTGTATCTGTCGTCGTGTTCGTGCTTCATTAGCAGCGAGCGCAGCACGCTTAGCGCAGTGCGACGCTTTTGGGGGGCTTCTCTTAGCGATTGCTCCACCTGGCCCATGAGAAATTGTATACGCGGTTACATTTATTGATTTGTGACGTGTGGTGACGGCAGAGTAGAATACAATTTGTCACCACCCCAAATCTATCTCGTGGGTGTCGTACAAGGCGACTAAGGATAAATCAGTGATGAGGAATGGGCAGCAGCGTTCCTCTTATACCACCTAGCAATGTACTGCAACTTTTGTGCCCGATAAATGGCAATAGGCTCGCCACCTATTACATGGGACGTAACATAATGTGCGAAACGTGGGTGCTAGTTCACCACTGCCTACCCCTTCGGGGATATAGGCGTGATTTATGTATGTATGTATTACCAATCTATACTAATATTATAAAGCTGAAGAGTTTGTTTGTTTGCTGAACGCGCATAAACTCAGGAACTACAGACTCAAATTGAAAATTTTTTTTTGTGTAGGATAGTCCATTAATCGAGGAACGCTATAGGTTATATAATCCCAGATGAACTGAGGACAGCGCAGAAACATGACGATGATATACCATAATTTAATTTCATTAAATATTTAATTAATTTCAAAGAAAATAAAATCGGAAAAAATAATTCTGTTTTTATTTTCGATGATATATCAGTAAATAAATGGATGGAAATAGGATGGCATATTGGACATCATTTAAACATGTCTTACTGAAAGATATGATTATAATAGCAAGTCTGGTGATTTGTGTTTCATATAAAATGACTTCGCATTTGATATGAAACGCCGTTATATCAGCTGCCGCCCTTATAGCACTAACTACTTGTTATCATTGAGAAATTAAAAAAGAACTCACTTGTTTCAATAACACTCCGGCAAGAAAATGTTTCATAATGAAATCATCGGTCAGTTTAAGCTTGGCAGGATCTAATAGTAAAAAATATTGTATGTGAGCCAACTTCGTATTCAGAAAGGTGTTATTAGAAAAGTAAAACCATTAATATTCATAACTTACCATCAACACTATCTTTGGTTATAACATTAACTTGTAAAGGCAAGTTGAATGGCACAAAGTGCTCATGGTTGCATACAGTTTGCAGGAATGTGAATTTAAAATCGAACAATGCTTTCGGGTCGCAAGTTTTAAATTTATCCAGGTATTTCTTTATTTGTTTGAACACAAAACCGCGATCCATAAACGATAGACATGACTGAAAAAGACAATAACACGATACATTATATTTGTTTTAAATTATATTGTATAATAACATTTTAATTATTATAACTCAAATTATATTACCTTCAGGAACAAGGCAAGATTTTTGTTGAAAATATGAGTTTGCATTGGCTGTTGCAAGATGTATGAGGGCTCTACGACAGTCATCAACATTTCTATATTTTCCAACAAATCAGTATGAAATCTTTCATGACGTGACATCTGAAAAGATTGTTGTCCTTTTTTAACACTTGAAACATTGCCATTTTATATTCAGTCAATAGCAACAGCCTTTTAAATAACACCATTCTCTTTACTTTAGCCGCGTGGTGACGGCAGAGTAGAATACAATTGTCACCACCCCTAATCTTTCCCGTGGGTTTCGTACAAGGCGACTAAGGATAAATCTGAATATGATTAGGAATGGGCAGCAGCGTTCCTCTCATACCACCTAGGCTAGCAATGTACTGCGACTTTTGTGCCCGATAAATTAACACCTATTACATGGGACTTGACATATTTGGCGAAACGTGGGTGCTAGTTCACCTCTGCCTACCCCTTCGGGGATATAGGCGTGATTTATGTATGTATGTATGTATTCTCTTTACACAACACACTCTCAAAAATATGTTAATTTTACCTGTGATAGGCAAGTAACTTATTAACATTTGTCTGAAAATAACGTTCACAATAATGTTTACCTTAATTCGTCCTGTATTTATCAAATACTGAGCCATGCTTTTCACAATGATGTCAAAGAAAAAGCCGGAGTACTGCATGAATTTGTGACCCAGCAAGAAGTCTTGTTGATTTGGGTCTATGAACATGTGAAGAGGAGCTGTCAACACTGTGTGTAGTTTGAACTCTACGCAGTTGAAGACATACTGTAAATTAAAATGGGACAGTTTACTATAACTGTTCTTGTAAGACATACTCAGGACATGGAGATAAAAACGTTTATTACAACTTCAATGTTTTATTTCAATATCTCCAATAGTGTCCCAATAAATAACTTAGCAGTTATACAAACTATGCTCAATTTAGATCAATATTCGTCATCGAAACACTCTGTCACTTTTACCCGCAGCGACAATGACAGCGGAGGGAGAGTTTTCGATTAGGTATATCGTTTGATTATACTAGGCTTACCGTTCGCTTAGTTTTATTACTATTCTCATGATAAGGTTTTCTGCTAAGAGACATTTATATTTGGAAAAGACTATATATTGTGTACCTTCACGTAACTATCCAGAAGGTCTTTTCTGCCATAGTCATGTATCATGTGTACGAAGTGTACAATCAATTTGACTATTTGATACCCCATATCTTGGTTGTAGCTTTTTTCGAACGTCTGCAAAGAAAATTGGACCATTGAACATAAATGGAAACTGATTTATTGTAACAGTTAAAAAGCCTATTTTCTTAAGGGAACTAACATTAGGAAAATAAGTTTTTAAATTGTTTGCTAGGGTATTTTACAAATCCATTTACCTGAACGGTATACATTACAAGCGTGGTATGGTGACCGAATAGCGGAATACTCCTATCTCTTCCACGAGTGTGATATAAGGTGACCGAGGGTTATAAATAGGATTTCTAATGGGCAGTTGCTTTCTAGGTTCACAGCCTAGTAACACTGCACAACACTATATTACAATTTGCAAGACTATTGTTGGCGAAATGTGGGTGATATGATAATACACCTCTGCCTACCCCTACGGTACTGGACGAGGTGATTTACGAGTTTAGACTGTAACATATAAAACACAAATGTAAACTCACCATCAACTCAAACAGCTGATTCAGAATCGTCGGCAGGAACGCGACAAGCGAGCTCAGTTTGATCGCGTGCGCAGACTTCAGTGCATTACAGACATCGTTCCAAGGCGGCGGGGACGGAGACGTGGGCGGGGAGCCTGTCCTGAGAAGCCTCTCGATCTGGCTGAATAAATTGTGTAGGTGCATGTCCCGAGTAGCCACTGTGGAGTCTAGGACGAGCTGGCAACGGAATAGCTGCTTTTCTCCCTCCACCCAAACTACCTCTGGGCCTGTATTCTGAAAACGGAAGGGCATTTTAGACGCCATAAATTGCAGTAACAGCCCTAATATTTCAATAATTTCCATGAGAGGAGCTTGCTAGCGCGGTGGTATAGCGCGCCGATTATGTAAACTAAGCAATGTCGCTAAGGCCGGTCATTGGATGGGTGACCAAAAATTTATCGAGTTCCTCCGTGCTTCGGAAGCCGTTGGTCCCGGGAAGGCCCAGCAGTAGGGACATTAAAAGGGCTTGTGATGATGATGATGATTATCCATGACAGTATTGCCTTGAGAATACTACCATGGACATAAACGCGACGCCATAACTCATACAGATTTTGATGACTGATAAATTGAAAATATACACTCAGTAAAAGGACTATTAAACAAATAAAAAAAGAATTTTGACGATTTTTATTCTAATTGTTTTACATTTTATTATCATTATTATGTACTTTAAAAAATAAGACACTTATTAAAAGTCATATTTCATTTATTTATTATTTATCAGAACCTATAAAACAGGAAAGTGCGTAGTTAGTTAGTGAAATACTTTATGGTTACAATATACTGAGTAACAACTTACCCCTTTGCCTAAGCCCAAAGGTTGAATAGCTAGATAGCCAGATGGTAAATGTGTTGCTATGGGTAAGTTAACAATTTCTTCAACAAGTTTATCATTTTTCTGTAAAGGGACCCATGCGTAACTGGAAACAAAACAATATTACGTTAAAACGGTTAACCTGAAGGTAAAACAGATTAAACATTATTCATATAGGGTACACAACTATATACTCATAAATCGCCAAGAAAGAAAAATGATCTTCAGAAGCCTTCTTTTCGAACCGTTTTTTATTTGTAATTTAAACTAATGAAAAAAAAACCTAAAAGTAATGCTAATAAATAAGACAATATTCTCACCCAATACAAGTTTCGACACTGGTGTCATTTTTCTTAGCGATATCACAGGATATATGGTGGAAAGTGAACAGCAAATGATGTTGTGGTGTGATCGTGGCGGGCAGGCGTATCTTCGCCTCGTCGCTCCACGTGGGATTCGCGTTGTGGTGGAGAACTGAACATTTGTACTGGGTGCTCATGCCTGTTCTACCATATACCACCTGAAACATGGTTAAGGGAGACCACTTATATTATTACATACATACATATTTCATGCCCTTCTCCCACAGGTGTAGGGCAGAGATCACTTTCGTCTTCTTTCCACTTGCTACGATCCTTCTTTCGCTTAATGCAATCTCAATTATGAGATCCTTTTGCATGGACGTCGGCTTTGGGTACTCTTGACCTGACCGTGTAGTGACGGTAGAGCAGAATACAATTGTTAGCAACTCCATCTCTCCCGCGAGTATCGTACAAGGCGACTAAGGGGGAAGACAGCGATAAGTAATGAACAGCAGTGTTCCTCTGATACCACCTAGCAATATACTGCGATGCGTCTTACGTGCCCGTTAGATTCAAATTCAAATTCTTTATTGCGATACACAGGTTACATTGATGTTACATTAATAAATTGATCCTACTGTGATCTGCTATCAAAGCATGCAATGCATTAACATGATCTATGTTAAAATTAATTAGGCTCATCCCCTATTACGGAGGACCTAACATAATTGACGAAATGTGGGTGTTAATTCACCCCTCAGAGGATAAATAAGCGTGACTTATGAATATACAGCGCCGACCGTAGATAACCTGGGAGCAGGGCAGGTGAATGATGATGATCGCAATCGAGAGTGAAAGGGGTTGGCAGCTGAGCAATGACACCCATACCAATATAACAATAATTTAAACCTTCATGACTACTCACTTACATACATACATAATTCACGCCTTTATGCAGAGGTGAACTAGCACCAACGCTTCGCCAATTATGCTAGGTCCCATGTCATTTATCGGGCAGTACTTTGTTAGGTGGTAGGTATAAGAGGAACGCTGCTGCCCATTCCTCATCACTGATTATCCTTAGTCGCCTTGTACGACACCCACGGGAGAGATTTGGGGTGGTGACAATTGTATTCTACTCTGCCGTCACCACACGGCCGGCCACTACTTACTTGCAACGGTTTATTATCCCCAGTGTCGTTATCTCTGAGTTCGATTGAGCACGCGATATTCCTTGCTCTGGCGAACACTTTCTGCGACTCGAAGTTGAGCGAAAACGGTCTTACGTACAAGTGGTGTACGTACGCAGCGTACGGTTGCTCAGGCTCCACATTTAAAGTGGCCAGTTCGAGCGTTAACGGCGAAGTGGGCGGCAGAGGGAAAGGCTTTAACGCTGCGTATGAACTTGTCATACAATCTGCAAAGAATGGAAGTTCGGTATTTTGTACTAAATTGCGCATAATATTATTCAACTTAACAAAAGAAATCGATAGTACTTCAAATAATTACTAACGGCCTTACTAATAAACACGGTATAAGCCTTGAGTAGTTACTCAGTGTTTTGTCTTTGTCTCACAAACATGATTTTGAATGCGAGAAAAAGAGACAAAACACTGACTAAAGTAAGGCCGTAAATGGATATACAGTGATATTTAGTGGACGCGTTCAGACTGAGATTGCGTAAACTAAGTGTTCGCAAAAGACGGTCTTTGGAAGTCAAACCAAGAGGACATTATTTGCAATTACAAAAGGTTTGGAAAATTCAGAAGGTACTGGGGCGGATGCACCCGACGACAACTGATTAATGTGTCTTTACAAGCTCGGAGGGACTCGAGACCATATATTTTTGGTCACCAATCTCATTAGGAGCCTGTGCGAACATTGCTCAGTTTACCCAATCGCCGGCGCGATCTCTATCTAATTCGAAATCAAGCAAAGGGGTGGGAAATGATAACTCAGCTCAACTATTTACTCACTCGGAATCAATTCAGTGCTCTGGTGTATGTTAATGCTAATCCATCCGGGTATCACAGTTAGTTTGGACAATTTCTCAGGTTTTCTAAAATCCGAAAGTATCTTTAGAAGATCCTCATCGGACATCTTATTTGGTTCTTGGCGGTAGATGGCGGAGAATTCTGGCGTTGTATCTAAGTCGTTGCTATAAAGTCTGTGGAGGGGGATAAAGACAAACTTTATTATAATAGGTGATGATGATGGTTCTGATCGGTTTCGGCCACGGGGACTGCATCGTTCACTTCAGTGATTGGCCTTAAAGTGCGCTCTCATATGACTGCAATAGCCAATCTTTTTGCAGAAAGCACGAGCACATAGAGGGCATGTCAGGACTCCGTCAAGAAGGTTGTATGTGATGGCTGCTGGTGGTCTAGTCTTCAGTTGGTCCCGCTTAGCATCAAGGTCTGCCCTTCTAAGATCTTCGAAGTCTTGTACCTTCGCAATAGGTACAACTATTTGTTTTGTGTACTTTCGAATATCTGACACTACTAATAGGACTGTACAATTTTAGTGTGCTTACGTCAGCTGCTGCATAGAAAAATATACAAAACCAAAATGTATGATACAGATAATTTCTTTTCGCGATATCTATTTTGCCATCTTAGTAAAAGTTGATCATACTTTCATCCCCTTAAATAGCGAAAATTAATTAAAATTTAAATTTTTGTATTCACTTACCTAAAAAGTGGTTTGGCGGCCCACGCGAATGGCATTCTGTAACTACCCACACGGTTAGCATACGCTTGCACTGTCTTGTGAACCTTTAAACCGAGGCGCGGATCTTTGGTAGCTCGGAGGTACGGCTCCATCACTTGGCTCACGTGACCTTGTAGAATTTTATCTATTTTCACCACCAAGAACAGATCAGGGTGTGGATTGTTCACTGAGAGCACGGCCTGCAATAATTGCGATAAGGTTAATCATCACCAAAAATCGGGGGGAAATATGAGAATATAAAAGAAAAAATGTCTCTCGGAGTAGGTGAATGTCATAAAGATCAAGCTCGTTATTCTATTCAGTTTCAGACAAAAGTACCTATGAAAGCCCGGCTAGCATGAGCAACGAAACACGATATGATATATCCATATATCGCATTGACCTATAAGAATCTATGGAGTTTTGACAGTTCAATGCGATAAATGGCTATATCATATAGTACAAAGATTTTGGTGGTTAGAAAAAGAATTTCGAAAAATTATGATCTTGAGGCGGGAATCGAACCCGCGTCCGCTGCTATCCGGGCAGGTGCCTGACCGCTCGGCCACCCAAGACACCAAGTGACCCAAGACACCCAAGATTCTTTTTCTAAACACCAAAATCTTTGTACTAATTTTTCTAACATTTATATAATGTTTAAATTAAAATCGAATAGTATATCATATCGTATTACGGTGGTTATGCTAGGCGGGCTGAACCTGCTACCTTTCTGTTAAAATAATCTATAACAATTCCGATTGACTGACATGACAGGTTTTTCTACTGGAGATTATTTCTGGCTTTGATGAATAATACGAAATATTTATTATAATATATTATATATTACCTGTTTTTTAGACTTGAACCACTCCTCCGGTATCTGTTTGACGTTCAACTTGACATCGTAGCTGAAATTCTCAACCAAAGACACTGTGCACTCTGTCTCCTTGACTAGATCCTTCACCGCGTCGTTGTTCAGATCGAAGTGGAAGTTCTCCGTGAGCTTCCTGCCACTCCTGGCGTCGTATAAAGCGAGATAAGTGTAGTACGGCTCCACTTGGCAGAGCAGTTCCTTATCACCGTCTATGGGCGCTTGTAACCTAAACTTTAAGCTTTCGCATTTGAGCAAAATTCTTTGGCCGAAGTGTTCTCTGTAATGACAAGAACGGATGGGGGTTAATAAAAATTGACTTTAGACATCATTTTGGCAGTCTATAGCTAGGCTATTTCACGAAGCACAATAGTTAGAGTCGCAGAGTCGAGGTCCTCGGGTGTCGTTAGATGCGGCTTAGGCAGTTTTCTAAACTGGTGAATAATATCATTGCACCAGGAGTTACTCATAAAAGCACAAAGGGTTGACGTCAGGCCTGGCATAAACATAAAACTACTAATGTGTAGAGTATTATGACAAAAGACTATCTGTACCGACCCCTCATAAGCCAGGAGCATGGTAAAGAAGACAGCAAACAAAATAGGTAGACGATTTAGTGACAAAATTAATAGTTCGTAACCAACGTGGCTTATTTGAGCTCGATAGCGTAGCGGCTAGCGCTCTCGGGCTATGGATGAAGGTCGGTATTTGGATGGTTGACAAAAATATATTACCTCGAGTTCCTTTTAATCGGAAGGCACTTTAAAGCTTTTGGTCCCGCGGTAGTTAATACCCACCAATCCACACCAAGCCAGCGTGGTGGTTTATGGCCCATTCTTACATCTATGGCCTGTGTCCCAGCATTAGGGAAATAAAAGGGCTGGTGGAAATGATGGTGATGACCTTATTTGTAATTGTAACAGATGACTCCTTCATAAGAGTCCAAAAGTCCTAACAAAACCATTACCGTATAATGGAAACAGTAAGATTAATTTCCGCATGCAATAAGGTTGAAAACTGTTGACTTCATTAAATGCAAGGTTTTGCACAGAGCTGCATTGTAGGGATGCGTCAGCAATCTATAAACGGTTTAAAAACAGGAAAGTTGAGATGTAAAACCTATGTCTTACTTGAATGGTTCTAATTGAGGCTCAGGCGAGGGCGACCTCTTGTATGGCAAGATGAATATGTTTGAGCGGCACTCGTTCCTCGCCGCTGCTATGGACATGTCAGTCTCCCTGGAGTACCGCATCAGCATTGGGTTCATACTGTGTTCTAGGCCTTTGAGCGTTCCGTACGTCGGAGGTGGCGGCTCTGCTGTCAGAGAGACGTCTGCGTCTGAAAATCCCACACTCGAATCACAGGGGAGCCTTGTAAATAGTAAGGATTCCGTTTTTATATACATAATTTGCTCCATATCGTAGGCAGAGGTGTAGGTGTAACACCCACATTTCGCAAACTATTACCCCATTACTTGGTACTTATATTATTAAGGGCCGGTTTTTGATCCATAGTTAACTCAACCAATTGTTAAAAATTGTTACTAATCTTTAAATATCAGACTGATATTTAACTATTAGTAACAATTTTGGTACTAACGTTACTAATGGTTAAATATCAGTCTGATATTGTTACTATTGGTTAAATTTCAGTCGGATATTGGTTTAGTTAGCAATTGGTTGAGTTAGCTATGCATCAAAAAACCGTCCCTAAGCCTCGAATCACAATTAGGAGTCATGTAAATTGTAAGGAATCTCTTAACATTATATAGGTACATAAATTACGCCATTTCGTAGACAGATGTGTATTAACTCCAAGATTTCACCAACTATTTTAAGTCCCAAGTAAATGGAGGTGAATCTATTGCCATATACCGAGCATCTCAAATGCCAGACAACAAACCTCCAAGCGCATTACAAACGTAAGCTTGCTTCTTGCGTTGATAACACTAACCATTACCTTTATCTAGAACCTCGTCGTTTTGATTGTTTTCTTGACAATCTTGGTTCTTTTTCAAAGCCGCTTTGAAAGTGTTGATCCAACCAGTCATCTCTTCTTCATTGTCGGCCGAAAAAGTGTAACCTTTGCCTCCTGCAGTGCGTAGTTCGAAACAGTGCTTGCCTCTTTTCGGATTCTACAAGAGTTCCGTAATGTTAACAGAGTTCAAAATCGAGAATCAATTGGGCTATAATTATATATAATACCCACTAATTGTTTTGTACCTACTTTCACGACATCAGAACAGAAGTCCATGACAATGGTCAGTTTCGTGTCTGTCTTCTTATCATCTTTGTACACCTCAAGGATGTAAGTGCCGTCTGCTTCCTTCACCATTGAGCAATACCGTTTCTTAAAAGACTTGGAGGCTAGATTACTAAATATCCTATCGGAGCCTATTTCGGGCCCTTTGAGCAAGAACCCTTCTTTGGTACCAACGTCGACCTTGGCTGCTTGAGATTCTTGGTCGCATTCTGGTTCTGTGTCTATGTCGTATACTTCTTCGGGCAATCTTGGTATTAGAGGCCTGTTGAACAATAACTTATAATACAATTTGATTTTCAAATATAATAAAATGTTCAGACAAAGTTTATGTTGGTGGGACTTCTCGCATATGCACTACTAAAATGTTATGATTACTTCTTTGTTTTTATTTTCCGAAAGTCCAACGAATGTAGGTTACTAGGTAATGTATTAGGTATTACTAAAATAGAACCACTTAAGAACATTACGAAGCATCATTAACAGCTTGCTAAAGTAAATTAGATATGCACGACTTCTATATTAGAATATTTTTTTAATTTGCATAAATAATTGTTATGCTAACAAATTAATGGTCGAGTTTTATACTAGTAGACTTTTAAGACTTGTTACTTGCTAATGCATTAAGTTATTTTGTTCCATACATACATACATACATAAATCACGCCTATATCCCCGAAGGGGTAGGCAGAGGTGAACTAGCACCCACATTTCGCCAGTTATGTTAGGTCCCATGTAATAGGTGGCGAGCCTATTGGCATTTATCGGGCACAAAAGTCGCAGTACATTGTCAGGACGGTAGTATAAGAGGAACGCTGCTGCCCATTCCTCATCACTGATTTATCCTTAGTCGCCTTGTACGACACCCACGGGAGAGATTTGGGGTGGTGACAATTGTATTCTACTCTGCCGTCACCACACGGCTGTATTTTGTTCCATATGTCAGATATATCTATATTTGTTAGTTACATTTCTGCATACGTAATATTAGGTTTCGTAAATTACTGTACCTATCTACTGTTTGCGGCTCACAAATAAAAATTGATTAATAGTATCAGAAATGTATTGTGTTATTCGGGGAAAATTGTATTAGGATAAGCTTTTGCTTCAAATAAATGATATTGTATGTTGTTATCAATACAAATTAAATAAGTATAGGTCCGTTAGATTTCGTTATAAACACGGACGTGAATCATAAATCAGATAAAATTAACAGAATGTGGCCTTGCAAAACTGTATCGAACAAGCCATGCACTCATGGTCGTGTGAAGTATGTTAATAGTGTTTGTAATGGAGTTGATGACCATTTCAATTGTTTTGTTGTTACCATTTTTTCTCAGTATCCAATAGACACCAAGCAGTAGCCTAGCGGTAGTTCTAAGAGACGAGCTGTAATATAATAGATTTATAACGTCACTTTTACGCAGCGTTATTGTCTTTCTGTACATAATCAAACAATGTTTCAAATAGTTCTACAATACGTTTATAATTTAAATTACTTGGTGATGGGTATATTATATAATCATACTATCCATCCGCCGGTCGATGTAGATCGGAGGTTGTTCTTTTGCAGACAGAACCACCAACGGCATAAGGTGCCTTCCGACGCATTAAAGAACTAGAGAGTAAGGTAATCCATGCAATGACTGGCCGTCACTTGTATTGCTTAGCTTACGCAACCGCATTTTATCTGTTTTGGGAGACGAAATTTTTCTAAAAAAAATTCCGGGAGAATGCCTCATTTTTAAATAAATATCTTTCCAAAACTAAGCGTTTTTGCCACACCGGAGTGCTACTCTAGCGTTTTAAATGATTCAAACTTCAGGATTTTGTAATAAAAAGCAGAGCAGACGGCGAAAAAATGGGTTTCATAATTTCCACTGTGGGACCACCATTATTGTCTTTTTATAATTAGTATTTACTTATTTCCTGGACTAGGTAAGCAATTGTTTGTTTATTAAACACGTAAAACGTTAATCTAACTACGATCTTGGAAAACTTGTTAGTCTTGGTCAAAAATTATAAAATGGAATTAGAGTGAATTGTCTGATAGTTACATGCCAACGAAAAATATTTCGAAATATTTGTTACATTCAGCATACTGAATTGTTACTCAAACCAAAAGACATTATAATTAGTAGGTAGCTTCAGTATGTGTAAACAAACGTGACTAATTAAGTATAGAACGTGTCTACGTCGAGTGCGTTAGTAAATTGCTTGGGTACCTATAATAAGAGGACACAAGTGTGTTTGAAATTTAGAGCAAAATTATGATTGGTGTTACATTACAGTACAATACTCTTTTATGTTAGGCCCTCTTTCACCACCGTTTGATCCCACTATACATGGTAACTATAAACAACGTAATTTATATCAAATTTTAACCAACAATGCAT
Organism: Cataclysta lemnata; assembly: GCA_963931975.1. Taxonomy (NCBI): domain Eukaryota; kingdom Metazoa; phylum Arthropoda; class Insecta; order Lepidoptera; family Crambidae; genus Cataclysta; species Cataclysta lemnata. The sequence goes on along the minus strand of OZ008341.1, from coordinate 13,165,866 downwards.
TAGGACAATCATGAACTGGTGGAGTCCCTACACTTTTTAATGACTAACTTTCTTGGCTTTTAGACTACCGACGCGAAAATATTCCAAAAGCATTTATTGAAAATACCACCAAGACAAACGACGATCAAGCGGTAACGTAGGTACAGCAACGGCACTTGAGACTACCCAAAAATGTCAAATTTCTTCAATTGATTGTCAATCTTAATTTAGTAATAATAGAGCACAAAATCGGTTGAGAAATTTTGCCATTTTGTGGTAGTCTGACGTGCTGTTGCCTGTACATCTTCAAGCCTATGGATGGAAGAATGATCCATAGGCTTGAGTTGAGATTAACACCATCAACATCACTAGCTCTTTACCCCATTTTACAATATAAATATGTCAACATGGGAAACCAGTTTATTAACTATGTATTTCTATGAAGTGAAACCAGCTCAGTAACTATGTTTTTACTTCTTATTCTTCCATCAAGACACTTAAGAAAAAATAACTTGTGTTAGTCTGTAATGGGAACTGGGGGCCTACTATCGCTAATAGTTTAGGTACATTTGGTGCGAAATGACAGCATGACGTCATAAACTATAGCTTTTCCATTAGCAATCGAGTTAGGCGGTAGGCCCCCTGGGCGGGACATGTGTGCCGTATGCATCCAGACCGCTGGGCAAAGGTCACCACAGAGTCACTTCAGGATGGTCAAAGGCGTCGAGGTCGACCTAGAAAGGCGGAGAGACGATCTGGGGGTATACTGTCAGACATGGACAGAATTGGCTCGGGACCAATGGGATCTTATAGGCTAACAAAAAAAAGTATGTTATGACAATTTGTTTCTTAATTAATTGCTTGATTAATGTAAAAAAATCACCTTGGCAGGTTGAGGTAACTGCCTGCATAGTTGCTGTATTTGAAATGTATGAGGTTCCAGCTGGACGCGTAACTGAGCAGCGCTTGTCTGGTGAGCAGCGGGCATGACGCCGCGGTCCTGACGTCAGGCACAGCCGTCGTCACCGTGCGCCACCGCCGAGGAAGGACTACGCTCTAAATACAACAGAAGCATACAAACATACTTAATCACGCTTTAGTACTACGCTCTAAATATAAGAGAAACACACATAGGTACACACTAAAATCACGCCTATTTATTCTAGAGGGGGGAGGGAGAGGTGTATCGAAGCCCACCCTTTGCTAATCATGTTGGGTCCCATGTAATGGCATATTGCCATCTATTGGGCACGTAAATAGTAGATTTTCCATCAAGTGCACAAAACGAATCATTTTTGTCCGAGACTTTTAGCAGCCCGAGCCGAAGGCGAGGGCTGATAGTAATGTCGAGGATAAAAATGGTTTTGTGGACGAGGTAGAAACTCTGCTTTTCACTTCGATTGCGAGGAAATAAAACAGTAGTTTATCATAACATTTCTTAAAATTCAAACTAAAATTAGTACAGTTTTGGAGACCGAAGGAAAAGTTTTTCCCAGTGATATTAGGTTTGGGCTGCAGACCTATACAGCCAAGCATTAAATTAATTTTGAAATAATAATTTTCGTAAATTAATTTAATAACCTACCGTACCTACTTGAATTAAAATTTTAATATCTTTTATATCTTAAAAAACACATTAGGCAAATAAATTTAAGTAAATATTAGAATATCAAAAATTCTATCTCTGAATGTCTCATTGTGTTTGGCTGCATGGCTCATTTTCTTTGCCTTAATATAGACACATTTATGAGTAGATACGTTAATGCTCTAGAGCACAAAATTCGATTTTGTGCAGCCTATATCCTGCACAAATGAGCACTTTCAGAGCATGAGAAGTGAAAACACAGTTTATGGCTAGGTGGTACCTACGAGAGGAACGCTTCTGCCCATTACTCATCGCTGGCTTAACCCTTAGTCGCTTTGTACATTACCCGCGGGAGAGATTGGGGTGGTGACAATTATATTCTGCTCTAACCTTCACCATAGTCTAGAGAAAGCATTTATTAAATGCAGCTCGACATCACAGATCACCCAAAAGAACGTCAAAAAGTCAAATGCGTATTATTTATTACAATAGTATTATTAACGTGCACGTCCCGTCCATGTCTCGTGACATATGTCACACGGGGCTTTTTGTACGAGAGAGGCCCGTCCCCGTCCCGTCCGGGGAATTTTCCCGTTACTGTGCGGAGACCTTTAAAATGCGTATTATTCACTTAAATTTAAATAGTCAAATCGGGTATAAAAGTGTAAATAAAAAATATTTGTACAAAAACCTATAATAACCTTTAATGAATATAGAATATTATAATGCAATTAATGCACTAATGCATTTCACCTGATTGATAGAATGTGGTGGAGTCTATAGGACTAGGTATACTACTATATAGGTACCCCGCCCGGCAATAAAGGAAACTTATCGCACTCACAAGTAAATATGTAACGTGTTAGGTGTGGTTTCAAAGAAGACGTAATGTCGACAATTGAAAAAGGTTACAATGGTTTGGTCACGTAGAAAGGAAAGTGACAAAAATAATTTCGAAATCGGAAGTTAATGGAGGAAATGGCTGGGGAAAATCTAGGCGGATCATTCTTAATAAGTAGAAAGTTGATTAAAAATGGGTCAGATCAAAAGTAGGTATCCGACACCGATGGACATACACGGGGACTGGATAAAGCGAAAGAAATATGTAAGGCTCGTAGCAAGTGGAAGTATCTCTGCCTTAGACAGCCCCCAGAGACAGGAGTGACGTAGATACCTATGTATGAATTTGTTATTTGTTTATGGACGCAGGGGGACTTTCCCAAATGTACGTTCTCAACCCGATTGGGGAAATACCCTATCATTTAGGTTAGTGAAAATAGATTGAAGGACACGTAGAGAATACTGGCAGAGGCGCTACATTAGATGGACTACCACTACAAATAATAGCAAGTATGGATCAGAAAAATAAACAATATTTACATAGCCTTCAGACAAATTTTTCTTAGCAAATATTTTTCACAAGCGTACCTATAGAAAACCTAACAAGCATTTCAATAGTATCGACTGCAAATTACCATAATAATTTGGTTGATTACCATACGAGCCAACATGACATCTTTTAAAAATGTTTGCTGGTTGTCCCATGTAAGATATTGTGTTGAAGCGATGTAGGTAAATACGTTACGTCATTCATCGCCTAAATGAGCTTGGTGTGCATTAGCTACACTCATTTCACTTGACTTATCGTATTGCGCTACAGGTAGGGCTTGTAACCGGTGTTTTTTTATTTGCTAATAAAATATAAATTGATTACCTAATATGAAGTAACCGATAAATAACATATCAAAATATTTATTTCAACGGCAGATATGGAACATACATACAGAATTTGGTGTAAATGTGTAAAGCACGAGATATTATGTATTACCAAAACAAAAACCTTTACAAAACCGGTAAAGATTTCATACAAAAATAGGTTCATACAGTTCAATCCCTGGTTACTTACACATACCATTTATGATATACCATAAACTAAGTAACATTTTTAGGCATTTTAATGTTAGAAATTACACTGCAGAACTATTGGAACTCAGCAGAACGCTTGACAGATAAATAGATACATAAATCACGGCTATATCCCCGAAGGGGTAAGCAGAGGTGAATAACCACCTACGTTTCGCCAATTAGGTTAGGTCCCATGTAATAGATGGCGTGACTATTGCCGTTTATCGGGCACGAAAATACAATGACAACATTTTTATGACCCCCTTTTCCGATAGGTATCTGTTTCATAAAGTGCTCATGCCAATAATAGATAACATAATAAATGTCCAAGGAGGAGCAGCTCGCTAGCGCAGTGGCATAGCGCGCTCGGCTCGGCCTGCGATTGCGTAAACTAAGCAATGTTCGCTATATAAGGCCGGTCATTGGATGGGTGACCAAACATTTATTCTTCGAGTTCGTCCGTGCTTCGGAAAGCAAGTTAAGACCTTCGTACCGACTGCTGCTGGTAATGATAAATCAATTGTTAATAAAAGCATCTGCGCAACACGGACAAGAGATCATGCCTTAATTAAAAGCTCATTAGTCTTGAAATCCTTATTAAACAATTCCTATTTGAACAATTCCTATTTAGAAGGAGGATAAAATAACTTTTGTCGCCGAGTAGAAGACAAGTAGGTACCTACTTGTCTTTGTGATGATGACGGCACGACTTACAGACCGTGTCCTTAGAACTAAAGAAATAGGTAGGCCTATTTCTTTAGTTCTAAGGACACGGCGTAACTAAATTAAACTCTTATTGTAATTGTTTTGTGTGTAAATTAATTGTTAAATAAATAAATAAACAAACAAAGCCGTGTGGTGACAGCAGAAATGAATACTATTGTCGCCACCCCCATTTTTCTCGCGTATAATGCGACTAAGGGTAAAAAGACAGTGATGAGTAATGGGCAGCAGATTCCTTTTATTTCACTGAGCAATATACTGTAATTTAGGTGTCCGATATATGGCAATAGAGTTGCGCCATATTGACACGTGGGTGTTAATTCATCTTTGCCTACACCTTCAGGGAGAAATAGGAGTGGTTTGTGTATGTACTTTGATGACAAAGACAGAGAAAGACATGTTGTGCCTCATTTAGAATAGAGTGCACCGCCCTTTTTCCACTTTAATTGGTAAGTATTCAGTATGTATCTTTCTATTATTTACAATTTATATTGATATGATAATATTTTGGATTCAAATATCAAAGAGTATTAAGCTTACACCAAGTATTGACAAAACATTCTGTTTCTTGATCTTTTAATACTTGTGCTTAGGGTAATCATAGGCTTAATATTTATTGATCATCTATCTTTAGGTTTTATTAGCTAGGTACATGTGACTTACGGAAACATCATCTGTGGGATACAACAGGATATCTCGGAGAGGGTCATTCATTAACAAAGTTTTGTTCTCTTGTATGTATCTCTCAAAGTCCAATGCTGTACACTTGTTCACAATGATGTTCTTAAAGCATAAAAAATATATTAGTTAACATTATATATAACATAGAGTTTAATGGTTGTCATAATAAAAAAATAACATTGACATGCTTTCTTGATTCAATTCACTTCAATTCATTCAATAAATTTACTAAACATAAGCCATTTCTGAAAACCCCAAAATTTGTTTTCCAGTTACACTGTTATGATAGTAGCTTTCATATTTAAAAATGGCAATAAAGCTGGACCAGTATTGAATATTCATTACATTATAAACAATGTGACACACAGTATCTAGTCTGTGGATATTGAGGACTGTTTAATGTGTTATGGTAACAGTTCAGCTCTCTAGCTAATGTTATGTAAATCTTGAATGTATTAATGAATTGCTTAATGGATCCGAAATAATAAGCATCCATTCAGTGATAGTGTTTTCACTCAAATAACAAATATCACCATACTTTTATAATATTCTTTAACAATTTTTATTTACTCTATTGTAGTGTATTAGCCATTGTGTAATACAATTCTACAAACTTTTTCATGTCCACATAGACAAGATATGCATATTTCTGTAATACAATATTCTTGGAACATAAATTTCGCCCTTTAAAAGGCTACCTGATTATCAGATATGTAAGAGATTATTTGATATTTATGTACAGATAATGACTAGGCTTTTGCGTTAACAATATTTTTTTTTTCAAATTATATTATCAAGTTCCAATATAAGTTTTATATTATGCATTGGAGATAAATAATACACTCATGGAAATTGTAGTCTGGCTACTCATTATCCTGCCTTCATTTAACTAAATGGGACTTAAAATACTGTTTGTAGAAAATTTACCCTTGCTTTTAAAAAATGTAAGTTATTAACAATAAGTACCTAAAAAATTAAAATTTAATTTATTCAATGCAAAGGAATAATATAACTCCTTACCTTTTATACTATTTTAATCATTACTTACATCTACCTATAATAAATTTAGTTTACTATAAAATGTATCTTGTAGATAATATGCTTATTATGATTTTTTATCATGTAAATACAGTTTATTTTGAAATTTATATTTTTTGTCTTGTATGATATTTAAAATTTTTAAATAATATACCTACCTCATTGAAAAGAAAATGACTACCTAGATATTAAATTCCAAAGAAAGTATAACTTGTAAGAAGGAGTAAATAGTTATAAGCCACATAATTATTATTTCTTCTATCCCATAATCAGTACAAACATGTTTTATATTCATATTCATACACATGTCGTCACATTCATATACCTATTAGAAAAAGTATGAAAATTTAGATTAAATATAAAAAATTGGTGTACTTTAGTCAAATTAGTTAATAAATGGATAAGTAAGTAATCTATAGTTGTTTAAAACATGATAGTGAAAACACCCAAATAGAATGTGAAAAATTATAATTTTAAATTTAGATTTCTATTATTGGTGAAAATTGTACCTGACTTATTAAAGTTTTTTTTTATACATTTCAGTTAAATAAGCAATGTATATCTCCGTAATCATTGTGTTTCTGCAAAATGCAAATACACTTTCAGTGTAGGTCAAATATGTAATAGGCAAATCATTAGAGAAAACGCGCTTAAACACACTTCGTAAGTGTGCGAAGCTTTTTATTAGAAATTTCTAATATTAGTACATTTACCTCATACTCCACACCGCCCTTCTTGGATTTAGAATTAACCGGCGGCATATTAAAATAGTTGTCAGACTTTTTTGGCAACGAGAAAATCACAATATAAAATAGCTTAGCAGTTTACATTTTCTGTTGATACAACAAAAACACAACTTATTTCACCGAAACCAAAAACGATTACCTACCGATCAAGCAAACACTGAATGACACTAACACTAAAGACATAAAATTTGACAGACAGTATTGAAATGTACTTCACTAGAGTACGGCCAGATAAGTCCGCGCGTGGTCACAATTGGAACTACAAATTCAGTTGTTTGTGTCAATGCTAGCGAGTCGCGCGCAGACTTATCTGGCCTGTACCTCTAGTACTTTGAATGAACTAGTGATGTATATTTGTACTTTATCGTACCCTCAGAGTAAAGAGGACTCCGAGATCGTACCCAATAATTGATTCAAAATGCGGGAAGTCCAACAATAAATAAATAAAATTACCTATGTGTAAACTTTAATTTTCTTTAATAAATAATATAATCGTAGGCTGATTATGTAACTCCGTTTCAGATTGATTTCATCGTGACATTGAAAGGGAACTCGAAATTTGGCATATCGAAAGAATGTCGTTGCAAATGAAAAAGCCATTATGTAAGCTTGTTGCAAAGCATTTGACAGTTTGGATTTGAGAATCTTTTCAATGCCCATGAAACAAATCGAACCCTGTTTCAGCATCGCGATTAGACAATTTTTTCATTTTTTTTTTATCGAAACATTAAAATGTAAGTTTATAACACAATTTCGTATTAACGTGATTTTCTGTAAATTATTGTTAATTGTTTATTCAAAATTGATTTCAAGTAAATAAATACTACTTTATAAATACTATAAATTAATTGAAATATACTGAATAAGATACCCATATTTAAATGTAAAATTCATTTCATTCATTTATTCTTATTAAGAAATAATTATACAAAAGACATGGCTGTATGGGCCAGCAAAATTTGCTTTCTTAAAATACTGTGAGAATTAAAAAAATCAAATAGCATAGAGGCATTATTGTCCTCTATAAACGTAGTGTATTATATACTCTTTGGTCCTCTATGCATAGCAAAGAGTACAATGTATATGTTGTGGCCAAATCGTAGAATTGATCACTTCATGATGTGGCCGACCATTTCATGAAATGGTTGCATTTCATGAAGTGGCCAGCTAAAACTGACTATATCCATAGAGGACAATAATACTACAGATAACTATATCGTTGAAGAGCCAACGTTTGATGATATGTCCATCCACGTTTGGCCATATCATTAATGTAGTTAATATTAAGTATTTTAACGTGGCGCTCGTTTTTTGAGTGACTTAAAACGTAAAATTCTATTAATTTGGTGTTGTAACGAACTTTCAATTCACTTTTATCTTCCATTACAACATTACTAATAGTTTGTTTATTAGGTTATTTGTCCGCCGCCATGATGCATCACAAAAACAAATCGAAATAAGCGCCTCTAACGGTGGTTAATGTTACTATTTTACGATATGATTAATAATGTTTGGCCATATCATGAAATAACCATGCGTTTAGCTGTTCATATCGTTAAACGTTGTTTATTCATTGATCTGGCCAGACCATTATCATGATATGGTCAGTTAGAGATGGCCATTTCATGAAATGCCACCATTTCATGAAATGTTCGGCCACATCATGAAGTGATCAATTCTACGATTTGGCCACGACATATATACAGAAATAGAGAGCCGACTTCGCCTTTTTTTATGCGCCTCAAAGAGAATACAATACTATGCGCCTGACGACAGCAGCGCCGCCCTGGTAGTCCCTAATTGAACTAAACCGCTGCGGCACTATAGCTGTGTATGTGTGCGTATACTTTATACCTACGTATGTGTGCATCTGCTATTATAGCTGCATATGTGTGCGGTTATTTTTATTCCTATACATTCAAACTTAAGTTTTTCAATTTCGTATTTTGTGAATTTTGTATTTTCACAAAATATGAAATTGAAAAACTTAAGTTTGATTTTTGTGAATGTTGAATCCTTTTTCTAGGGTGGCTACGAAAATAAAAACAAGTTGTAGTAAATAAATATTCTATTTATGTAATTATACACTTACACATTTCACCACTAAGGTTTATATTAAACATAGCGGTATAAATTAATTATCGAATGAAGTAATAATTTCATATAAATAGTTTACGTTAATTTGTTCTATCGAACATACCTCATGTTCATTAAATTAAATATGTTATAAGACCACAATTTTTGTTGTGAATCACGGGTTTAAAATAATAAATGTTTCGAACTATGTAATATTGGGAAAATAAAACCACCATTTGCTAGATTTTGTCACAGACTGCCTTTTTTCATATATATTTCTTTTAAATCAAAATACAATGTCACTTTACAAAAGAGTTTCAATTCGTAACATTCTCCCTCGCCTAAAAAATAATTATTTCATAAAGGTATTTAATCGTAACAATTCATTGAAATTATCGTTTAAAATGCAAATAAAAACAATGTTCAACAAAGAGAAAAAAAAACTCATTTCATACGACATTAACAGGCATGGGTTGAACCGAAAAGAATACTGTACTCTAATTAGAAACAAAAAAAATCTTAATAACCCTTAGCATACAATTGACTAGTAATATAATTGCAATTTACTAGGGAAAGTAACTTTTCTTCCACTTCTAGTAACATATGGTATGACATCTGGTATGGAACTTATCCTAGGCTCATCTACATCAGTAAGCCGAGGAGAGAGAGGAGAAGGGAAGTTGTTACCTTGTACCTCCAACTTGTACAGACGTTGTACTGGTCTTATCTTCACTCCCGTAGAAGTTTTGATCCGCGCCGTTCTCTGCACACCGTCTCGACCTGTAAACAATTCTTCAACAATAGCAAGGGGCCATTTCACTCTCTTCTCATTACTTTCGACAAGAACTATATCACCCATACTGATAGAATCTTTCTTATCATTCCCCTTTTGTACAAGAAACGCAAGATAATCGGTTTTGAAACGTTCCCGAAATTGAGTCCTTAACTCTTGCATAAACCGGTATCTTGCATTTAGACTGTTTGAGTCAATAGTATCCAGATCGACTACCTCTGAACTTGTGATAGCTTGAATAAAGTGTGTTGGAGTTAATGGTTCAAGGTACTCCGCTTTATCGTCGTTAATAAATGTCAGAGGCCTTGCATTCATCGTCGCCTCACAATCACATAATATAGTCTGCATCTCTTCGTAAGTCACAACAGCTTTACCAAGAACTCGACGAAGTAGATCTTTCAGTACTCTTATAAGGCGCTCCCAGTACCCACCCCACCAAGCGGCCGTAGGAGCATTCATCTTCCATGAGATACGATTCACCACAGAATATTTTTGCACTTCCTCCCAGTTAAACGAGCCGAGTAAATTTTTCGTACCTTGAAAGTTCGTGCCATGATCTGAATGCAACATGTCTACTCGTCCACGTCGAGCAATAAACCTTCTCAGCGTCATAATGAATTCTTCAGTTGACAAAGATCTCGTTGTCTCCAAATGAACAGCTCGATATACCGCGCAGGTGTATAACACAATCCAGCATTTTTGTCCATCACGCAAAAATAGCGGCCCTGCTAGGTCCACCCCTGTTGTTTGAAAAGGCGCAGAACAAACGATACGCTCAGCTGGTAATGGTGCCGTTGGAGCTACAGTAGCCTTTGATCGATATCTTTTACAGATAACGCAAGCTGACACTACCGACTTTACAAGCCTTCGTATACCGACGATCCAAAACCTAATACGTAAGTCAGATATCAATTGATTAGCACCAACATGCTGCAATTGTTCATGTCTTTGTCGAACCAACATTTTTACAATCGGGTCTTTATAGGAAAGCAAATAAGGAGACTTGACAGTATCAGGAAACTCTGATAGTAAAAGTTTCGTCCTTATTCTTATTAATCCCTCTTCATCTGAAAATTTCAACAAACTTCTATCTGTTATTAATTCTTTATCCTTCAGTTGTATTATCTTAATAACTAATTTTTCCGCTTTCTCATACTCTTCATAACTTAGCTCTCCTTTATTCCTTGTACTATATCTAACATTATTTACAAATCTGAGCATCCATGCTACCATTCTAATTACCTTCGAATATTTCGAAAAATATGCACAGTCTTCGCAAAAAATCATCATAAAAGGTTGTATTTACATTACTTATAGTTATTTTCGTCTCCAAATTTACTTGTTTTTCATCATGCACAAACTCCGAACGAGGCCATTCGCTTTGCGACAATCTTAACCATGGAGGTCCTTCCCACCAACGAATGTCTAAAAGTACTTTGGCATTACACCCCCTTGACGCTAAGTCTGCCCAATTATCCTCACCTTGAATGTGGTGCCAATTGTTTAAGTTGGTGTTTTCTCTAATTTCTGCTACTCTATTTTTCACAAATGTCTTCAACGGCAACTCGTTTTTTATCCAACATAACGTGACACTAGAATCTGTCCAGCAGTATTCCGTACAATTTCCAAGATCAAGATTCTGTCTGATGTTCTTCAGAAGCCTTGACCCTATAAACGCAGCTGTGAGTTCTAACCTAGGTATGGTAACCTTTTGTGTCGGTGTGACTCTAGATTTAGCCGCAACCATTTGCACCGACACAAAATTATCCTTCTCAGCTCTTAGCAATACACATGCACCATAACCATCTTTACTCGCATCGACGAATAGGTGAAAGCTTAATGTCATTTCCTTTAAGATTTTGGTTGGTACAAGCCTGCGTGGGATTTTGTACTCTTTAATGTAAGTAACGTATTTATACCAGTCACGAAACCGAAGCAATAAATCTGCAGGTAAAACGTCATCCCAACCGAGTTGAAGCTGCCATGTCTTTTGTAGAATTAGCTTTGGAACCAACGAGACTGGTGCTGTGTAACCTATCGGGTCAAACGTGCTCTGTGCTAGTGATAACAGCTTCCTCTTAGTAACATTCTCTAAGCTTTCGAGACAAAGCAAGTTGTCACAATTACAGCACAACTCATCTGATACTGTATTCCAGCTTAATCCGAGGACTGATATCGTTTCTTTGCCTGCTTCATTAACGCCATGAGATGTTACCCACATTCTGAGATTAAACTTTGCTGCCATCATAATCTCCTTTGACTCTCGAATGAACTGATCGGCCTCTGCAACAGTATCAACACTCAGAATGGAATTGTCAACGTAAAATGATTTATTTAGCATTCTCGCTGTCACACCTAAATTACTGTCTGCTTCGTAATTATTCAAGTGATATCTTAATGTTGCTGCAAGCAAGAAAGGACTACAAGTTAAGCCAAAGACAACCCTACAATGTCTGTAAGTTATTATTTCTTGTAGAGTTTCATCTTTGTACCACAAAAATTTCAGGTAATCCCTGTCCTTTTTTACTAAACTTATCTGTAAAAACGCCTTTTCGACGTCAGATGTAATACCTATTACGCCTTTTCTAAAATCGTTTAGTAAATTAGGGATCAGCTCTATAAAATTCATGCCCTTTTCCATACATGCATTCAAACATCGACCGTTTTTATCGTTAGCCGAAGCATCGAAGACCGGCCTGATAGTGGTCGTTAATCTTTGTTCTTTAATTACCGGCTTATGGGGTAAAAAATGGCCAGTCTCTGAATTTATATCAGCCACCTCAATAATCCCCAATTCTAACCAAGTTTTAAAAACATTATCATAATCCTTAAATTTTCCTATATTCACTAATTTCTTTACCATCGTTTCTAATCTCTGCTTGGCTCTGTCGAAATTAGGAAGCAAATTATCATAATCAAGTTTAAAAGGTAAATTAACTTCGTACCGGTTATCATCTGTCTTCTTGACATTCTCCTTAAAATTCAACCAAGCATCTGCTTCATTTTCCGCCTCGCTCTTTTCTTCGGCTGAATCTCGAATGCCCAATGTCTCCAACGCCCAGTAACCTGTCAAATCATTGTCACATGTACAAAACATTATCGCAGCAAGATTACTATTTACATAAGAACTTACCTGGTTCCCTTGCAATGTCCATCAAAGTTTGGTATTTACAGCCGTCAGACTATCCTCCAAATGAATAACTGAACCTGTTAAAAATATACCGAGAACATCTGCCCCAATTAGTAAACCAATATCTCTACAATTATGACCCATGTCTGTTAATGTAATATTATGTTCACGTAACAACTTAGTAATATGAATGTCATTATTACAAATTTTTGGTATATTGGTACATATGCTGTTTTGACCAAGAGCTGACAACTGAAAACTAAACTTCTTATCTAATGAATTAATTAAAAAGCTATATACACTAAATTCTTTGGACTTCATTTGCACTCCACCAAACAAACAATGTGTCAGATGCTCTTTTCCTGATATTGGAATGTCAAGCTTGTCGACAATCTCGTTCTTTATATATGTGCGTTGGGAACCAGAATCTAATAATGATCGAACCAGCAGTTTTCTGCCTTCATACTCAATCTCTATCAATAGTGTCTGCAATAAGGTCTGTCTTGAAACATTAACTGTGGACAATGACGTAGATTCTTCTGGCCTCTGTTTATCGACCTTATCTTCTTTAGTTTTTTGATCAGGACATAAAACAGTAGAATGACGTTTGGCACATACAAAACATTTCACAGAAGCTCTACAAGTTTTTGGGTGATGCCCTATTCTCAGACAAATCGGATAAGCTTTCTTCTCTTTTAGGCATTGATTCCGCTGCTGAAGGTTCATTCTATATAGCTTGTAGCATTCGATACTTGCATGAGAGTCTTTGTCACACCAGATGCATACTACACCAGATCTCTGTTTTGTATTGGTCAGTAAACACTCTGCAGTTGCGTGCTTGCTCTCTACTTCTTCACGCTCGTGACTGTTTCTTCCGTAGAAAGTCTCCTTTGTGATGGCAATCCTTTGCTCCGCCTCGACCTCCTTCCTTACAAAATTAAGTAGGTTGCTGAGTTCATCTGAAGCGTCATTGTTCTGAGGTTTGTTCCTCTCCCAGCATCTAAGAATTTCATTAGGAAGAGCAGACTCAACCATTGGTAACAAAAAGTCAGCGTACTTATCTTTAGTGAGCTTCAAAGTCTCTAACGCACGCAATTGAGCATTCAGCCGATCGTACAATTGCGTGATCGAACCTTTTTTGTCTGATAGTACGAGTGCCAGAATTTCTCTGATGTAAATTTGCGCCAACAAACCATCTCGGGCATATCTAGACTTGAGCTGACTTATGCAATCGGAATAAGCAGTAGCAGGAAAACTTTCGACTACATTTTTCACTTCTGTGTCATCCTTCATGCATTGCAAAAGATACTGATACTTGTCTATACCATCAATATTTGGGTCATCGTTTATCTTTGAAAATTGACCCCAGAATGAAAGCCAATTGCGTATATTGCCATCGAATTTCGGCAGTTGCAATTTGGGCAATTTTATATTTTTCGGTGCTATGTTTTCGAAAACGGAAGTCGTTGACGTAGTTAATTTTTTATATCTCGCCTCTAATCTCAACATCCGAGTTTTATAATCCATGACACCTTCTAATTCTCTTTCTAACATTTCTTCGTCAACTTCATTCAACATTAAATCTAATACTATTTTGTCAAGACGAATTAAATGTTCAAATTTTTCTTTAAATTTTTCGTAACTAATTTGAGTCTCTAGATCTGTTTCATGGCGGTCTATCGCGGCTTCCAAATCATTGCTACATTTACTAAAAATGCGCCTCACCACGCTTCTTTCCTTTTTTGTATTCTCCAAGTTCAACATCTCGGTCACGGTCGCCACTATTTAAAATAATAAATGTTTCGAACTATGTAATATTGGGAAAATAAAACCACCATTTGCTAGATTTTGTCACAGACTGCCTTTTTTCATATATATTTCTTTTAAATCAAAATACAATGTCACTTTACAAAAGAGTTTCAATTCGTAACAACGGGAATTCAGGACACGAGTCGTTGTATAATAAAATAATATAATATAATTACGAAAACGAACTTATCTAATAAAATCACTCACAATAATCTTTATACAATTTTGTTTTGCACTTGTAGGGTTTACCTTTTGGAAATTTCCGGGGCGTCCAAATGTTGAAATCACTAAGAAATAATTTTGCTTGTATGAAAAGACTTTCGCCATTCTTCACGGCTATTTCGTCTCATGGCATCAGATAACTTCGATGAATATTAGATGATGAATATGTTTCGGAAAGGTAAATAATCATTGCATTTCTCTGGGCGTCGGATCTGTTTGCGATCACGAAAATTTTAACGACCAGGTAGCGGGCATTCAGCGCCATGAAACTCTTCGCCATCATCTGCTTCTTCTAGATCGTCATAATCGTAATTTGGTATTGCATTTCCTCCCTCGAAAGTTCGTCCATTACGATTCGAGTACGACTGTTTCACGGAAAGTCAGGACACGAGGCGTTGTTTAATAAAATAATATATTTACGAAAACGAACTTAACTGATAAAATCACACAATAATATGTACATAATTTTTCCTATATCGCTATCAAAGAGAATACAATACTACGTAAGAGTACTACGTACTACGTAAGACAAGTACGCGTACTAATTTTAATAGCAGACACAATCCAAAAAATTTTGGTGTATCACAGGGACTACTAGATGGCACCACTTTCCATACATTTAAAGAGGACTATCAATTTTGTACGAAGTCGACACAGCATGATGCATAGAGGACAATACGCTTTACAAAGTATAAGAATAAAATTTAATTTTATTTGAATTAATATATGTGCGCGTCCTCTTCCATCCCACGAGAGAGATGAGGGTGCTGACAGACAATTGTATTCTACTCTGCCGACACCACACGGCCAACTAAATATGGGCTAGTGCTTTGTGATTATTCTGAAAAAAATGTATGTGTGATTATTCTGACTGGTTACTCTCCTCTACTGACGCGATAAATATCGACTAGGGACTAGCCGCTCGATATTTATCGACGATACTTGATACAGATCATGGATTTTAAGATTTCTAGATATCCGTGATACACTATTCTCCACACTCGCCTGTATGTTGCATTCGCCATTGAATGAACATCTCATAATTTCGGCAATTTAACACTACTAAATTAAATACGTCACTTATTAACATGACACTACACCGCAAAGGCAACTTTTTAAATATGTCGGACTATCAGTATTTCGCGCTAGCTTCCCCTTAATATTTTATCGATAGAAATTAAACAAAACTTAATGCAACAATTTTACGTAAACGAATGGCATTTATTGACAGAATTTTTTCTATTTTTTTCGAAACTTAGATTGAAACAATTTTATCCAAAGTTACATACGTTTTGATTCTGATCATAATTTTATAGTAGCTGGAAAGCAAAGGGATGTATCATGTACAGTCTACTATACATACATACATACATACATAAATCACGCCTATATCCCCGAAGGGGTAGGCAGAGGTGAACTAGCACCCACGTTTCACCGATTATGTTAGGTCCCTGTAATAGGTGGCGAGCCTATTGCCATTTATCGGGCACAAAAGTCGCAGTTCATTGCTATTGCTAGGTGGTATAAGAGGAACGCTGCTGCCCATTCCTCATCGCTAATATATCCTTAGTCGCCTTGTACGACACCCACGGGAGAGATTCGGGGTGGTGACAATTGTATTCTACTCTGCCGTCACCACACGGCAGGTCTACTATACAGGTTACCTAAAACTTAATATTTAGTTAGTTTATGTTTAAAATGTTATTTATAATATTATTGACGTTATAACTTAGCTTAATGGGAAAAAACAAAAGTTAAAGAGCACAAACAGCAAATTTTCACTACCCATTTAAAATAAGTCTTATTTGTGTGTTTGATGTTGACTGTGGTGAAAACTACTATAAAAAGTGGTTTTGCCCACCTCATCAGTAACCATCATGAACTTTATTATTTATATACCACTCAATTCGCTCCAAGCACTCCCTAGATTCGTTTAAATGTGACACATATATTTTAATGTAAAATTCATTTCATGCATACATTTCACTCGCTCATTCATTCATATGACAATAAATTAAAAATGTACTAAAGAAATGGCTGTATGGGAGAGACCTTTTGTCTTCCCTAAAATACAGTGCCGTGTGATGGCGGCAGAGTAGAATACAATTGTCACCGCCCCAAATCTCCCCCGTGGGTGTCGTACAAGGCGACTAAGGATAAATAAATCAATTATGAGGAATGGGCAGCAGCGTTCCTCTTATACCACCTAGCAATAGCAATGTACTGCGACTTTTGTGCGCGATAAATGGCAATAGGCTCGCCACCTATTACATGGCACCTAATCACCTAACATAATTGGCGAAACGTGGGTGCTAGTTCACCTCTGCCTACCCCTTCGGGGATATAGGCGTGATTTATGTATGTATGTATGAAATGTATGAATGAAATGAATATTACCTTAAAATATGGGTGTTACATTTCACCCACTCATTATTCCATATGAATACAGATAAAATATTATACTAAAGACATGGTTGTATGGGCTAGACCCTTTGCCTTCCCTAAAATATAGGGAGAATTAAAAAAAAACACGGTGTTTGGCGCGGTTCGTGGCGTCAGTCAAATTTTTATTTCAATGTGGACAAAGAGTGGACTTTGTGTCGTAAAAGTGGTGTTATTTTGATGCTTATGGATCCGTGTTGATGTTCAATTAGGAAAAATCATTGAAATAAAAGTGTTGTGCCGTTTTTGACGTTGAGAATTTTATAGTGGTTTTCACCACCTCATCGGTCACCGTCATGAACTCTGTTACCATTTGAGTCGCGCCAAGCACTCCCTAGATGCGTTAAAATATGGGTGTCACATATTAAATTCATTTCATTCATACATTTCACCCACTCATTATTTCATAAGACTACAGATAAAATATATACTTAAGACATGGCTGTATGGGCTAGACTCTTTGCCTTCCCTAAAATATAGGGAGAATTAAAAAAATACGCCGGGATTTTTTTTTTATAAGTATATTGAAGAAAGTTTCTAAAGGACTTGTTTCCAGGAACGTACATGGACGGGTCCTCTCGTACAAAATGCCCAGTGTGGTGTGACATTTATGTCACGGAGACACGGACGGAGCTTTTTGTACGAGAGAGGCGCCGTCCCTGGCCCGTTCAGTAGGCCTATTCGCTAACTTTTTTTGACAGTTGAAAGTGATGATCACCGAACCATTTACTGATCCATTACTACTTTACTATAACGCTGTTGTGACACTTGTCCTGTGAAAACAGTAATGGATAAGTAAATAGTTCGGTGATCATCACTTTCAACTGTCAAAAAAAGTTAGCGAATAGGCCTACTGACCTTTCAGATTAATCAGAAAGAAAATAAGAACTAATATAATATTAGTAGTTTTAAATTCTCCCTATATTTTAGGGAAGGCAAAGGGTCTAGCCCATACAGCCAAGTCTGTGTATATTTTATCTGTATTCTTATGAATTATTGAGTGGGTGAAATGTATGAATAAAATGAATTTTCACTTCTCATGCTCTGAAAGTGCTTATTTGTGCAGGATATAGGCTGCACAAAATCGAATTTTGTGCTCTAGAGCATTAACGTATCTACTCATAAATGTGTCTATATTAAGGCAAAGAAAATGAGCTATGC
The DNA here is from genome assembly GCA_963931975.1 of Cataclysta lemnata. Taxonomy (NCBI): domain Eukaryota; kingdom Metazoa; phylum Arthropoda; class Insecta; order Lepidoptera; family Crambidae; genus Cataclysta; species Cataclysta lemnata. The sequence goes on along the minus strand of OZ008341.1, from coordinate 13,147,576 downwards.
AGCCAAACACAATAAGAAATTCAGAGATAGAATTTGTTATTTTATTATTTACTTAAATTTATTTCTGTGTTTTTAAGGCATAAAAGATATTAAAATTTTAATTCAAGCTACCTGCTTGAATTAAAATTTTAATAAAGGTAGGTTAATAAATTAATTTAAGAAAATTATTATTTCTAAATTAATTTAATACTTGGCTGTATAGGTCTGTTGCCCAAGCCTAGTATCAAAGTGAAGAACAATTTTGAGTGCTTGGCGGGCTTTCAATGGCGTCAGTCAAATTTTTATTTCAATCATTCAAAAATTGTTTCAGAGTGGACTTTGTGTAGTAAAAGTGGGGTTATTTTGATGCATAAGGATCCGTGTTGATGTTCAATTATGAAGAATCATTGAAATAAAAGTGTTGTGCCGTGTTTGACGTTGAGAATTTTATAGTGGTTTTCACCACCTCATCGGTCACCGTCATGAACTGTTACCATTTGACTCGCGCCAAGCACTCCTTAGATGCGTTAAAATGTGTTTCACCCAATGCATTAAGATCATTCATTCATTTCATACATTATTTTCATTCATTCATTTATCATTCATTCAAAATTAAGAAAAGTAAACGAAAGTATACAAAGAGAGTTCCTAAAGGACTTGTATCCAGGAACGTTAAGGCCTTTAAAAAAAAAGAAGAACAATTTCCTTCAGTATTCAAAACTGTACTAATTTGAGTTTGAATTTTAAGAAATGGTATGATAAACTACTATTTTATTTCCTCGCAAACGAAGTGAAAAGCAGAGTTTCTAACTCGTCCACAAAACCATTTTTATCCTCGACATTACTATCAGCCCTCGCCTTCGGCTCGGGCTGCTAAAAGTCTCGGACAAAAATGATTCGTTTTGTGCACTTGATGGAAAATCTACTATTTACGTTAAAATATGGGTGTCACACATTTTAACGCATCTAGGGAGTGCTTGGCGCGAATTGAATGGTAACATAGTTCATGATGGTGACTGATGAAATGGTTAAAACCACTTTTTATAGTGATCTTCACCACAACATCAAACACATCTTATGACTTGTTTTCAATGATTCTGCATAATTTACATCAACACGGATGCTTGTGCATCAAAATAACACTACTTTCACTGCACAAAATTTATTGTCCTCTATGATCTACTCTGAACCAATTTAAGAATTATCGAAAAAAAATCTGACTGACACCACGAAACGCGCCAAACACTCCCTCCCTAATATAATACTAGTTTTTTAGTTTACTCAATTGTAAATTTTAAAGAAGATATTTTAGAAATTCTGTGTCTGAGCAAATAAGATATTTTAGTCCATGAAATATTGAATGATCATTCCCGCGATGTAAAAAAAACAAACAGTTTTTACTAATATAGTATATTTTTGGTCAAATACACACAATCAAACAAATAACGTTACATTAATTTATACAATTGACTGTTACTAATTTTCAACATTTTTACATATTTTTTTTAGCAATTGTGGGCTACTGTGTTTGATGATTTTCTTTATGACGAATTTCGGGTAGGTATAAGATTTTTCACTCCAAGAATCTTGAGTTCATAATAATTAATTTTAGGGAATAATTATTGTTTAGAACATTAAACAATTGTTGAAAACATTATTACACGGAAAAAAAGGCCACAAAACTTTTGAAGAACGTCCAGTTTGATTGTTTTCTGGTTTGCCGAGTGCATCACCCGGATCGCAGAAGACGCGGGTTCGAGACTCTCAATCAGGACATAATTCATCGAAAGTTTTCTGATCTAATTTTTTGTAGTAATAATATCTGAATATGTATAATCTATGTACGTTTTCACAAATTATCGATAAAAGCTCATGAAGTTTCTACTCTACGTATACTTTGTACTTTAGAATACAAAAATATTATCTCATTTTTACTAGTTAGTGGCAAAAAGTAGTCTTGCATAGTTCGTGATCTCATGGTCGCCCTAACCAATTATCACAAATTCATCAATATAATGATGCTCAGCCATCTACTTAATCTGGTTGGCTAGTGATCCTTGGCCAAGTTTATATTGACAACAAAATAGTGGTTAAGTTATACTATGGAAAAGGTACATATCTTTAGTAGATAGGTACTTCTAAATATGAATATGACTGTAAAGAAAACATGTTCCAAAACAAAAGTGTACTAACGTAAAGTTAATCGAACATAAAACTCTATTTAGGTACTTATTAGTTTGTGATAGGACATCTCAGTCTTTATCGATATTAAATATTTTCAAATTTTAAATTACATTTCTTTTATAAATGATTTTCAAGAAAGAAATAGGTGTAAGTAGGTTTAGCAAATAATATTACAGGTAACATTATTATTAAACATGAAATCTCATCTAAATCTTGGGTGGGATTAATTCTATCCTAACCTAACCTTAGAGAAAGAAATCTCTCCTTAAAAATATAGAGGGCAAAAGTGCATCTAGGTACAAAGAAAGTAAATTTTATCACAGAACGGAAATTCTACTACATTGATTTAACTGTTGGGGGCAGAAAATTTTGGGAAATTCGCATTTACACGTCAAATACACTAATACATTTGAAATACAAAATTTAAAATAATATTTTATTGGAATGAAACACATTAAAACTGATGCACAGCATGTGTTATGTGCGCGGCGTTACAGTTAAGTAACATTAGCTTAAAAAATCTTTTAAAATTAGGATAATCAAATCAAGCAGTGTATTATTTATATGGTATATGGCATACACTCCTTAAAAAAGGTCCAAATAAATAAATACCCATTAATTTTAAGTTACAAATTTTGATTGTGTCTCTACGTAACATAAATGTAGATTACTTAGTTAATTAATATAAACATTACGGATATTTACATAAAATACACTTTACACTTCTAATATTATGTTACAAATATAATTATCAATTTGATAGCAACACACACACATTAAAAACATATTGAAAGTAGAGTTTGGTAAAAAGAGTTTGCTACAGTTACAGTTGGTAGGTAAGTACCTACTATACTTACAATGCCACTATCTTCAGCCATCCAACTTTCAATTAACTTACACACAAATATCTAATGACAATTAAATTATGCATTAATTATTATTATTGTTTTCCTATAAGGTACATAGTTATTTTTGGTATATGGCACAATAATTAAACATTTATTTTTAACACTCAATTGGAGGATGTCCCCCTAACATCAAAAGTAGGTCCTTGATGGACAAATTATATATAATATAATTCATCAATTAGCGCCTTGAGATTAAATGCATGCCGCAGTAGTAGGAGAGCTGGCCACTGCATTCGAGCTCCTAAATTACTAGGTAGTAATGTTGCCAATAATATAATGTACTAGTGTAGCACACTTAATATTGACCTACCTACGTTATTACATCTAAACTAAAATATCACATAACGTTTTTGAGTATTAACATGTCCTAGGACCCTTCCATTCCCATCACTAGTAGATTACACATAACAACTGATTGAATCATTGTTTTTAGATCTTGGAATGTGAAGGTGAGAGGGTTCTGCGTGGTATGATCCGAGTGATCACAAATCACTCTTCAAGTATACTCCTCGTCATCTTCGTCTTCACTGGTCTCCGAGTCAGATTCATGCTCGGGATCGGGCAGTGGGGCGAGGTAGTCGACCGCCGGCCGCTGGGCTGGGATCAGGTAACCAGCGGAGTCCTGTGAGGGCGGAGGAGGGCATGGCAACCGTAGCTGCGGAGGTGCCCCGCCGCCTGCAGCCGCAGCCACCTCCAATTTCCTACATATTTCATCGAAACCTATCCTGTCCCTTGGGTCTGTCTTCCAACAGGCTCGCATTAGTTCGCAAGCGAACCGGGGACAGTCTTCTGGGGGTATAAGGACAATACCTTGCAGAATGAGCTTCGTTGCACCGTCATTGTTGTGACCATAAAAAGGCTGCTTTCCCCGGCTATAAATTTCCCACAGCACAACTCCGTAGGACCAAACATCTGATTCGTGAGTGAATCTGGCGTAGACTATGCTTTCTGGGGACATCCAGCGGACGGGCATCGGTCGCTCACCGCCCATTTTGTAGTAGTCACAAGTGTAGACATCTCGAGACATTCCGAAGTCAGCTATCTTGACAGCGAGGTTGGCGCCGACTAAGCAATTCCTTGCAGCCAGGTCTCTGTGAACGAAACGACGAGATGCGAGGTATTGCATCCCTCGTGCCACTTGGAGAGCTACATGGAGAAGAGCTGGGTCGTCTAAGTGAGGGCCTGGACGTCCGCCTCCCTTGGAACCCCTGAGAACTCCTGCTAGATCTCCCCATTCCATGTACTCGAAAACCATCCAAGGACTGGCGCCAATATCATCTGAAGACAATAACAATTTCACCCTGAGATGCAGCTGAGTGATAAAACGAGATAAAGTTTTAACACAGAGAAAATTAAATGAGAAAAATGTAAAAAAAATATTTCTGTCAATAATTTGTCTAACTGCCGCACTCAGACTGCCGCACTCAGAGACGTCAAATAACGATAATGAGTACTTAACGTCAAAAAATGACAATTCAAAACTAGTCGCTATTCTTGCCGGGTCTATGGTCTAGATTTGAATGAAATTTTTTGACGTAATTGACGTCTCAGAGTGCGGCAGTAATCTTATATCATTTAAATAGTATCTATTAAATAGTAATCTTTTATAAGTTTCTAAAAGCAAGCACATATTTAAGTTTTACCTCTATAAACCACGCCCATGAGAGTTAAAATGTTGGCATGTCGGAACGCTGACATTATAGACACTTCTCTCACGAAATCGTCTTCAGCGCTGCGGCCGGCGCTCTCTTTCAGGACCTTAATGGCCACAACGAGTTCTCCGTTACTGGAACGCAGCAGACCTGAAAAAGTTGTACACTTACTTCTCCCCTGTTCTGTTGTTAATGGTATATTTTGTAAGTCATTCATGCAAAGAAAGAATGAAGCATGAACTATGCCTACCCCTGTGGGAGAAAGTCATGTCATTCATACATCGTTCGGAATTTCGGATACACATTCTTTAAATTGATATATGAAAAAATGAAATGCTGTGCGTTTGTTTTGCTAAAACTCGAGAACGGCTGGACCGATTAAGCAGATTTTGGTTTTGAAATGATTGTCTTGGGCCAAGCAAGGCAGGCAAGGCGAGAAAAATATGGAAAATTTGCGAGGAAAATTATAATAATAATAAATCTTTTTACACTTACACCTATCATCTAGCCTAAAGTAAGTAGCCTGAGCACTTGTGTTATGGATACTAGATGACGGACATATACTTAATATAATTATGTATATAAATGTTGAAAATATACTACATATTCATATACACAACCATGACTAGGAAACAAACATTTGTGGTCATCACAAAGTTTGCCCCTACCAGGATTCGAACCCGGGACCTCTTGGCCAATACCCAGCAATCAGAGCATTCGACCAAGGCGGTACCAAAATAGTAATAACAATTTTATTTTCCCATATAAACTGGTTTCCGGTAAAACATTTGAGGTAACCATGGCAACTAAATAGCTACGGGATAATTTATATGGCATAACAACGTATGCCGGGTTAGCTAGTACATAATAAATAGGTACCAACCTTTGTGCACCTTCCCAAAGCACCCCTCTCCGACCTCCTCCAAGAACGTGAGCAAATTCCGGTCCAACAGCGGCACCTGCTCGCCGGTGTCGTCCGCGACGGCCACCGCGTGCGCAGGCGCCGCGCTGTACACGCCGTACTGCGGGTTCGTTATATACCTTTCAGCAAGCAGTGGTTCCCCGGGACGACGCTAAAACGTGCACCGAACGGTTTGATTTGGGATACGTATTCGACAAAAAATTGTGGATTATACATATTTATATCGCCCTTGGTCGATAAAACAAAAAATCTCATAGTTAAGAGGTAAGAACATAGTTTTATGTCACCCCCTGACCAGAAAAGTGGGATTTTCCGTAACTGTAGAGTGATAAATAAAACTATTCATGAAGAGTCAAACAAAAGCGTGATATTAAGTATTGGTCTGGGTCTCTGAATTGAATGACGCAGTCGTCTTAGGGGAACAGAGTAAGCGCCAAATATTTTTTTTTACTTAAATGCCCTATTTGAGTAATTAAAGCTTAATAAATTCAATACCAGTGACGCAATATTGACAGTGAGTGGCCATGGCGCCATGCAATTTTGCACCCCAGGCGCGCAACGTGTTAATTACCGGTTGAGTTTTGCCGTCAGCTCTCCGTAGCCGTCTTCGGACGTAGAAGAAGATGACCATAGCAACCAAGATGATGAAGACCAGGGCTCCAATGGCCGCCGTGCCGAGGAGCATCCCCGCACCATTGACCCCGGATCCGGAAGCCGGCGCCTCGCTGCTCGCTGACGATGGGAATACTGCATGGCTGACTAGCGACTTGGATACCTGAAAATATTATTACATACATAAATCACGCCTACATTCCTGAATGGGTAGGCAGAGGTGAACTAGCACCCACATTTCGCCAATTATGTTAGGTCCCATGTAATAGGTGGTGAGCCGAGTATAAGAGGAACGCTGCTGCCCATTCCTCATCACTGATTTATCCTTAGTCGCCTTGTACGACACCCACGGGAGAGATTTGGGGTGGTGACAATTATATTCTACTCTGCCGTCACCACACAGCATTGCATGAAAATATGATTACCATCAAAATCTTGAGAAGAAGGCAGGTCGGCACTACGGGCATTAAATTAAATTAAATTCTGACTACTACAGGTGTAGCTATGCCGTAAAATGCCAGCAGATGCACTAAGTTTCCTTCTGACATTGCTATAAATCTTTAAAATTCGCCTTTTAAAAAATATTACGAACATTTAATAAAAATACTAGCTTAATATATTTTCATTTTAAAATCCTATCCATTAGCCGTGTGGTGATGGCAGCATACTTTTTCGCGGGTGTTGTAGTACAAGGCGAAGGTAGCGAAGAGTAATGGGCATCAGTAGCGTTCCTCTTATACCACCAAGCAATATACTGCGATTGTGCCGTGTGGTGACGGCAGAGTAGAATACAATTGTCACCACCCCAAATCTCTCCCGTGGGTGTCGTACAAGGCGACTAAGGATAAATCAATGATGAGGAATGGGCAGCAGCGTTCCTCTTGTACCACCTAGCAATAGCAATGTACTGCGACTTTTGTGCCCGATAAATGGCAATAGGCTCGCCACCTGTTACATGGGATTAGGTCCCACCTAACATAATTGGCGAAACCTGGGTGCTAGTTCACCTCTGCCTACCCTTTCGGGTATATAGACGTGATTTATGTATGTATGTGTATACTGCGACTCACGAGCCCGATAGCTGGTAATAGACTAGCCAGCTATTTACAAGGGACCTAACATAATTGACGAAATGCTTTCTCCTTTGGGGATAAACAGGGGTGATGTATGTATGTTCATTCAGCACAATCAGACCTAGTAAAGTTTAATGTCCATTGATGAACGTTGTCCAAAAAAAGACAATATTTTTTGCAGGATACTCGTCGGTATCGCTAGTTCAGATACAAGATAATGGTAAAAGCTAAAACATAGTATGCAGACAAGTACCAAAATAAATATCAAGCTAGATGACAACGCGTTATTATCGGAAATGCTCCAAACAACATGTTACATTAATCGGTTCATGGAAAAAGTGCTAGCTATTAATCAAATTATCATACATTATTTCTTTTTACCTTTGTCTCAAAATTTATTAATTATAATGATTTAATACAATGAAATATAATTACAATATAATATAACGAAATAAAATTTAAATTAACTGCCGCAGTCAGAGACGTCAAATAACTTTAATAGGAACTTAATGTCAAAAATTTTCATATAAATTTAGACCAAAGGCCTGACAAGAATAGAAACTATATTTGAATTGTCATTTTTTGACATTCAGTACTCATTATCGTTAATTGACGTCTCTGAGTGCGGCAGATATATTAATAATTCGTTCCTTACCTCGTCAGGTGGAGCTGAAGATTTGTTTTCGGCTGATGTATTGGATGTTGTCGGTGGAATAATGTTGTGAATAGGAACTGGCGTCACGGGTACTGTAAACATTAAAATAAAAAAAATATATTAATCACAGTAGGTACGCAATGTTTTATCTGTCTCAGAAATACTACAAACTTTAATATTACATAATTTATTGACAAAATTATCAATAATATTTTGCTCATTTTCTTTCCAATCTAATGACACTGAGCTTTTCTAACGAAGTGAAGACTTTTATCTACAAATATAATAAAAATGTGAAAGATTATTTCAATGATCAATAAATCATGCCCGGCTAGCATGAACACCGAAACACGATATGTTAAAGCCATTTATCGCTTTGAACTGTCAAAAACCTATAGATCTTTGACTGTTCAAAGCGGCTATATCATACAGTGTTTCAGTGGTCATGTCATATTGACATCAAACTAGGATTACATCGCATTAGCATTATTGACCTGCCGGGCTGATGTATGGAACGACAAAACTAGCTAAGGCGGCCGCAGATAACCTGGGAATAGGGCATACGTCGGCCCTCTGCCTATAGAGGTTTAACAAGGTAATCTTAGGGTCGGCTACCTGTACTCCTTGGGCACTTAAAGTCTTCGGTGGGAGGTAATCCATTGGAGGTGCACAAACAGTGGTGCTGGGTGTTGTTCAAGGGCAGGCACGCCACCTCTTCCATGCCCCCACACGACTTCTGGTCGCAGCTGCCCTTGTAAAGAGGCCCTAGAATCAAATCATCGTAACGGTCTTAGTTTACCTATTTAATAACGTTGAAATATGAAACCCATTTTTTGTCATTTGAAGCGCATGAAATTAAATATACCTGTATGTTTTTCTTGCCTCGCTTCCTCTCTGGCAACTCTCGCCAACTTCGCTGCATGATCACGGAGATGCTGTAATAATATAAATATAGTTAATAATGAAAAAATAATATATTGCTAAGATAAATTAATTCAAATATGCATATTATTTCATCGAAGAATGTTTTAATTTTTTTATGCTTAATAGGCTGAGCTGAGCGTTTGACCACAATACTAATTCGACTAGACTACGAGTTTAAGACCGACTTTAATACAATTATTTTGGTCCTTAGTGATCCTATATTGGTTAAAATACACAGAATATTATTTGACCCTTATATGTTCCTCACCGCTTCTCTTTAAATGGTCTTACCCTATCCCGACTATACTATCATTACCATAAGCCCTCTTAATATCCTCATTACTGGGGCCCGAACGAACTCTACATTTCATACATTGAGCTTTACTCAGGAGTATAAAGTTTTATCACGTATGTATTTGAGTACTCAAACATACAATTGTAAAGAAAACAAGCAATCAAAGGTTTGATAGCTAGTAGAACATCGCATTCCCACATGAGGAGTCGGTACACCGCGTGCGTACGTCGCTTCCATATCAATCAGCTTAGGCAAGTCATTAGTTGCCAATTAGAATGTGCCTACATTTTCATATTAATTGGCTCAGTTTAGACTACTGTTTGCAATGTGCATTCTGATGTTGTTGTCAGTAGTGATCAATAAACAATGAATTGAGAACAAAACTCTCTACAAGAAGATATTACCTTTTTGGCTTTTAATCTATTACAATAATAATTACAAATAAAATAAGTTCAGAAAGATTTCTTTTTCAGTCTCTCATTCAAGATGTACTTAATATACAGGATTTCAAACTATTATTATCTCGAATTCTTCCGGTCTTCGGAAGGCACGTAAAATGTTAATTCACCGCTGCATACCCCTTCGGGAATAATTTGATTTATGTATGTATAATTATTTCCAGATTAAATTTCAAATCATTGTATTGAAAGGTCTACTAATTATAACACCTAAATCGCAAGTATTATGAGATGCCTCAAATTTGCCTAGACAGAGAAGAAATCGTATGTAGTGAAGGTAAAGCGTTGATATCCATTTATAAAGAATAAAGAAGACTAAAGAAAAATCTAGACATGGGATGCATGTTCCGGTTACCAGGATTTAAAGTTTGCTCTATGGTGACTTCAGAGCAGAATACAAATGTCACTATTCCCTATCTAATAGATGGGGAGTGGTGACATTATATATCACGCGGCTGTCGTACAAGGTGACTAGGGTAAAGGGTAGCAATGCGCAGCAGCGTTACTCTGATACCACCTAATAATACCACTGATATTTACGTGATGCCGTTAGATGGCGATAGGCTCCATCCTATTACCTGACATGTTTGGCTAAGCATGCATGGGCGTTAGTTCACCTCTGCAAACCCCTGCAAGTGCGCGTGATTTAAAGTTTCCCTTTATGATGCAGCTGGCGCTTTCATTGTCATAACAGTTGTCTAAATCGTCATAGGTATACCAGCTACCTGTAGGTACATTCAGACTGCAAAAAATATTTCTCGTACGCCGCCCCATCATCTCCCAAGAGTAGCAGATTACATTTACAATCTTCTCGCAATCAAATCTATCGTAATACAGTCTTTAAGTGGTTCGTAATAACAAAATAAAAATAAAACCGATTGGGCAGGCATGTTATCTCAGGAACGTTTGAGATGTTCGACGTGTGTCTATTTTGGCCACGTTATCGTGGAGTGGATGCTCTTGCCGTGGCCTGTGGTTACGATAAATCAATAATATCATTGTACGTAAGTGAATTATTGATATGAATTCTCAGTTAATGTCTTTGAAGACAATAACACGGTGCACTGCGCAGTTTCGTCCACCTAATCAACAGGTTGGGAGCTCTCATCATCATCATCCGGGTCATCCGCCTAGTGGCGTGCTGTAGGCATCTAGCAGGTTCTCATGGCCCGGGCAAGATCTTTTACTTAATTATTTAAGCATATTATATAAATTCTAGCCAGTCGGTAACACTTACAAAACAATAAAAGTACCTATGTAAGAAAATAAATGTAGTGGAAGAGGTAGCTACAAGTTATGACTTAGCTGTTAAATTTAACTATTATTGCGTAAATGTAATAGCCTCCTTGCGTATGAAAGTAAACTATCATTAATTTATTAAGAGGTTGAGCGAGAGTAAAAGTTAGCCATCCACGCAAATCAAACATTCGTTAAAACCTTCAAACGCCAATTGACCGTTTTATACAAAATATAGATCGTAAATGTTGCTTTACAAGCCCATTATGACCGTGATAATATGGATTTACGATCGGATATTCTGCGGGCCGAACTATATACGTTACAGTCAAACCTCTTAGGCAGTCAAAACATATATTAACTAATTTTATTAATTTTGACTAAGGCCCTTTTTTAAGTAAATATCATACTAACCTAACCAAACCGACGGATAGAGTTAATCAATTTATTACCTAACTCAAGATCCTTCGTACATCGGAGAGCATGTTATGACCACTGTCCTGACTTCCAGTTACAGTTACATAGGTTAGTATGGTGCTCAATTATATAAATAAAAAGCCTTAGTCAAAAGTGGTTTTGACTGGCTGACCGTAACATATAGATGTTCTTAGACGCTGGAGACTCAGGTAGGTATTGCATAATCAGTGAACATTTACACGTAACGGGAATGGATAACGAGCTTTTCATTGTCGTCCCAATGAAATGTGATCGATGCCAAGCATTGAGCAACAATGAAACTTATTTTACCTCTACTTCAGCTCTGTCGAATGGAGTATGTGGAGCTATTACTGTCATAATAACTAAGAGTCGGTATTTTCCTACTTGCCTTATCTATTTGGTCAACGGTCTCAGAAAAATTTATTCATTGATATTGTTTTCGATTTTTTTTGTAAGTTTTTGTGCTTACAACATTAAATATGTGTTGGAAAATTATTAGAAAGAACAATCGTACAGAAAATTTTCGAAAACTTATTTCCTGATGGGGGATTCGAAACCGTTTGCTCCCCTAAACCATTTGCATCAAGAAATAATTTTTCAAAATTTTCTTACACATGTTTTTTTTTAATAAAAACAATTTAAAAGGTATAATTTAAAAAATAATTAGCAACACAATTAGAAATAAATACGTAGATTATTAAATTGAAATCAGAACAAAAACAAAAAATTACCGCAGCTTCTATCATTCCTATAGAATTATTATTCTTTATACTCTATATTATTTATGTAAGAAGAAATAGCTCTGTTCATTTCCAAAATCAATTAATTTGTTATATTAGGTATATCATTATTATTCGCGAAACGATGAGCTCATTAGATCCGCAGTTTCATTTCTTTGTGTGTCTGAGTGTAACTGTAACTGAATCTCTCATTGGGAACAGGGAACACTGTATGCCTGTCTGTTGCACAGTTTCATATTCATTGACAGTTGGGCTTTCTGATTCGCCGTGATAAGTTATGATTTTATGTAGTGTAGGTAGTTTTATGTTATTAGAAAGTGCGAGTGCGCCTTGGTGAAACAAAACAAAAGTCTAATTAGTAGATCTTGAAACATTGTTAGGATGTTTTTGAACATTTTATAAATGTTTGAAAAATTATTATCAATATAGTAATATTTTAATAAGAAATTTGTAGTTTTATTTCTCCATATAAACCCATAATTTATTTTCAAAAAGTTTCTCTTCTTGTTTATAAGCTCTTGAACATACGATTAATTTGTCAATGTTATGGTTTTCTTTCTATGATTACTGAGTGTATAAATTAAATGAAAAGTTGTCAGATTTTAATAATTATGAATCTTTAATATCACTTCGACTTTCCAGTAGGTATCTATCTACCTAAAAAGGACATGAGTGTAGCCCTATAATTTTAACTGATAGTAAATATTTATAGTAAGTATGTTATTTAATGGGATTATCAAATAGAAACCCGTATAAACATTAAGCCTGTTATTAAAGTCGGGAAATGCAAATAGAATGGGTAAGGACAGAATTAATGTGCGAAAAAGCAAAAGAAACAATAATTATTGATCAATTAAAAATGCTTACAGATTTAATGACATAAATAATTACACATACTGCCACACTCAGAGACGTCAATTCACTTTAATGAGTATTTACTGCCGCACTCAGAGACGTCAAATAACGATAATGAGTACTTAATATCAAAAAATTTCAATTAAATCTAGACCATAAACCCGGCAAGAAAAGCGACTAGTTTTGAATTGTAATTTTTTGACATTAAGTACTCATTATCGTTATTTGACGTCTCTGAGTGCGGCAGTTAGTGTCAAAAAAGTTCATTGAAATCGAGACCATAGACTAGGAAAGAATAGCGACGAGTTTTGAATTCTCAGTTTTTGACATTATATACTCATTAACATTATTTGACGTCTCTGAGTGCGGCAGTTTGTCACTTTAACGATCACAAAAGAAAATTAATCTCTGATGCGAAAATATTTCAAAACTTGACCAAAGAGTATATAATACACTTGACTGCCCTTCGTTTTTATAATAATGTTTACACCGTATAACAAAGAAATCACAGGAAAACATTCTTAAAGGTAGGTATTGCTATAAGGTTGAGAGATTTTTTCAGAATTCACTCTTGATATTTATGAATTAGTACATATTAGATAACCAGCTAGGGATATTATCGTAAAACGTTTTATTAATTACATTAGCTTCTACTAAATGCAATAAAACTTTAACTCTATGGACTTAGGAAGAAAATTGCGCAACATCATAATATAACTTTGAGTGCGTCATTTTGTTCTAATTTTACAAGCCGTATGTAGCTTATAGCTTTATTTTATAGTTGTTTGTAGATACATATTATGTTATTATATCTTATCGAAACGTTTCATAAGGTTTTAACGATAAAATCAAGGAATTATAAGCTATTTCGTTTGAATTTAGTAGTATTACGATATATTACTTTGTTAGTGTATCCTAAAAATTGGCCTATTCTGGAAGTGAATGACAAATAGAATCTACATGGCATTCACTCATCCTGCATAATGGCAAAATGTGAGAGAGACGTCTAAACAAATATAATCGCACCGTCTACACTGTGGTTTTACGTATTAACACTGGCAAAAACCAGGATGCCGCGTGGTGACGGCAGAGTAGAATACAATTGTCACCACCCCAAATTTCTCCCGTGGGTGTCGTATAAGGCGACTAAGGATAAATCAATGATGAGGAATGGGCAGCAGCGTTCCTCTTATACCACCTACCAATAGCAATGCACTGCGACTTTTGTGCCCGATAAATGGCAATAGGCTCGCCCCCTATTACATGGAATCTAACATAATTGGCGAAACGTGGGTGCTAGTTCACCTCTGCCTACCCCTTCGGGGATATAGGCGTGATTTATGTATGTATGTATGTAAAAACCAGGATTGAAAACGGGCCATGGCATAAAGGCTGTAGATGGTGGACCACTATATTTCAGTTAAGAGGATTGTGAAGCTGTAAATTATAATACATAATATCACATCATAATATCACTCCGTAAACATAGTCCAATTTTAATAATTTTTGGATATTATATTGTTAATATGTAATATAATCTATTCGATTTTAATTTTAACATTATATAAATGTTAGAAAAATTAGTACAAAGATTTTGGTGGTTAGAAAAAGAATTTCGAAAAATTATGATCTTGAGGCGGGAATCGAACCCGCGTCCGCTGCTATCCGGGCAGGTGCCTGACCGCTCGGCCACCCAAGACACTGTGTCTTGGGTGGCCGAGCGGTTCTTTTTCTAACCACCAAAATCTATGTAATATAATATTTAACTAGGTTCGCACGTTTTTATTTTTACAAAATATTGCTTACGATAAAAGTTGTTAGCATCGAATATCTTTATTTTTGACATAAAAACTTTCTTGAGCATTATATATATCATATTTTTAATTTAATTTAACTGAATTAATGAATAATAAAAATAAACAGACTTAAATTAGGATATACTGAATCTGACTGATGAATTGCCTCACGGCGGATCCCAGACTCTCCCCGCTTGAAGGGCTTGGGGAACACCGGAGTGGTTTAGTGGGTATTCCCGACTCGAAAGAGTCGGGCGAGTCCCACACACGTCAGCCGCCTTGCTAGCGGCTGATATGGAGCGTAAATGTGGTCCACTCCGTAACAAAAAAAGGATATACTGAATCTAAAAAGCACCAAATTTTCTCATTTTGTAAAGTTTTAGTGGAGTGAAAACGTTATCGCTCGAGACATGTATTCAAAAAGGTATTCAAAAAGGAAATGTAGGCAAATCTATGCATTAATGTATGCATCAATCCTTTAAAAAAACTTTAATAATGACCTCTTCAATTCTATATTAACCTATTATATTATTTAAAGGATGAAAAAGCATAAGCTTACATTTTTAACTACTCAGCTGACCTAAATCTACCATATCACTTGAATTTACTCATAATAACGCCAAGGGCATACGTCTGAGTAGAAGCATTGATTTCGTAACCAACACCAGTATTTACTATTATATTTATAACGGGATTAGATAAATGGAATTGATGAGAAAGTAGAGAGGTCGGTTATCCCCAACCCACAACCTCCCACTGACTCTAAAACAATGACCGATGACTATCGGCTTACGGGAGTGAACATCATCTTAATTATTATACGACAGGCAGATTTTTGGCTTTGTTATCTTACACATCTTGTGTTGAGAGTCAATTTATTTTTCACGTTGAAAACTTGACAAATGGTTTCGTCTAGACGTTTAGTACGAAGGCTATTCCAATATGAAGGTAATATTTGGTATTGTTACGAGACAAGCGCTTAATTACAAAAACTCTCTGAACACGAAACAATACTTCGAATTAGATCCATTGTTAGAATAACCTGACATGTCGCCGCCGTCGTGAGGAATGGTGGTGATGTGTTAATGTGTTAACATCTCCGTGTCTCTTTGTTTTCGCTGGTTAAGATTAAGTAGTTCCAATTACTGGTCGTTTTATTTTGATTCTGAAGAAAAATATTTTCGAGAGAGACATGGAGCAAATGGGAAGTGGAGCGCAGACTGCGAATGGTACCGTAGACTGAATCGCTCTTATGTCGTGGGGATAAGAAATATTATCGGATCGCGAGTGTCAAGCTTGATATACACTTGTCTGTACAAATGTTGAGCGGTAATAATGTAGACAAATAAAAAAAATTGTATAACCAAAAATGTATTATCTCGAGATCCTCCGTGCTTCGTAAGGCATGTTCAGCAACTGGTCTCGGCTGCATCCGCAGTCTTCAATACCATACCAATATAATACCTTCTACACCAATCCGCATTTAGCAAGTGGTGGGTTATGTGGAGAGTTATATGGTCCAATCTCCCGTATATTCTTCAAAAATTATAGGGTGGGTACATTACACTTGCTGGTTTTTACATGAGTAAATTTGATGCCTCGAATTAACTTCGAATTTCTATAACAGTTTAAACACGCAGACTTCGCAGACCCAACTCAGGTAAACTAGAAACCGCGCCCGATGCAAATAAATGTAGTCAGGGAAAGGCATATAATTTACTATAAACACGTGCGGTGTTCCTGGATAGTGTAAGAGGGAAATAAATAATGGCAGATGGATAAAACATTTGTTATAATACAAACGGTTGCATAATACCCTATTAATATCTACATCGTTCGTGGTTTGTCGGTGGGTTGCATATAGCAAATTTAATTTTTGTCTTATCGAATGTAGCAATTTGCATTGTTCTTTTTACCAGAGAGACTTACTCGCACTCAAAGAACGTTAATGAGTACATAATACAAAAAAAATGACAATTCAAAACATAGTCTCTATTCTTGCCGAGTCTATGGTCTAGATTTTAATGGAGTTTTTAGACACTAAGTACCCATTAAAGTTAATTTACGTTAGTTAATTAAGTTATTAAATTAATCCCTTTAAGCTCCGACGAATAAGTAATTGTACTGTTTTTCTAGTTAATTTTCTTACTGAATCGCTTTCATACGACCAGTTAATTTAACCTGTATACAGCTGCATATGCGTAATTATTATTAGCACCGTTAACGCATGGAAAACCCTTGCACACATACATAACAACAAATACTAATTACCCAACGTGACTCAATTTGCATCCGTATAATGCTTGCACGGTCACTTTCATCTCATTAAATAAAGATGAAGCATGTCAAGGGGAATTAGAATTCTTAGAATAAGTGGGTTACTGTTTTAGGAACAAAAGAAGTAAGGAGAGGGGGGCTGCGCGGGCGCACCGCCTGCGCGCACCTGGCAGGGCGGCCGCGGGTCGATCATTAAAAATGTTTATTTAAAAATCCGACCGCTTAACAGTGGATGTTCCTGGACAAGAGTGAAGCATGATCTTTCAAAAAATCTTTTTTCAATTCCTTATTTTGTTGACTGTCGAAAGAAAATAAAAACAGCAAAATTGCCTCTACCAGTCGACAATTATAATAATTGAATTCGCGTACCTTGCTCGCAAAGTGGCACTTTATATCGTACAAACTAATAAGAATATACAATAAATCGTTCCCTTTTCAATTATTAAGTATCCTTCAATTATTAGTCAATAAGCGTATCTCATAATTTTTACATACAAGAAACTATACAATATTATTTCATATTTTTATCATTTAGTTTGTGCCTATCTTAGTTTGGATTGTCATAATCATCATCATCATCATTAATTTGGATAGTACATTGAATAACCAAGGACAAAAGAAAGTATTGCATCACCAATTTTAACAAAACTAGTAGTTTTAGTTTATTTCTTTATATTTAATAATGTATTGCTATCAATTTTATTCCATAAAGACGAATTGTATTTTAGAATGTATTTAAATTTATTTCTTGTAAAACTCACTATTTACGTGTGCGTAAGGGTCTACTGTCTATAGCCAAAAGGCAAATGATACGTAATTTTTTTACTAATACATTTGACTCGACGGTCGCAATGGTGTTTTCTCAGCAAACCGTCAGTTTCATACATTTTTATTCTTTTCCTTTGAATAGATTGACCACGTGTCTAGCTAGGCCCCAAGAGCTGCAACCATGTTGCATGACGGCATCCATCTGCATATTATGGCCTGTCTATTTTCCTAACGTGTTGGAGCACCGCGTTTAAATCCAACTGTGCTTTCAGTACAACAAAAGTCTTCCTGAAACATCAACAACATATCAACGGCTATACTCGTAGCGTGATATAAACGAAATGGCCCTTTATTTATTTATGTTAATCGATCCGTCAGTAATTGATTACGCTTAAATAACATCGACTATCCGATATTGCTCATAAAGAATGTTGATTTGTTCTAAATTTGTTTCAATTTATACGTCTTAAGAACAGACTTAGTAAGGACGATGTCATGGTGTTCAAAAGGGAAGTTACAACGAAGTAAATAATGTAGGTACTTAACTACTTATATGTGAATACATTTATAATTAAAAAATAATATTGACCAAATTAAATTAAGCATTGAAGTTATGGAAGAAAATTTCACGTTTATTAGTAATTACATATACATATGTATGCCCAATTGCCCATTCTAAATACAAGTGAAAATTGTTGCTGTAAAATGTTCCCTTAGGTAAAATTTAGACTAATAAAGTACAATACAATACAACAAAATTATTTATTTTCTTCCAAGTACCTAAGTATTAAAGTGATACATTTAGAACACACAGTGTTTTCAAGTCGACTTGAGTTGTGGTATTATTAACATCACGTAAACGCAGGTTTAACTAAAGCACAAAATATTTGACCACAAAGAGACAAATAATTATAAAGTCACCTTCGACGCAAGCACTACAACTGTTGTTTACCAACATGAAACCTGAGCTCTTAATATGAGTGATATTTTGTATAGCCACTAATATCTTAAAGTGTGCCGCCTGTCTAAACAAAAACAAGTAATGATGAATAGATGCATCCGACCAGACCAGAGAGCTTCGTTATGGGGCTTTAGGAGCGGGTGGCGCTGCGGCTGTGACAGATAATCCCGTGATGTTTACTCAGCAATAAACGCGCCTAAAGCGCTCTAAGCTATCGCATAAAAAGTTTAAAAAGCTCTCAGTAGATCAAACAAGATGAGTGGCGTCGGTTGACAGGCGGCGGTGTCGGGTTGCGGCGCGGCCGGGTCACATTTGTGCGGAACAACAAACGCCAGATTGGTGTCTAAGAGATCACTTTATTACACCATCGACCCGAGAACCCTTGGGTTCGCACAGAACACTTTTTTTAACAAGTCTTTCGCGAACGTTGACTTTGATGTACCGTTGGCGGTTTTTCTCTCACTCAACAACAATAAACTTGCTCTAATGCAATTTGACATACAATTGTTAATGTGGCTTACGAAATGGCGTATCCGGGTTTATGTTTCAATAAAACCACTGAACGTTTTACTGTTGCCCTAAATTCTGCATAAATGTTATTTCTGTGGGCTTTGTTTAACTGCATCATAAGTAGTTAATGATTTACAAGTCATCAATTCGTGAGCTTTTAGATAGTGGGATTGTGATTTGTATACCTGGTAGACCTGTTCATGACGTTCGCGAGTTACCTAACTAACACTGACTAAGCTGCAAGTTATGAGCTATAATACTGATAATTGCCCATTTTATTAAATAACGCACGATCTGTAAATCTTTAATAACTATTTTAAGCCCAATTAAATTAATTAAAATTAATAGTTTATACATTAAAATAATTAGTTTGGCAATGATAAGTTTAAAGGAAAAAAGTTTATGTGCGGTGTAGACCGTGTGGAGACGGCCTGCAATCGTCAGTCTCCTGGCTCGGGTGTTTTACAAGGCGACTAAGGGTTAAAAAAACAGTGATGTGAAATTCTGGTTATATCACTTAGGAATATACTGCGATTAACGTATCCGATATAGGCTTGGCCCCTATTACATCGGATCTATCATACGCTGGCGAAATTTGAGTGTTCAATAGAACTCAGTCTGCCTCTTTCGGTGTTAAATAGACGATTACGACGTAAGATTTATGTAATGAATGTAAGTTTATGATCATGTTATATAATATTACTTACTTCGATTTAATTAATTTTTCACGTTAAAATATATGACACGGAAAGCATATTTGTGTGACTGGCAATTGAAATGAATTTATTAGTTCGAAACTAACAAATTCATTTCCATTTCCAGTAAGGAAGAGGATAATATAATTTGCGTATAGTATAGTCTTCGAAGATTTTCTCGACATCTGAGGGAAAGCGTTGATGTGGGGATATACAGGAATGTGTGATGGACATCTCAATTGGAACGGATTGTAATTATACAGCGTTACGTTCCACAGAAGTCTTACAACCTCACACCAATTATAATACTATCTAGGTATGCCTTAATACTTACTAGGTATATTCTCTTTAGATGAGCCATGAAGAGCTTTTGCCGAAGAACTATTAAAATATGACAAATAAAATAAAAGTCAGAAAAATTTAGATACTTTTTGTTTTGATGCGAGAATCGAACCTGCGTCCTATGCAATCTGGGCAGGGCTACTCTGCCGGATTATCGGTAAAAGGGTCAAAATAATTTTTGTGTATTATGAAAATAGGAAAGGAAAATCAACAATTTAGGTAAATATGGAGCACGAATACCGACACAGAGAGCGTCGCCGCTTCGCGGAATCTCAAATGGGGCACGCATTGGCTACGTTTCGGAACCGATTCCTGATTAGGGTTGAGCTACAGGTGGTAGGTACCTGTTAGTTACTTTATAAATATCAAAATTATAACTCAACAAAACAAATCGCCATCGCTACCACATTAAATCTACCCGAGAATTTTTCCCTTTGTATATTGATCATTGTCATCTGTATATGTGTTGAAAACTAACAATACAACACATTGATAGTTTTTTTGGCAACCCTAACCCGGGCTGGCCCGACCCACATACTTAGCACAATGAACCTTTAATTAGAAGTTGCAATGAACTAACCGCGTCGGTTTACGCAATGTCATGTTACATTTAGACGGTCTCGTTTACAATTTGCACTAGCAATTACACCTGTTAAACATCAGCTGGATTGTTTGATTGATAATGTAATCTGAGTTCGCAGCTCTCAGGTACATTGGACAGCCATTACAAATAAATGACAATCCCCTGATTGGATATGTGCCTTTTTTAGAAAGAAAATTTATAATTTTTCAAACTTTTTCTAACCACAATATTCATTGTAATAAAAAATAAAGAAAATTTTGCTGCAAAGAATACGTTATATAAATCACGCTCATTACCTATGCCCATATAAAGTGGTGAGCAGAGGTGATTTAACACCCACCTTTCGCCAATAATTAATTTTTAGGGGACTTTTCTGACCAATATTTTTTTAACATTTATCATGACCAAATAATGGAACGATATAGGAGCTCGATAGCTTAGTGTATTAGCGCACTCGGCCTGGGATTTCGTGAACTAAGCAATGTTCGTTAAGGACGGCCATTGGATGGGTGACCAAAAATATATTCTCTTGAGTTTCTCCTTGCTTCGAAAGGCATATCAATCTACTGGTCCCACCAATCCGCACTGGCCTAGCGTGGTGGGTTATGGCCCATTCTCCCTATATTCTTTTATCCAAAGGGTAGGCCTGTGCTGGTGATGATGATGAATAAAATGATGATACTTAATCAGTCAGGAAGTCTGACGTCATCGAGGTCATACTACAGCTACAGATGCGAGTCGAGTCCACTTAAAAGATGAAATACAAGAATCTTTTGAAAAGATGCGCTGAATGAAGCATTGTTGGCTAATCTCTAGTCGGTATCTTGGTACTGCGTTTAAATTTTAATAAAGATTTTTAATAATCCTTAAATTACACTGGTTCTCTGAGTTTTCGGCCCAATTAGAATCGGTACGATCCGATATTTGTGCTAAACTATTTATACTCGCAACAATGTTTGTAGGTTTAGGTAAAAGCTGGAAATCATTGTAAGCACTGAATGAAATGTGGATGTTATTTTTATTGGCTGTACTTGGATTTAAATAGTGTGTACCTACATACCTAGGGTACTTATAATTTCTCATTGTGTTTCCAAATTGAGTGGCTATCGGTTACATGTGTAGCCAACATTAGTAATTTGTTTGTAAATAATAAACACAATACGAGAAATTGGAGAAATTGGATCTACATCTACTTTTACAAGTGCAACATTGAAAGAACACTTCGATGAAATTAACGCCACGTTTGACTTTTGTTTATATTTTGTTGTAACAAGCACCAAAGATGGCTTTTCTTTACCCGATATAAAATCGAAGGTGGAGTCCAATTATCAATTAAAATTAATGAAATCCTTGCGACTGATTAAATATTAACTAAATACATAATGGCAAAAGCAACAATTTCATTCATTTAAGTTTTTAGCATTTGAGTTATTTTATGTAAGCAACCTGCAGATATAAGCTCTTCTGCTGCTAGATGCGCGTCATCATCATCATAATAACCAGCCCTTTTATGTCCCCACTGCAGGGGCACCGGCCTTCCCTATGGATGGAAGAAGATAGGGAGATTGACCCATAACCCACCACGCTGGCTCAGTGCGGGTTAGTGGGTGCTAACGACTGTAGATGCAGCCGAGACCACCGGTTTAACGTGACTTCCAAGACACTGAGGAACTCGAGATATTAAAATTTTGGTCGCTCATCCAATGACCAATGACCTCAGTGAAGATTACTTAGTTAACGCATCGCTTAGTTAGCCAAGCGCGCTATGCCACTGTGCTAGCGAGCTCCTCTCCCTCCTCTAGATGCGCATGCGGATTTATAAAGTCTGGTGACTCTAGAGTAGAATTAGTAAATTGTCACCACTTCTTTCTCTCTCCCGCAAGTATACCATCATTCTTCTTCTTCTTCTTCCTGCCCTTATCCCGCTCTAGGCAGGGTCGGCACAACATGTCTTCTTCTTCCACTCCTTTCGATCCTTCACCAATTTCTCATCCACTCCTCTCGCTATCATGTCCTCCTTTACACAGTCCATCCATCTCTTCTTTGGTCTTCCTCTCCTTTTACGTCCTTCCACGTTCATGCCTAACAATCTTCTGCCAACATAGCTTTCATCTCTTCGCATAACATGACCAAACCATCCCAGTCTATTACTCCGCAGTCTCTCTGTCACTGGTGCTACTTTCAAACTTCCCCTGATATACTCATTTCTTATCTTATCTCTCCGTGTCACAGCACACATCCATCTTAACATACGCATCTCTGTTACATGCACTCTTCTTTCATAGTCTTCTTCATAGCCCAACACTCTGATCCATACATGACAACAGGTCTAATGACCGCCTTATAGATTTTCCCCTTTAACTTAAGGGGCATCCGTGGGTCACATATCGTTGATGAGACCTGTCGCCACTTCATCCATCCTACATTCGCTCTATTCCTTATATCAAGTATACCATCATCAGTAGCTCTTTAATGTCCCTACTGCTTCTGACAAGGGTGTTCCAAAATGCGACACAGGTACAAAAACCGAGCTGGAACAGTCATAGAACTGACTAACGGCGAGGTTTAGATTTAGAACTCGGTGCGATCTGATCATCGGTTTTAATGGTGTATATTTTTGCAAGTGGATGCTTTCTTGGTGTTGTATTGCTCAGAAATAGCCATTATCGACGCCGGCGTTAAGTGCTGGACGACAGTCGAGTAAACAGCACCGATGTTCAAGGGCAACGGCGTTTTTGTATCCGCTGCTGCCCACACCGGGCTACTCATACTCCTGAGCCCGAGGTAACAATATTTCAAACGAATTGTGCGGGCACACCGTAAATAGCAGCGTCGCCGCTGTATGTTATAGGTAGGAGCTTATTATATTGTTATTTCGATAAGTTAGTTCACGTCTGTTTGCCTTTTCTTTCCATATACATATACTTTTCGTTTTATGCTACACAGGAAAGCTCTTGGCCTATATCTTATCTGCCAAAAAATAATGGATTTTTGACAGTTCTAAGCGATAAATGGCTTTATCATATCGTTTCGATGGTCATGCTAGTCCGGCAGCGGATGGACGTTAACGGATAAGTGACGATAAAGGCCGAAGATGATATAGGGCTTCACTTGGAACCCTCAACCACAGAAGCACAGCCCGGCTATCTCATAACACGTTGTCGGAACATAATAATGCTGTTAACATTAATTATTAAGGCAACAGGTCTTTTTTAAGTTAAGGTGGTAGCTAGCCAAGAGGACTTGGAAAAAGTCCTACCACCAACCAAACCGAGTATAAATTTGTATTCCCCTGGCAATCGAACCCGGGACCTCGGGATCTTATTTCCGGTGGGCGAACGATTACACCCCGGAGGCGGTTAGAAATACATAAATCATGTGTGTTTTTGTAAGCATAGGTGTATAGCCTCACATTTAGTATCCATATCACTAGAGTTACTTGGGCTAAATTATCGGCGTGAGTGTAAGAAATATTTTCAATCTTAACCACCAGCATAAGTAATTGAAAATACATGAACAACATACTGCAGAATCTAATAAGCACTAGGAATGTGAGGAGGAGTATTCCGAAAATCATAATCGTAATTCGATTGTAGTGTTTCCGGTGATGTAATCATAAATTCGAAGTTAACGTAACCGTGTTATCTATTCGACACAAAACCTACTGAGCCTAAACATAAGTAAACGGGCGATCTAAATAGTGAGTTTTTTTTAAGTATATTGGCCTCAATAAATCGTTTACATCTCGATAAATCGAAGCAGTTGTTTATTTAGCGAAAAGCGTTCTCGAAACTCTACTGATTGGTAAAATTTATGTAATATCGCATTAGCGAAAAAATCTTATCTCAGTTGTTGCTATGTGTTATTCTATCAGTTTTTAACATGTTATCATCATCATCACCAGACATAAAAACGTCCCCCACTACCGTGGCACCGGTCTTCCCAATGGATTAAAGAATATAGGGAGAATTGGCCAATTGGCCATAACCCACCACACCGGCCCTGTGATCAATTGCTCTACGTGCCTTCCGAAGCACGGAGGAAATCGAGATTTTATTTTATTCATGATTACCCTTCCAATGACCAGCCGAAAATTGCTTGGTTTACGCAACCTCAAGCTGAGCCATAGAGCTCAAGGTTTTGGCTTAGGTTTATGCAGCTTGCCTCTGACACCAACTCTTTTTGGGAATTGCCAATTCTTCGACATGCTAGTTTATCAGACCCATTCTCTTGGGTACAGGTAAGACGATAAACTACTTTTCTGCATTTCTGCGAAATAGCAGTGAGATAGGAAGTGTGTAGTTATAGTTCTGGAAAACGCCCGGAGTCTCAAACTCAACTTCAGTAGACGTAGCACGGGACGTGGACAATTTCTATCCACCACTTGACAGTGTTTTGTCTCGGGATTTAGTTGGAGTTAGAGCGAGAGCTAAATATTTTCTTTTCCCCCGAGGAGATTTTGTCCACGTCACTTGCTAGGCCTCCAGTAATCAGTCATTTTCTCCAGCTGCGAATGAATGGTGAGCAATAAACTATTATTAATTGTTTTGTATTAAGCTAACGAACTGCGCCTGTACAGCCGCAGGTTATAGCTCAATATTTTTCAAGTTTTCAACAGATCATTCTTGGAGATTAGTGCATCATAAATATTATACTTGGCTTAACAATTATAGTGCCAGTGCCACCCACTTATCTGGTCAGGGGGCCTAGACAATTAGCGAATCTATTCGAACGAATAGAATAAAAATGTATGAAACTGAGGTATTATTACTGAGAAAACACCATGGCGACCGTCGTGTCAAATAGAAACGTATCCTTTGCCACTTGGCTACAGGAACTATAGCGTCACAGAAATGTCAAATCTATAACCATAGATTTGACATTTCTTACTGTGACGCTCTTTGTTCATGATTAGCAACAACACCAAATGCAGCGGGGATCAATGGCTAAGCGTGCCTTCCGAAGCACGGAGGAACAAGAGATAGTATATTGATGATCAAAAAAGAAATATTTTAGATCACCCATCCAATGGCCGTACTTTGTAAACATCGCTTTGTTTACGCAATTGCATGCCGAGCGCGTAAACAAAAGAAGCGAGCATAGCCAACTTCACCATCGAGATTCTAGGGTCCTCCCTACATGAATGTTGTAAGATAATCTTCTATATATTATTATACATATAAAAATGAACAGCTGTGCGTTTGTCTCGCTAAAACTCGACAACAGCTGGGCCGATTTAGCTGGTTTTAGTTTTGAAATGATTGTATTGGGCCAGGTAAGGCAGGAGCGGTGGTAAAATATGGAAATATTGCGAGGAAAATAGTTTAATTTTCCCATATAAACTGCTTTCCTGTAAAACATTTGATGTAACCATGGCAACCAAATCGTACCATGGCTACGGGATAATTTAAATGGCAACGTATACCGGGTCAGCTAGTTACTAATTAAAACATCATTTTACAGTTAGCTTGTTGGATAAGCACACACTCGTAGCCTCAAGTAGTAGGTATACGCCGGCACTAATTAGACTGTTGTCAGACAGAACAGAAACAAACAATCCTTGTCAAGTTTTGTTTTTGAATGCATTGTGATGTAAAAGCAGCATGGCTCATTAATGGATTACTGGCATTGATAGGTTACAACACTTCCAACACTTGTGACGTCATCGCACATTCTTTTGATTGGACTACCTTTTTTTGCTTAAGTTTTTGTCCCCTATACTTTTTTGGAAACATACATACATAATCAATCACACACTTTTGCTTGTAGGCAGAGGTGTATTAAAACCTACATTTTGCTAGCTTATTTCAGGTGCCATGTAATAGGGGTCGAGTTTATTGCCATTCGCCGGGAACTTTTTTATATATTTTAAGTTTCGTCTCTGGCGAAATGCCAAAAGGTTGCAATCTCCTTTATCTTTTATAGGTCTTAACATTCCTTCGACTTTAAGGTTTTAGGAAGTACTAATTCTGTGAGCATGTAGCGGTAAAATTGATTAAAAATAGACTGTATGTAAATAATAGGTTATATAGCATAATATTATATGTAAAGTGTAGTAGGTTTAACTCGAAACAACCAAAACAAATATGCCAGAAAATTTTTGAATCAATTTTTCCTGATGACTTTATTCCTTTTCTTTGTAATATTTGTTTAGTATAACTTTTTTTCTAACATTCAAATAAAAATCAATTTAAAATACTGTGTTGTATAGACTAGCGATCACAAGTCCTATCCATATTATTATGTAATATTAGTGTAGAGGATGGGAGGGCGGAGAGATAGTGAGGTCACGTTCTTACTGATAGCTGACAGATAACGCAAGTCTTCTGTGCGCGATTGTCCCCGCGTCTTCGCGAGAGAATGTAATCTTGTCCGAGTTAAAAAGTTTGTACGGTCAACGGCACTCCAGACTACCAAATTTCTTCAAACTGACAAATTTCTTCATTTTATTGTCAACCTTTACTTATTTGCTGTAAAGTCATAGTTGATTGAGAAAATTTGACATTTTAATGCTTGCGACAGTGGCTGACTGTACAGATAAAACGCATTCTTTATCGCGTGCTTTAATATCACGTGCTTTAGTGGGAAGTAAATGGCTGTTATTGTTTGCTCCAAAAGGGTACTGTTTTTTTCCAAATACTAGTCAACATCATAGGGGAACGTGACCCAAAATGGGCACACTGAGAATTAATTATAGTTTTCAAAATGATATTACAAGCTTGACCTGCGTTATCTTGTTAGTTACCATTTCGACGGGTTTCTTTAAGGTTAGAGTTTTTTTAATTAAACATCGAACTCAATATATTTCCTACTCACCCTAGCAACTAAAATAAAGCAGCTTGGAACCTTATAGCAAGGATAATTAAATTCCAATCCCAGTCCTCACACTGCCAAATCTATAAATAAACACAGTGAGCTGCGTTTGCCTAATTGGATCACTTAGGTATTATTAAATATTTTTAAGGTAGTTAACTATAACGTTATGTGAAGACACCTAATCTTTTCGTAGTTACGGCCGCTGTAAAAAGATTGAAACGTCGAAATAATAATAAACTTAGGTTAACACCAAATATATATCTTTATTTTATTTAAAATGTAGTGCTCATGAAAATATAAGACGAACATTATAATAAATCTAGTGGTTATGTGATAATATTTCATGTAACAATTAAATTATCAATACCTTCTTATCAATCAATACTTCTTTTCTCCTATACCTATCTCTAATTCCTCATTATATACTTTAATAATAATAATCCGCTTTAAAAGGTCAGCCGGTTTATTTATTATATTATAAAAACTAAATGTTATTCGTCATATAATACATCTTACTTAGCTTCGCAGACCCGTCTTCATAAATAATGGCGACAAAGTAACAAATTAAATCGCACTATTTATGGAGACAGCTTTAAATATAAATCATTACGTCCGCATTTAGATATAAAAAAATCTTAACTAATATTTTAAATGCGAATGTTCGTTTGTTTGTTACGTTTTTTAGGCCTGAACTACTACCTGCATCAAGTTTTTACAGTTCTTTTACCTAGCTAAAATTATTATGTGTGATTAACATAGGCTGAATTAAAACATAAATTAAGATATCTACAAAAATTATAATTTTGTAATAATGATTTAATCATCATATTTACTAACTTTAGGTTACTATGGAGATTTCTTTGACACTTCGGGTGGTTTTACACCAGAGCTGTGCAAGGAATGTGTTTGAGGAGAACCAATAGAATCACTCTATTTTAAAATAGAGCAATTCTACTTATTGATGTGACAGCTATATACCGTTGTGATTCAACTATGTATTGATCACAACGGCATATGGTTATTAATCGAGTTACTAAATTTTTGTTGTTAATTATTGTAATAAAGATATATGACAGTGGATGTTATGTAAAGACATCAACGCGAGCGAATCCGCCGGTAAAATATTATAGCATCAATTAAAATTTTTCAATTCTCAGTAAAGTTTCTAACAAAAATATTCGCTTTGACGTCCAACTGTATAAAAACGTGATTATTCATTGAAGAGTAGCGAGTGGGGAGGGCATATTTATCGAAGTAAAGGAATTTTTCAAAGAGATATCACTTTGACCCCGAGGTTGCAATGATTTATGGGAATTGATATTGTGCGGCCTCTGGGAAAGAGGAAACAGACAATTCAGTGAATATCTTTAATTATTTCGTGTACGTTTCACTTGCGATTTATTGCTTCGAAGCGTGTGTTTAAGGTTTCACGTGTAAAGTGACCTTTTTGATCCGATTGACTGCGAGAGGTTGTGAAACATAGATGGGTCCTAGGAATATTTTGTTACACGTCGTTCATTAGGTACTCAAATTATATAGATTGCTAGCTTGATATAATCTCATTCACTACGTCCGCTTTAGCGACGATTCTCATGTTTTTTTAATTATTTGTTCTCTTTTTTTAATAACAATTTTAAAAGGTCCAGTGGTCTTCCTTTTTTCATCTTAAGGCTATTGTTTAAATGCTTTCTAATAGTATTGTCTTCATTTCTTCTCTCTATTTGGGAAGGCAACGAGATCTAGCCCATTTAGCCAAGTATTTAGATTGTTCTACAATAACACTGAATTGTAATTGAACATTTAAACGTCTTCCTGGAACTCGTGGTACAATTTTACGACTTCTGTATGATTTGTGCCGGGTGATGAAGGCTGAGTAGAATACAATTGTTACCACCCCCAATCTCTCCCACTGGTATGTCGTATATGGTGACTAACAGTTAAGTCAGCGGTCAGTGATTGGCAGCAGGGGTCCTTTTATACCACCTAGCAATATACGGCCATATACGTGCGCGATAGATGGCAATAGGCTCGCCTGTTTAACATAATTGGCAAAACTTGGGGTTTAATTCACATCTGCCGACCCGGGCAGGAGAAAGATATTCGGCTTGATTTATGTAGGTATACATAGTCATCAACAGTCGCGTTCGCAAATAAAAACATAAATAAATAAAACCACAGTTGCAACAAGTCCACCCATAAACAGAGATCACACACTACATGGTCCTTTCCGTTCTTTCGTTTTCTAACACTTATTGACCATTCGGGTATGATCGATGATATGAATACCATATATTTATTGCTATTATATTAATATTACTGAATGAACATTCTCCATTCACATCAGTAATAAATAAAATTGACTCGGGACACTCCTACACAAGACATGTACTCGTAACTGATTGGAAAAAACCGTGCCACGTTGGTTTTTAAGCTCGCTCATTGCCCGAGGTGAAATGTTGCCAATCGACACTATCCTTTTTGAGTTGCTATTAAAACAGTTTTGTAATTTATGTGACTACTTCTTAAACTGGATAGTTGAGAAAATACGCCATGCCAACAGCGCAATATGACTGCGTTCCGAAACTCACTTGTTACAGAATAATATAAAAGTTTAAGAAAAACTTACGGATGGAAGAGGAAGGAGAATGTTTAGGTATGTATGTCATTGTGGGCATAAAATATTGAATGCTTATATAATGGCACGTGTGAGAAAAGGACGAGGAAGCATGTGAGAGAGAGACAGGGCGAAGTATTAAATTAGCGTGCGTGTAAAGACACATAATAATTAATAGATTCTATGTTTATTGATCAGTTGTATTTTTGTTAAGATTAAGAAGTCACGGAGGCGTGGTGAGAAATTAATACATGAACCCATATACGTATAGGCGTGTCTGATATTGATCAATCAATAACCTTCATTATTGAATTGTTTTTATTGCGTTCATAATACTGTATATTTCAGGTGATATTTTATTTAATTGCACAATACGGCAGAGCTTAGATAAAAATATTCATTAAAGTTCTTTTTCATCCCACCATCTCGGAAAAGGCGTTTTTGCTCTTCGATATCTGAGTGCAAAAGCCGTTTTTATCCTCTAGAGGTTAAAGTAAATTTGAATTTAGAACATCGTGTGCAATGAGTTTGTGAATTCAAAACATCATTATACATATTTATTTCTACCTCCATGGTGCCAAAATTGTCATGCAACCGAGCATGCAACCTATTTTAATTTGTTAAAAACTCAGACTCGGAACCTTCTTGGTGTACATTTTTTGTAATTTGCTTTGCGCGCGCCATTTTCTTTTCACGTCATAAATTTGTTAAAACCTAGGAGTTCCGTGACGGTCAATCAGCTTGGCGTCAATCTTGCTTTACACATTTTGATCGTCTACAACGCTTGCTTGATGCTTGAGTCAAGCATTTAAAAGCTTTTTAGGTCTGTTTGATTTGTTTACGCTAGCAACGGAACAAAAACATACAGAAAATCAACGTGCTTGACTCAAGCTGATTGACCGTCTCGGAGTAATTTTTATTAGGTACTTACAGGTGTGTCTGGATGAATGTTGCGGGTGTGGCTGGGTGGATGGGTGGCTGTTGGAGGTGTGTCTAGGTGAATGGGTGTTTTGTAGATGTGTCTGGGTGAATGGGTTTTTGTGGGTGTGTCTGAATGGATGGGTGAGAATAGTGGGTGTTTCTGGGTGATTGAGTGTTTTTTGGGTGTGATTGGGTGTTTTGTAGGTGTTTCTGGGTGAATGGGTGTTTCTGGATTAATCGGTGTTTTGTGGGTGTTTCTCGGTGAATGGGTGTTTCTGGGTGAATGGGTGTTTTGTGGGTGTTTCTGAGTGAATGGGTGTTTCTGGGTGAATGGATGTTTTGTGTGTGTTTCTGGGTGAATGGGTGTTTCTGGGTAAATGGGTGTTTATGGGTGTTTCTGGGTGAATGGGTGTTTTGTGGGTTTTTCTGGGTGAATGGGTGTTTTGTGGGTGTTTCTGGGTGAATGGGTGTTTTTTGGGTGTGTCTGAGTGGATGGGTGTGTATTGCGGGTGTGAATGTTGTGGGTGTTTCTGGGTGGGTGTTGAGAGTGTGTTTCGCTTAATGGGAGGGTGTTGTGGAAGTTTCTGGGTGAAAACAGAAACTGTTGTGATTGTATTTTTTTTGTATTTTGCAATTTCCTCGTTGGGGGGGATGAAAAGTTACGTGTTGCACTCGAGTGCAAAGATTTTTCACCTTGTGCTCTTTTGATTCCCTCGCTATCGCTCAGGATTCTAATTTTTGAATCACTCGCTACGCTCGTGATTCAATTTTAGAATCCTTCGCTAGCTCGGTCATCAAAATTGAGCACGCGGTTAAAAAACAACTTTGCACTCACGTACAACAAATAACTATTACCTCATTAAATTAACTTACTCAATTATTTGCATGTTCCTCTTAGGTATATTACTTGTTAGTATATAACTCGGCCACAAATTAGACTCATTTTTGTGAAAAATATACCTTCCATACAAATTTACCAATTCAATTTCAATAGGTACCCTAATTGTATCACAGGAAACAATCAATCAGCTAAGATTAAAATCAAAGTGGCTGACTTAGCTATGACCGAAGCACCACCTAACTTGGTATTTCCCATTCATTAATTTACCAGGCCTTAAATATATCCACTATTGGCGCAAAGGCCATCCCTGTGAATGAAGAATATAGATAGCACCTATTTATCATAACTTTCTCAATCACAGTCCCCTAATAATTGTGGAAGTAACAGTGACGTCGCTGGTCGTGAATATTTTTTATCAATTTGGAAGTATTTTACGCGACGGCGGCCATTCATTAACAAATGCCGATCTGCAGTGCGATTGCTCACGGCCGGCCGGAAAACCTCGCCCGTGTTATTAATTGATCCACTGATAAGTTCCCGGGTTAAGATTTACCGAGATAAAAATACATTGTGCCCCGTGAACGTGGAACGGAATCGTTTTGTAGTCGGCAAGTGATATTCGCGGCTCTTTTTTTCTTCTTAAATTCAATTACTGAGTTATGGGTGCCCAAAAGAGTTTTTAATGACTGTATTGGGAACGTGTATTTTTGAATTAAGAAAAATAATGATATGATATCTACGCGTTATCGATAAATTTACCCAAGATTGCACACAAAATGTTTTGTTTCACTTAAATCAGCGATTAAGTTATTCGTACCTAAAATCATTTTTTAAGTGCAATAGTCATAAGTTTGGAATTGATGGTAAAGTACTGTCATCACCTCTTCCTCTTCCGCGGATGTCGTACGATGCAACTGATATCTAGTTAAATGGTTGGTGGTATGTATTAACAATTATTGCCCTTATTATATAAATCACCTGAATATAAATATACAAAAATAAATTGACTATGTAAAAATAAATAGTCTATCTATTGCTTTTTTTAAACGACAGGGTCACAACTTAAAAGCGCACTAAATTATGTCATATAAAATGCATTAAGTTTGTCTTATAATTAATTTGCAATATTTAGCTCACGGCAAGACTTCAATTATACCGCTACTGATATTGACTCTCGCTACAGGAAACATATCATAAAAGATAGTAGAAACTCCGGCGCACCGAGCATCGGTAATAAAAGCCTTATAAATCTCATTGTGTTTTTAAATTAGAAAATCGAACAATTGATTTAATTAACTACTCAGATCTACGCAATTTTTGCGATGTCACGCTATCACGGATAAATGAAAGGAATTAATTGAAATGTTAATATTATTAAAATTCATTAAAGGGAATAACTTTATTTGCAATAAAACAATATGTGCTTTCGGATTTAACTTTTGGGTGTTTGGAATCGTGTCAATGTATTTCGTTTGCAACTTCAACTTTAATCTAATTTATCAACTAAATCTTTGTCTCCTAAAATAATACGCTACAAGCGTAAGATAAAATGTTATTTTTTACAGTGAAAAGTAAGTATGTACGGGCAGGGAAATTTATAATTATATTACGAATTGGGGATCACGGTTAGATTTGTGTTATAGTGACTCAGCGGCCGAGAAACATACCAGCCCGTGGATTCGGATAAATCTTTTCCAAATCTAATTAAACCTGGAAATACTTGAGCATGATGTTAACGAGATAACACATTTCCCGGCAACCTCGTTAGCGCAACCCAAACCCAATTCTATGTATATGGGTAACTAGTGATACTATTTAAATCCGGTCTGTTAACAAGTTGATTTGTCAGGATGAATATTGTGAAAGGCTCAAGAACCATTCAAGATAAAATAAGCCTTGTCCAAAAAAAAACCCGATAGATGCAGTAAAGTTGTTCGACAAACAGCTTAGGTCATTAAAAAAAGAAAATACTGAGCTTATGAGAATTTCCACCCCAATATCGTCCGGCGTACAAGACGACTAAGGATTGTAACAGTTATAAGGAATGGACAGTGGCGTTGTTTTTAAACATAGGACGAATTATTCCGGAAGGGGTAGGCGGACGTGTATTGACACCCACATTCCGCTAAATATGTTAGATCACGTGGAATATAGCGGCCATGCCTATTGCTATCTATCAGGTACACATAAATCGAAAAAATATTGATAGGCGGTACAACAAGGATGTTGCTGCCTTATTCTGCCTGCATCATGTTTTAAGCCATAGCCTGGTTCTCCCACAGGAGAGGTTAGGGGTGTGTTCTGCCGTCACCACGCGACCACGTCTAGCAATGTGCTGCGATTTACATGCCCGTTAGATGGCAATAGGCTCGCCCCTCGTACACGGGACCTAACATAATTGGCGAAACGTTGGTGTTTATTCACCTCTGCCTACCCCTTCAGGCGTAATTTTGTGTGTATTCCGTTAAGTCTTTGAGGATAAAGTTTAGGTTTGGTACAAGTAAGGTCATCGTTCATAATAATAACTTACCTACTACAATGATTAGAGAATATTTTTGGTGTTTACATTATTTTTGTACCCAAACGCCTCATTTCCACGAACAAACGGTGGCGGTATTCTCTAATCACTAATCAGTCACTTCTAACGTTCGTTAGTTTGGAATAATATTTCAAATTCGTTGCTTTGCCGATACCAATGGGCCAGAGGTCGAACACTTCGTAATAACAATATCCAAACTAAAGATAACACTCTCGGCTACTTCCAGATAATTAACTAAATACACATAACAATGATAGAGGTCTTTACTTCGTTTATTTATTTTTCCTTTTTAATCAACAAGTAAAGGCATCACACGGATGACTTTATTCCGTTACGAAAATAAAATGCCAACCTTGCATAAGCAACCTTGCAATATCAATAATGACATAGAATTATTACACATCAATGACTAAATAAAATGTAATTTGTACACACACATTGATTAACCTTTTTGGGAAACATTTAAGTCCGACTACTATAGTGCTGCAAGCCTGCAAGCTTAGAAAATTTACTATAGATAGTGTTTCTATAGTTTCTACACCGACGACGCTGCCGTCCTTATGAATAAAACTTGGAATATTTAACTATCAAAAACTACTAACCAAGAATGGCGGCAGCCATTCGCCATTCTTGGTTAGGTCGCCATCCCGACCTCTCTCCCTGCTCAGCCTTAATTGGTAAGAATATGTGAGGGCCGCTAATACTAAAACAACCTTTAGGCTTTACTTTACCTTTTTTTTTTTAACGGAGTGGAATGCATTTACGCACCATACCAGCCGCTAGCTAGGCGACTGACGTGTGTGCGACTCGCCCGACTATGTACAGTCGGGAATACGCCACTAAACCACTCCGGTGTTCCTAAGCCCTTTAAGTGGAGAGAGTCTGGGGTCCGCCGTGAGGCAATTCACCAGTCAGGCTTTACTTTACCTACACAATTACTTTACCCCCAAACATTGTTACAAACGAAAAATGCATAAGTTCATGTAATGAAATAATTTAAAATTTGTAATGGACCTGATTGATTTTTTTGTGTACAAATTAAACTTAGAAAAATTACGCCACAGTATCACAAACTATACTTATTGAATGAGTTAACGAAAGCAGTGTATATAATCATATTTACACAGCTATCTCAATTAGTGTCATTACTTATGAGACAAGAAAACGAATTCAATTATATTAAAGTGTTTGCGTCAAGATACTTGCGCGGCCTTACTGTTAAAGATTCAAGTAGACGCCAGTTTAGCAGTACGATGGCCATAAAAATATCAAAAACTTCATAGGTGCAGCAGTTATCTGTCGGCTTCATCTGGGACTCCATGTTTGTAAAGAATGCACAGATAAAATAACCTCTTTACGAGGCTAAATATCGCGCTCGGCGACATGTTGCGTGAATTTTACATTATTGAATGGAATTTAAATGAGTTTTATAGCACCTTCGCATACATTGACAAAAGCATCGCCATAAGTTACCACAAAACACATCGCAGCCAGGTAATTGTGCATAGCCATGCCGCCATTATGTATTACTGTTTACTGGTGATGTATCTTATTCTGCTAATGTTGTGTGCGAAAGGAATAAAAACTTGTTCGTTTGAAAGACTGTTACTAAAAACATTCTCCTGGGAATCTTCTTATTCGGAATGTATTTACAACTTATCAATCAAACGTATTTAATTTTTCTTTTGTTTTCTATACACTGAACTAAGAAAACAGGCGGATTTTTCAAAAAAACTTCATATTAAAATTTGGAACGTCTATAAAACTAGATTCTTCTATTTTTAGGGCCTGTTTCACAATCGACTGGTAAGTTCTGAATAAGTAGCTTCCCTGGCAGTTAAATTGACATTTAATTCATATTACAACTGTTGACAGTTGATCTTACAAGTAAGCTATTCAGAACTTACCCGTCGATTGTGAAACAAGCCCTTAAAGTATTATAATAAAATATATCAGGATATTGTACTAATAATGATTCCATAATATAGCGATATGAAAACAATTAGCTCAAGAACATTATTTATACGAAGTAAGTAGATTTTTTATATTTTAGGCCCTAACTAAATGCCCATAGGAAAATATCTAATAAATACTTAAATATAGTATAGTAATATTTTAAAGTGTATTTTTAATACCTTCTTGTTAATTTTAATGACTTAAATTTTAAATTAAAAACTAAAAAATTAAAAACCCAAGCAGCCAGGCTCTTTAGTCAACTAAGGCTCGAACTCATCCCGCGGGATCAGTTGACCTAACATGAAAAGTCACGTTAGGTTAACTGATGACCTAACATGGAAGGTTAGTAGATAGTCGACCATAAAATAATTAAATGCAACATGGTGGTTGCGTAGTTAACTATTTACAAAGTCGCACTTGAAGAAGTTACAAATGAGATTACTTAATATCAATATTATCTTCACTACATATTAATTGAGTGTCATAATATTTTAGTATGTATCTAATATATTTCCTGGTGGTGTTCGGATGTAGTATCGAGAAATAGCACGCTAACAATAATAATTCACATAAGGGCGAACCTATTGCCTTATAATATTAGGCCTATGGAAAATCGCAGTACCTTGTATGCAGGCAAGGGCAGATCGTGAATTTGTGGGGCCTTGAGCTAATGCTAATTATTACTTAACTAATTACTACTAACTGCCGCACTCAGAGACGTCAAATAACGTTAACGAGTACTTACTGGCAAAAAAATGATAATTCAAAACTACTCGCTATTCTTGCCGGGTCTATGGTCTAGATTTGAATGAAAATTTTTGACATTGAATACTCATTAAAGTTAATTGACATCCCTGAGTGCGGCAGTAAGGGCGGTAAGACAAAGAATGTCTCAGATCGCAAGTATTTGACAGATAGATATGCGATCTGAGACTTTCTTTTTTAACGTCCGAGGTAAGATCATAGTTTTAAGTCACTAACCAGGAAGTTTTATTTACCGTACGCGTAGCGGGCGGAAAAGTCCACTTTATGGTCATGTCATAAAATTAATTATAACGACAGAAAATGGTAAAGTACAGTGCAGTGCTTTTACAAAATAAAAAGTTCCGGCGTTAATGATATATGTAAGTGATAAAAGAAGACACGATAGTCCAATCAGGAGGTGCAGAAAAGGCCAGTTAGTGTCTAAGGCCTTATGGAAAAAAATATTTGTATCGAAGTGGCGGCGCTTTAGCACGAAGTTGGTTGAGATAGCTGTATTGTGCCGCACGGTCTCGAAAGCGAGACAGAGCGCAGCGTACCCTGCTCAATAAATTTGACGTAAGCGCCAAATCAAACTTCAATTAACTGTGACTTCATATCAGTTTTTATTCAAATTATCGCCGAGCAGTCCCTAGGAAATTATATACACTTTACATTGATACTAGTCTCACCTTTCAATGTATAGCCGTTTAACTGTAATATTGAAAAATTTGAACAATCAGAGGTTACTTTGAATTTTTTTTCTATCAAAGAAATGTTTTTAAATCGCGTAACGGACTGTTCTACGCCCTTTCATATATGCCCAATTTACACAATTCTGAGTACTAAATACCTGCTTATAATAGATTACGAGATAAATGCATTTGAAAAACCCTTATTTTTTTTCCGTAGGAAAACTTGAAAGTGTGCAGAGGCATTTTAGGCCATACGCAATCGGAGCACACCCAGTGTACGGAACACGCTCGTATTGGCTGGCAATTTCACTTTTTCTCTATACTTATTTTTAGCTCAAAATACTCTGTGTTGTTGTATTACTCTCTGTGCTCTTCGGGACTGATTTCTGTATCTCTATGAATCGTTCCACGGGTTAAATCGCTGATGTCCCTCTTATCTCGGCAACTTTGTTATATTATATTAAGTAGGTAAACGTTGCTAATGGAGTGAGTAGATGAAGTTAATGAGCGGGTACTGACACTTAGTACGTTGCCAAACACTGTGTCCACATTAGGTCGTAAAATTTCAGATATGCTTGCACGTGATTAGAATGGCTATTAGTTTCTAATGACTAGATATTTAATGACCAACGCCGCTTTTACAGGCTCCCGAAAAAGAATATTATTACTGCCATTAAATGTTCTAACGTTAATTATGTCAGTTCCGTGTCTAAGGTATTTGTCGTGGGATATCCCTATGAGCACAAAGTGACCACAAAATCTTGAACTTTACGTGAAACACGTTAAAGTTGAAAATCGATTGCAGATTCAGTTTTATAATATAGCCGCACGTTGTGTAGACTGTATCACTGTAGCTTTTAAGAACAGGAACTGGAACAACAAGAACATTAAAAAAAAGGAAAATTTGTGATACATAATAATCGTACAATTTGAATTTAAAATAAAGCCACTCGTTATATAAACTAAAAATCAATTTCATTGTTTCCTGTTTATTTATTTTTCTTTTTATGCTTTCACATTATTATTATTTACCGAATGTGTACCTACCACACAAACCACGGATTGAAACGGTTTAGCATGGAAATCTGCCATCAATCGTGGCTTATCAAATAACGTGACAAACATATTTATTTGATTAACACAGTGATAATTGGTGTTGTAGTTATTTTCAGTAAAACCAGTAATACAATTTGCTTGTTATCTAAACTAATTTAAACAAGACAGTGTATAAACATATCTTTGCGTGTGTACGAATAAACAACATAAAGCGTGGATAAAATTAGTAATAGTTAACAGAGTAAGTTTTACGAAAATGTATCTTATCTAAAAATAATTAGTCAAATTTTTAAAAGCCAATAAGCATTTTATTTATCTCGACCAATAAACATTTTAAGCGGGCTTACTGTAGATACTCAATGACATAACTATACCAACCTTAATAATTAATTATACTTAAATGTATTTTAATATAGAAAGTATTAAGTACATTTCACAAGGATGGTATGGTAGTAAGATTACTTTCAAACTTTCCCAGTTAATAATAACGAGTACGTGTCACTAAGTTGTGATTCAAATTCTTTAATTAGGTTTCCTACTTAATTTTTATGTTAAATAAATATAAGTTGTCTGGAATTTACTTTTGCCTGGCGATAAGAGCGCCATTTGTATCATTTAGATATAACTTATCCCTAATCGAAATATCTGTGGTATTTACAATAAAATGTTTGCCGTTACAACTATGCTACCTAAAACATACAAAAATTCATCAGTAAATCATTTCTCTTATTTTTTCGATAAAAAGGTATGGTTTAAGCTAGCGTGCGTTCTTTCATGTCGCGGGTTGTGAAGAAAAACATGCATTTTTTGAGATACAACAATTCATGAAACGCATTAACTTTTTTTAGTAAGGAAATTCTTCACGTCATATTTATCATTTTTGCTGGTTGTATGGGCTGCATAATCTTGCTTGACAATCTGACCTTGCAATATTCTCTAACATAATTATAATATATCTCCAATGAAAGTTTAATAAGAAACGCGCTCGCGTAGGTACCGCGGGAATCGCAAACATTAATAGCATTCATACGAATTACGATTGACGCAGACAATTGAATATGTATTTACCGTGTTCTTGGCGCCGCGGTTTGGTCTGTAGGTTCGAATTGGCTACCGGACCTAAAGTTCCTAGTTAGATAAGGTCTGGTATTTGCCCTGGTTCAAACATCTTTCCCTTCACGCAACGGATACCTAATGGTGATCGGTATAAGATGGGACACCATTTGATAATAAATATCACCTATGTGTCAAATAAAACTGTGTTCCAAAAAATGGTGGCGATCTCTATCCATAATTTAGTATTTATAAAAATAAGCGCTTCAGCTGATTATTTTATTTATGTTTGAATTAAGCTGCGAGAATATTTAAAAAAATATGCACTTGATAAAAATTATAATATTTAATCGAAATGTGCATACACCAACTTCTATGCGAAACCTCTTTATTATTGCTGAAAGATGGGTCAAACCCAGAGAAAATCTTCTAAAGTAAATTACAAGTAGCTATATTTACATAGAGTTTTAGAATTATGGGAAACAATAATTTTGTAGCAATAATTTAGCATTGCTCATGGACTATACTATACTATAGGTAAAGGTAGGTCATCGCAGATTTATTTGCCTATATAGTTTATAACATTATTTACATGTAAAGGAGAATTCGCACCTTCCTCCATATAAAAAGGCTTATGATTCTATACACGATAGAGCCCATTTCTGGTAGTTTACTATCTGAAATGTGCTCTTTGTGCTTTGGGTTCCCTCCCCCTAACTGCCGACAGCATTATCTACCGGGCAACTATAAAGGATTAATTTTCCCGAAGAAAAGCAGACGCAGCCGCGGTCTGCGGATTAGAAAAACAAACTTTCCCAAGTACAGAACTCTACATCGAAGCGTTTATAAAAAAAATAATGCCCATTTCTCGAACAAAATAAACGTCGGCCCAAAAAATCCACAAAACATATTCATACAGTCCCATTAGTTTAACAGCTTCGCAAACATTACTCACCCTAGGCTTTCCTTTCGGCTTTTCCGACGATTGCGAGCGGTGTCCCCTCCTCAAAGCGCCCATTTCAAATCAATCCGGCACCAAAAGCAGTAACACGAATATATCTCCTCGAGGAAAACTTGGGGCACTCTGTCATCATCACAAGATATCTCACTGTGCAGCACAAGATCCGATATGTGTCGTAGATTGGAATCGCGCGGGAATCCGACTGCGCGAGAATCCGTTCCGGTCGCGCGAACCGTCCGTTTTGGTCGGGATGTGGTACAGAATGATACACCCGCGTCAGCGGCCTCCCTCCCACGACAGCCGTCAGTCACCCTTTATCACGCTTTTTACCAGCTCACGTAAATATTGACAAGCTTTATATCATATTCTCAGTTCTCACATTATAGTGTTTACATGTAATTAAACGTAATGATTGACTGTTATTAGTTGTTGGCAGGAGCTTGGTGGCGCAGTGGCTTAGCGAGGTCGGCCTGCGATTGCATTAATTAAATAATGATCTCTAAGGCCGGTCAAAAGATGGGTACCAAAAAATATATTATCTCGATTTCCTCCGTACTTCAAAAGGTACTTCTGGCGGAATTTGCACCATCCGCACAATTAATGTATCCCATTCTCCCTATATCCACCCATAGGGAACGCCTGAGCCTCAATAGTGAAGACATTTTAGGGATGATGCTATTACTGTGTTGTTAATTATATTGTCGAATTAATCCTGTTCAGACTCAAATAGTATGTTTTATATATTATTTCAAATTAATTTGAAATTGAACTGAGATACTAACGCATTAATTAAGTGGACTTTCTATACTTTTAAAAGAGGTAACCTATGTTACATGGCCCATTAGATAGACAATTAATCGATTAAACTATCCGATAAAACAAATCTGCTTAAAATTAGATTTTATTTCGACGGCCGCTTTGGTTGAATGCTCAGATTGCTGGGTATTGGCCAAGAGGTCCCGGGTTCGAATCCTGGTGGGGGCAAACTTTGTGATGACCACAAATGTTTGTTTCCGAGTCATGGTTGTGTATATGTTTATGTATTATATTTTCAACATTTATATACATAATTATATTAAAAATATGTCCGTCATCTAGTATCCATAACACAAGTGCTTAGGCTACTTACTTTGGGCTAGATGATAGGTGTGAGTGTAAAAATATTTATTTTTTATTATTATTATTATTTGAGATCCTGCTTTTAGGCTTATTCAAATAACTAACAATTAATAGCCAAATAACTAAAAAATAATAACAAAATATATCATAGTGCGAACGCCCCGTTCTCGAGGAAGTGAGACGGGTGCGGACGCTGGCCAAAGACGCGTCTTTTGGCCAGCGTCCGCACCCGTCTCACTTCCTCGAGAACGGGGCGTTCCCCCCGCTCTCTTGCCGCGACCCGCACTTGATGTACCTGGGCCAGAACCATGGCATCAAGTTCCCACGGAGGCATGCCTGATAGGACGCAGGCAGCCTCGTGTCCTCGTGTCCGGGTCGCGATGACCCTCTGCGGCTGTCGCAAAAGGGCCTTCGTGCGGGGGGAGAGGCACTCCGCCCAGACGGGGGCTCCGTAGAGAGCCATCGACCGTATTACGTTTAGGTACAGTCGACGGCAGGCCGAACCGGGGCCCCCCAGATTGGGAAGGACTCGTCCGAGTGCGGCTGCGGCGGAGCACAGCCGGGGAGCGAGAAGCTTGAAATGCTCCTCAAAGCTCCACCGGGGGTCCAGGATGAGGCCGAGGTACTTTAGGTGCACCTCGACAGGGATCCGGACCCCCTCCACTCGGACGGTCAGTCCCGCTGGGATTCTGCGCCTGGGAACTTGGAACCACATGGCCCTCGTCTTGTGGAGGGCCACCTCCAATCCCAGCATGCGGATGCGCCGGACGACCAATGAGGTGCCAACCGACGCAAGATGCTCCGCATCTTCCCATTCGCGGGCCCTTGCCGCGACTAGAGTATCGTCCGCGAAGCAGACGATCTCCATTCGCGGCAAGAGCCGGCCGCGCAAAACCCAGTTGTACCCCAGGTTCCAGAGAAGAGGTCCTAGTACAGACCCCTGGGGTACACCTGCCGCCATAGCCCATGATCGGACGCGGCCCTCCCCGTCCTCATACAGGACTACCCTCTCACGGAGGTAGTCCGAGACAAGGGCGCGGAGGTAGAGGGGCACCTCGTGAAATGCGAGTGCCGCCTCTATACATTCGTGGGGGAGGCTGTTAAAAGCATTCGCGATGTCGAGTGACACCGCGATGACAGCCTCCCCTTTTTCTGCGGCCGCCTTGGTCCACCTCCTGAGGCGGGCCACCGCGTCCATGGTGGACCGGCCGGTTCGGAAGCCAAACTGGGGCTCGGCTAGATCCGGCCCACGACTCTCCAGGTGCTGCAGGATCCGGGAAGCGAGAATCTTCTCGAGAAACTTCCCGGACTCATCCAGCAGCACCACCGGCCGATATCCCGATGGGGAGTCAGCAGGGCGTCCTTCCTTGCGGAGGAGGCAAAGTCTGCCGACCCTCCATCTCTTTGGGAAGCGGCCCGTCGCGATGCACGTGTTTAGCACCACGCGGAACCGCTCCTCCAATGGCCCCAAGGCAATGGCAGCCACCTTGGAAGGGACCCCGTCGGGCCCCGGAGCCTTGCCTTTGGTCCAGAGCCGGTCCCTTCCACTGTCAAATTCGGCGTCCGTGACAGGGGGCCCATCGCTCCACCCCTGCAGACTAGCTGTTCTGGGGGCGGAGGAGGCCGATCTGGGCGGAACGAAGTGTCCTGGATCCGGAAAAAGTGTCTCCAGGACACTTCTCAACAGCGCTGGCTCCATACAGGAGGTCGGCGGGGCGGCTTCGAGGAATTTGCCCCGCACGACCCTGTATGGCCTCCCCCAGGGGTCATTATCAAGGAGCGCTAAGAAGCGCTCCTCAGCCTCGGACTTGCCCCTGCTTATGGCAGTCCGAAGCTGCTTGTTCGCCTCTCTGAAGGCCCGGCGGAGTTCATCGGTCTCCCCGGACCTCTTCTCGACGCGCCTCCGTCTGCAGCGAAGGTAGGCGCGCCGTACCGCGAGGGTAGTGGCACGCAGGGCGGCGATGTCCTGCGTCCACCAATACACCTCCTGTCGATTGGGACGGCCCCGAGAACGTGGCATGGCGGCGTTGCAGACGACTTCGAGGT
Source organism: Cataclysta lemnata (assembly GCA_963931975.1). Classification (NCBI taxonomy): domain Eukaryota; kingdom Metazoa; phylum Arthropoda; class Insecta; order Lepidoptera; family Crambidae; genus Cataclysta; species Cataclysta lemnata. The sequence goes on along the minus strand of OZ008341.1, from coordinate 13,103,355 downwards.
CGTCCGCGAAGAGTGTCGCCATGCCCTCGGCGTCCCCTGACAGGTGGTCCGGCACCTCGAACCACGACCGGAAAATGGCCGCTTCTTCCGCCACATCACGCCGGAGTTTGGTGAGTGCCCACCTCGGAAAAGGAGAGGCACCCGCCACAGGGCCCAGATGAAGAGGGGCCCCGGGACCGGCAGTGGAGACCGCGTATCGAATATAACGATGATCCGATAGGGCCTCCACGTCGGTTATCACTCGCCAGTCCCTGATCCGGGCGGCGAATGGTGAGGTGGCAAAGGTGGTGTCAACGATGGACTCACCTTGCCACCTAACACACGTCGGGGTGGAGCCCCGATTCAGGAGTTGGAGACCTAGTGAACATGCCCAGTCCAATAGGTCCTCCCCGAAGTCGTCGATGCGGGGGGAACCCCACGCCGTGTGTTTGGCGTTAAAATCCCCCCCTACCAGAACCGGGAGTGGCGCCGCTCTCCGCACCACTCCTTCAACCGCAGACAAGAAGTTCTCAAATTCGACACGTCTGCGGTTGCCGGAGAAGTAGGTGGAGATCACCACCACTCCTCCCCACAGAACAGCCACAAAACCCTCCCCCCTCTCTCGGAGAGTGAGGGGCGGGGCGGCATTGGTGCCAGCCCCGACTATCGCCGCCAGCCCGTCGGTCGCCCCGAACCATCTCGGGGAATCCGGGATCCGGTAGGGCTCCGCCACGAGGACCAGGTCAACCCCCCACTCCGCCATAACCTGGCACATCAGGTCTTGCGACCCGGCGCAGTGGTTTATGTTAACCTGGAGAATTTCACCAATGGTCCTACTGGGCATTGTGGGTGTCCATGGGTGAAACTCCCTGGTTGGCCGGAGCCCTCGTGGCTGCCAGAGGGCGGCCTTTGATTGGAGGGGGGTTACATGATGGACCCCCCATCCGATGAGCAGCGGGCAGACCGTGGTCCGTGAAGAGTGCGCATTTAAAAGGCGCACTGCATGCTGCCGCCGTGTGTCCCGCCACCCCGCAGCGGTAGCAGAGTCCACTGCGGTCCTTGGTCGACGGGCAAAGCTGGACCGTATGCCCTTTTTCCAGGCACTTGTGGCAGCGCATCGCGCGCTGCTCCAGTACCTGGACAGTTGCCGAACTCCACCCGACACAAAGTCTGCCACCCTCAGTGAGCTTGGGCAGCAGCTCGACCGGACACGAGGCAACCACTGACCCCATCCCCCTGAAGCCCGAAACGATGGCGCCCACCTTGATCTTGTCAGGTGAGCACCCGAGCCTCTCCGCCAGAGCCTCCTTCAACTCAAGAGCCGACACCGAGTCATCGAGGCCGCTCACCCGGAAGTCGGCCATCTTTGTCGGGCGGGTCACTCGGGCGGTATCTCCCAAGACCTCCCCGATTTTCTGGGCCAACGTGTCCGCCTGGCTTGGAGTCGTCTCCTTCGGGAGCTCCATCAGGCAAGCCCCGGTCATGGTCCTCCTAAATTTGCCGGGGTGCGAGATGCCCAGCTCCCGGAGGGACACCTTGGATTTGGCGATAGCCAAGGCATCCTTGTAGGTCACTCCCTCTGCCAAAGCCGTTGGCTGGAGAGCGACGACCACCGCCAAGGACCTAGGAGCTCTGGGGACCTTGGGAGACGCCGGAGCCATCTTCACCGGAGCCGGAGCCGACGCCTTGGATGGGGCCTTGCGGACCTTCTTGACTACTGTCGTCCACTCACTGAGGACGACAGGCAGTTCCTCGCAGGAAGGTCCCGCGATATGGTCCATGGTTCTCTCCCTGGGTCTGGCCGTCTGGGCTTTTGAGGCCACCGCCTTCTTCGGCACCACTTCTCTCGCCCTTTTAGGCAGGTTTGCAGCAGGGGCCAAGGTGGCCCTCATCGTCCTGGTGGCAGCGGAACCCAAAATTGGACTCGCTGGGCGCTTGCTGGGCACCTGCTTCGCCACCTTCTTGTCAAAGTGCAGAGGGGGGCGATGCGATGGGGCCGACAGTAGACCACAGGCCACTTCTAGGCCCTCAAGACGGGCATTTATGTACCCTCCTATGTGCTGCATGAGCTCCTTTTGCAGCTTAGCCATGGCCTGGCCGAAGTCTTCGACTGTCAATGTCGTCTTGCCTATGTCAGCCTTCTTCCATGGACCCCTCTTCACTTCAACCTCCGCTTCCGAAGCTGCCTCCTCCGACATAGGCTCGACCACCACTGACCGCGCTGCCTGCCCCTTGCGTGAGGGAGGGTTCTCCCTCTCTGCAAAAGCCCTACGTAGGGCAGCCACCTCTTCACCAAGGACCGAAAGTTGGCCCTTGAGGCGTTTGTTGTCGGCATGAAGCCGACGAACAAGTTCGCTCTCCTCCCTACGATCCGCCAAGTCTTTGACCACAGTCGCCATTTTGCCCATGGCCTGCTTCACTTCCTTTATGCAGGTCCCCTTGAGCTTCTTGCTCTTCAAGAGGACCTGATCAATTTCGCCCGCACCCTCTTCAAACATGCGGCGTAGCTCCTCCTTGCTCATCACCGGCGTGGGTGACCGCTTCCCTTTCCCGGCCTTTTTGGGAGCAGGAATTGGCTCCGTCAAGGTTGGCTCCGATTCTGAGTCAGTGAAAGCTGACTCCCAATCGGTGTCAACTGGTCCCTCCCGCAACTCGGGCTTGGGAGAGCCCCACCGAATGGTGGTTCCCCCCCCTTCCAGTCCTCGAACGAGGGATCTTCGGCGAGGCGACTGCCTCCGGGCTTCCCGGGACCTCAGCTGCCTCACCATCGGAATCCCCAGCGTTCCAAAGACGCCCACTAAGCGCCCTTTTTCTTCGGGCTAAAATCGTCCCCACTACAGAGCCATCGGTGAAGGATGTGTCGGATTCGATGTCCACCGGTAAGCCCACACCCCCCTTAACCTCGGATGACTCAACCGCCGAGTCTGAGCGCCTAAAATCACCCACTGGAGTCAGAAAGCGCAAAGTAGCCCCTTTCCCCCCCATTTTAGGCTTCCCCCCCTTGGGATCCGGGTCAGAGGACACCTCTGACTCCCTCCCCCAATACCTGGCCCGATCCTCAATTTGTGCGCCCTCTGCGCTTCTGGTTACGCCTACTGCGTCTTGCGCCATCTTCGCCACGCTTACCGCACCTTCATCCGCGCCCACTGCGCCTCGTCCCGCGCCCACTGCGCCTCGTCCCGCGCCCACTGCGCCTTCGACTTTTGGGGTTTTTAAGAATTTGTCCATAAAGATCCCACGAGTACACAGGAATTCAAACGTCCACCCGGGCAGAGCCTTATTACCCGGGCAACCCTTTTACGTCTCATCCAGTTCGGGTGGCTGGAGAGGAAAGGCCACTAGCTGGTGGGGGTATGCCCCCCCCACCTCCCGCAAATACGGGCATCCGACGCCGTGCTACCGCAACGCCGGAAGTCTGGGGTTTTTTATTGTGGTTGTCTCCACTCGGTGCGCCCAATTAAGGGAACACCCTTGTGTTGTTGACCAGCTGCTAGACATGATCAACACTCGGCGCCTAAAAAGGCGCTTCACTGGTCATCCACACAAGTTGCACGACGGGGGTCCCAAAAAGGACAGAGTTGACCACTACGCACGTAGCAGTCAACCTCGCCGTGCCGCGACTACTCCCACTCGCCATACCCGCCCAAAAACGGGCTCCGCCAAAATGCCGCTACGCCTCTCCCCCGAAAACGGAGATAAAAGAGAGGGAGCAGCTCCTCAAGAGTCCTGTATAGGGACCTTTCTCCCCCTCCTACAAAAACGGAGGATAAAAAGGGGGAGTAACACCACTGACAATCACCAACTCAACGCCTCGTGGACACTTCAACCGCCGCCCCGCTATGCGGACAAAAGCAGACGGAGAGCGCCACGGTCCCTAGTCCGGAGTCAGCCGACTGGTTGATGGTTCGACGCGGCAGGCGTCGATCCATCAACCAGCCGTTGCCCAGGGTGCACCACGAGGAGGTCCCGGAAAATCGCACCCCAAGTCTTATTAAGGCCTTACATGATCTCCTTTAGCTGGGCACTGTCAAAAAGTGATAGGATGTTCCCAGCTTGGATTGTTTTTATATCATCTAGTTCGAAGATATGCCTTCCCAACGGCTTCTTTTGTGAATGACAGGTTCACAAAAGCACAGGAGGTGCATTGGTGTTTCACGCTCTTGTTCACAGGATCTGCGAGTATCGGTGTCTCTTAGCCTCATGTCTGTTCAACTTGCAGTGGCCGGTCAGAGCCCTAATCATCATGCTCAGGTTGTCCCTGTTGAGCTTTAATAGCTCGTCAGTGATGTCTTCTCTATGGATGGAAGAATATAGGGAGAATGGGTCATAACCTACCACTAGCCCAGTGCGAATTGGTGGGTATTAACAAATGCATATGCAGCAGGGGCCAACGCTTAAACGTGCCTTTCCAAGCACTGATGAACTCGAGAAAAATTTTTAGTCGGCCATCCAATGACTGGCCTTAGCGAATATTGCTTAGTTTCCACAATCGCAGCCCGGGCGCGTTAAGGCAAAGCGCTATCATGCTCCTTTATTAAAATAGAAAAGAAAATATACATATATTACATACATACATAACTCACGCCTATATCCCCGAAGGGGCAGGCAGAGGTGAACTAGCACCCACGCTTCGCCAATTATGCTAGGTCCTATGTAATAGGTGGCGAGCCTATTGCCATTTATCGGGCACAAAAGTCGCAGTACTTTGCTAAGTGGTAGGTATAAGAGAAACGCTGTTGCCCATTCCTCATCGCTGATTTATACTTAGTCGCCTTGTACGACACCCACGGGAACGATTTGGGGTGGTGATAATTGTATTTTACTCTGCCGTCACCACACGGCCAAATATACATGACGTCATTTTTTCTGATCTAAATAGGTCTTTGTAATAACTTTATAATTTCTAACTTTTAATTGATGTTCAAATAACAAAACTTAATATATTGAACCATATCGTACCACTACCATGCTAGAATAACATTTGCCAATATTCATTCGAAACCCACCAGCTAGGCTATAATTTGGTGTAAGCTATAAAAAAAGATTATGTTATATTATATATTGTATATACGCACGTGCGCTCACCCACACTCACACATACACTCATCACAACAGATAACATAGTCACACAAAATCATGCGAGAACCTTCAAATAGAATTATTAATTTGTATATTTTTCACAACTACCTGCAAAAAAATGTATATAATATTTAAAAGCAGAATTTGTTTCCATAATTGGCTTATGTTTAAGTAACACAGTATAATGGGTATTATGTATTAATGTAATGCTGTTGAAACATTGTATAATAAATAAATAAAAATAAAATAAAAAAGGTTAATGAGTACGGTTCATAGAAAACTACCAGCTTGCATTACCATCTAGGTACCTACTATGTGCAACATTAGTTGGCTCCACGTTGAATGGATAGTTAATGTGCCACGGAAGTAAAGTGTTAATCCTTCTAACTTCTAAGGCGGATTGCACTATTGAAAAAAAGAAAGTCTTGTAATTGTTTTCACACATTTATTCTACCAATAAAATTAGAGCATTGCAAGTCGCCCGCCACCACAAATTATAATTTATTCAAACATAATAATTATCCCAGTCGTCATAAGGGTGTGTAAAACGTCCTTTTATTCTCTGCACACTAATCAGAGCCCTTTGAGTTGGCTAACTTAATTACGTTCATTTACGCAAGTAATTAATCATGCATAAATTATTCGGTATCATCATATTAACATATCAAAATAAATACGGTATATATTTCACCATACAATTGTTAAATACCATTAAATTTTAAATTATTTCGCAAGAACGTAAAGGTGTCGAAAAATTGTGATCCGTAATTATCTGTTACCTTCTAAGCTCGAATTTACTGGCTTGCGTTGGTTCATACCTAAAACTATCGAAAAATATTGCGTTGAATTTTAAGCAATACATCACATCACAATTTTTCGACAGTTTACAATATTGCAAGATAGATTTTAATTTACAGCCAATAATAATACTATAACTCATATTCGCCCGTAGCTACAAATGCGTAACGCTACGATAGTGACTACCATTTTTCAAGTCAGTATTATAGTTAGAATATGGAGTAGGGAAATCGAGTGTTATTAATACCTATCTATATTATTATTATTATTATTAATGTTAGTTTCAAATATAATTGCGTTGAGTCATATTTTAATAATAAAGCAAAGGTGTGGCTTGAAAGAAGGTCAATTAAGGGCTCTGTCAATACAGGATTGCTGGCCTGGGAGTGAAAACATGACATGGAATTCGCCAGCCATGGCTCACCCCAGGGGTATCGTAAGAGTTAACTGAAGGAGTTTACCCGGTGTAGACCTATAAGCAAAGAACCACCATCTCCAACCATCGTTAGGTACTTATGCTGTTAGTTGGTGGCTTGCCGAATGATGGAATCAAACCACCAACAACAGAATATCAAAAGAGGGTTGGTATTAGGCAGGCTGTAAAACCTGAGCAAAAACCTTCAACAGTTAGTATGAATTGAAAGTTTGTCACCCCAATCGTTGCCTCCTAATTAATCGGTCTCTCGACATTGTCACGACATTGTTCTTAAGTCCTATTTACTTTGGACTAGCTAGATGATAGGTGTGAGTGTTAGAAAATATATAAATATCTGTTAGCCGAGAACTGTGTTTATTACACAAAAATTTGCCTCTACCAGGATTCAAACTTACTTATAATTTTTTAAACTAGTTCATTTACAAAACTGTTATCTTCGGTTAGTTGTAATAGCGCTTTTAAGAAGAATGCTCGTTTACAGATAAAAAAAACGGTTCTCGAAGTGAATCTTTGAACACTTATCAGAGTCTGAATAGGTTCTGTGCGGTCCATACAAGTTTGCAATATATTAACAACTGCTTTAAATGCTCAGCTAAGTAAACAGGGCCGTTCTGATCACGGAATGTCTCGATGTTAATGGAGTTATGCTAAAAGCTAATTAGTAACTTGCCAATAAATGCCTGCGTCCATAGGCGTTGCGTACAAATTGTTCGTTTCAGTTATGTCGCGATTCAGCTTAGGGGGTTTACACACCAATAATCGAATATAATTATTACAAACATACATAAATCGCGCCTCATGATGCGGAAAAATAGCGGCTAATCAGGCAGAGGTGAATTAAACCGACACTTTTGCCAATTAAGTTAATTCCAATATAATAGGTGGCGAGCATATTGCCATCTATAGGGCACAAAATCGTAGTATATTGCAAGTAGGTATAAGAGGAATGCTGCTGCCCATTAACATCGACTAACAGCACTGGGTGACAATCGATTACTGTCGCAGCACCGTTACATCGTCCAGAGCGAAGGAGATTAGAGCATCCAACCTAGTAATGCGACATTGATATGACACACACGACACGTATCTTAGTACAGGTTGACACAATTTGATAGTTTTAAAAATATAGGTATTTTTTAAGCTAGACAGGGAGACAGACAGACAGCTCTTGCCTGCATCTCACCTGATTTTAAGTGACGATAATGGAATCAATTTCCACATGGAACCCTCCAGGATTTGAAAAAAGTCCTACCACCAACCAAACTGAGTACAAATTTGTACTCCCCTGGGGATCGAATCCGAGACCTCGAGATTTACTGTGAGCAGGCCAGCCTGCGTACTTACATAAATCAGTAGTCTCGAAGGGTAAAAGCATAGGTCGTGTCATAACTGACGAGGAGCTCGCTAGCGCAGTGGTTCAGCGCACTTGGCCTACGATTGCGTTGCGCGCTAAGCAACGGTCGCTAAGGCCGGTCATTGGATGGGTGACCAAAACATTTATAACTCGAGTGCTTCGGAAGGCACATTAAACCGTTGGTCCCGACTGCATCTGCAGTCGTTAAAACCAACCAACCCGCACTGGGTCAGCGTGGCTCAGCAGCAATGTCCCCACATTAAAAAGGGCTGGTGATGATGTGTCATAACTAGCAAGCTATTCTCTAAAATGATGTACGTATCTATAATACATTATTTCACATACCTACCATACAGCAGAGCGACGTGACGGCAGAGCAGAATACAATTGTCACCACCCCCATTTCTCCCGTGGGTGTCGTACAAGCCGACTAAGGGTAAAAAAATAGCAATGAGTAATGGGTAGCAGCATTCCTCTTATACCACCCAGCAATATACTGCGATTTTATGTGCCCGATAGATGGCAATAGGCTCGCCACCTATTACATGGGACCTAACACAATTGGCGAAACGTGGGTGCTAGTTCATTGGGCTTCGGGGATATAGGCGTGATGTATGTATGTATGTACCATTATATCATAAGTTCAAGGAGAGTTTGCCGTTTCTTGTCACAACCACTTAAACAGTTATAAAATACATAATTGTTACAAATTAACTTTATCGCCTTAACTACTCTCTTGTGTAGAGTGCCGCTGACTCTTAACGATCCAGTTTACCAGATTGTTAATGATTTATTAAAATTGGGTATAGACCCAGACTTAGAGCGATATATGGCTGAAAAAAATAATTACTACATTTTTTCATTGCACTACAGAGAATTTATATAACGCCGCCGTATCGTGAATCTGTGCTGTCTGACACCAACACTCCTAAGGAAGGCTGTTGTATTTGATTTCGATGATATTACGAACGAAAGCATAACAATTCGTAAGATTAAAGGAACCCACCGTTAGCCTCTTACGCCCAAATCAATGATAAAACTGTATTTCAATGACTCTAATACATAAATCCTCTATTAATTTACGACAGTTTTTTGACAAATACCAAAAATAAAAACTATGCCGATCCAATCAACATATTACGCCCATTAGGTCTCAGTAATTATGTTCTTGCGTTATCAGCTAGGAAGTACGTGACCTAGGATATATTAAACGATAATTTATATAAATCATAGCAGCCATTAAAATTTCTTAACTATATTATGGAGTTAATGACAGATTTTACAACTTCAAGATAGTAGTTGTAGTCGATAAATTATTTTTGTGCTTCGATAGAAATAGAATAGACTTACATACACACATACATACATAAATCAAGCCTATATCCCCGAAAGGGTAGGCAGAGGTGAACTAGCACCCACGTTTCGCCAAATATGTCAAGACTTAATACACGATAAAGTGAAAAGGCTGTCAGTCACGACTTACAGTAAGCTAGGTGGTAATAAGATGATTGCGTTGCCACATTATAGTTGGCATAGGGATAGAAGTGAAAAGTAATCGTATTTACAAAGGTTACAAAAGGAAAGGAGACAAGATACTACCTTGAGGAACACCGGGATCCATCTCACACCTTACATAGTAAAAATCATCCACCATCGGAGATATTATATCCACCATCGGAGCCATCCACAATCGGAAATATTATGTTAAGAGAAGTTTGCAAACTGCAGTCGGCCAAGGAGGATGTCAAAGTAAACAGTGTTGAAGGCATTACTGAAATCCAGCACCGCCAATACCCTGAGACGCATACTGTCAATGCTACGACGGATATTATCGGTCATCTTGACTAGAGATGTAACCGTACTATGACCATGACGGAATCCCGCATGGAAAGGATTAAGGAGATTATGCTTACATACATAAATCACACCTGTATCCCCGAAGGGGTTAGCAGAGGTGATCCACGTTATGCTTAGACAGAAAAAAAGATTTAATACATTGTCTCTATATAATTTAATGTAGAGATTCCCTAATATATAACTATATTATCCTCGATTTTCATCTGAAGGTTCTAATTTAAATCTAGATTTTGCAGCAATAATCTTTTACCTGGATGCAAGTTTTTTTGTTTACGGATTTATGTATCTATATGTTAATTATACCTAAAGAGGGCCGGTATCAGTGTCTCACCAAACTGACTGGTAAATAGAATTCCATACACTAATAACCAAATAATTAGTCAGTACGATACAGTCGTTTATTTATGTTTGGTAATTACTTAAAGTTTATATATTTAGGTTAATGCGCCTAACATTATACGTTTAAGTGCATACTGGAAGATATTGATATTTTGTAAAAAAGCATAATATTCTTACTCCCGAATACTGAAAATCTACTCAAAGTTTAAGTTCGGCTTAACATTTAAATAATATTAAAAACGTTTTTCCATAAAAATTCTGACAGGTATTTTACACATATATTTATAAGCAGTGCTCAAATTTTGAGTAGCGTTTCAGTATTCGGGGGTTAGCCTCTTCCTCTCCTCCCGAGCCTCTCAAAATCGTTGTCCTTGTCCAATCCTATTCCATATATTTTAAGGGTGGATTCAGATCCACAGTCACACAGCCCGGTCATTGTATGAGTGAGCAACAATGTTGTCTCGTGCTTTGGATGTAAGCCATGTTTATAGCCTAGTAGCGGCAGCACCGGCAGCACCGGCTAATATCCACCAACCCGCACGGGACTCAGATAGTATCCCATTCTCCCTATATTCTACGATCAATTGGTGTGATATTCATTCATAATCCACTACTTATAGGCCTAGTGTGAATGTTACTACTGCAGGCTACAAATGCACACAGGGCTTCTGGCGTAGCTGTGCCATAATAAGGAAAATAAAGTTTAGATTTTGTGTCACTCAACAATCAACTTACTTAAATTGCAATCAAAATCAAAAGTTTACTGTTCCACTTTTGAGCCTCAGAGACGAAAACTCTTAGTATTCCATGGATTCACCGTGTGGGTGCCGGCCTAGGGTGGCAGAGATGGGAGTCAGTGGCAGCAGCTTGAGACCCAAGTGTAGGCTTACGGGGCGGGGCCCCTTCACATCTAGTCAACACTCACCATCGTCACCCCGACTTCTCTCTCTACCCAGCCATATTTGGTAAGGTTCTGTGAGAGCCGCCTTTGACACACGTTCCAGTGTAGAAGTTACGTAAGTTCTAGACAAGCGAATGTCTTTTCGTAATGTATATAGGGTTTTTGCTGGTTCCTCTATATTAGAATATTTTATCGAATTTTATCTACTTATTTTTTCTTATTTTACCAAGGCCATTTCCTAGAATGCAAAAGCTAGCTGATACCTAAATTACACAAGTAGTATTGTAGGCGTTGGGATGTCAATTCCAACTGATAATACAATAAATAAATTGAAAATATTCTTCATGAATATTTAAAAGTTATCACTGCGTACCGAACGGTGCTTATAAAGTGTCAGATTAACAGGAATTGGATTAAGATAAAGATAGCTTAGGTTACATTTTACTAAGAGCTGATTTTTCAATCACTTGCTTCTTGTAATTCGTCTGATCTAGTATTATGTGTGTATATGAAAACCTAAATCTAGTGTAAGTCAACAAACAGTAAATTCTGGTAAATAATTGGTCCGTAAGCCTTTTTTAAAGAAATAAATACATAACCGTGTGGTGATGGCAGAGCATAGAATACAATTTTTCGTCACAAAGTGATTAATGTATGCATGTGTGCAATAAATCAACAAAAGTGCGACCTTTTTGATTTGGCGACTAATTACCTATGGTAAAGTACGAAAATTCGTGGGTGGTTTGGTGGTACAAGAGCTTTGCTTTCATGACCACGATTTGCGTGTTGTTACAGCGCCATTTTCAAGTTTTGCACTTCGAAGTGAAACAAAATCTAACACATAGTCAGCAGGTTGCTAACAATTCTCGATGTCAGTACAATTTATGTTTTGGGATTAGTATCCTTAATCTATGATTTTTACAGTTTTACTGCCGCACTCAGAGACGTCAATTAACTTTAATGAGTATTCTATGTCAAAAGTTTTCATTTAAATCAAGACCATAGACCCGGCAAGAATAGCGACTAGTTTTGAATTGTCATTTTTTGACTTTAAGTACTCATTAACGTTATTTGACGTCTCTGAGTGCGGCAGTTAGTTGCTAACAGAGAAAAGGTATGAGAGACGTAAAAGACTGTCAATCATAAAGCAACAATTTCATCAATTTAAATCTAGAATTGTAAGCAACGAAGCCACGTAATCAACTTGCAGATCATTGGTTTCACTGCGATGGTTAACGAAAAAAAAGAATATTTTTATAAAAACGAACCTCTCAGAAGTTTTTAACAAATCACTCTCTCAAAATCCTAAACCATACAATTCAATAGATTAAAGATTTAAACACTATAAAAACAATTTTTGCTGCAAATAGCGCAGGGTTGTACATTTGTCTCCAGCTACCGTACACATGTAGGTACCATACTCCATGTTACCGTTAAATACTATGCACAATTAAGCTTATTTCACATTACACCCCTATATTATCGTATGTCTTCCATGCTCGTCTAGGACTGAAGATCAGCAAACTAAGGATGTTGTAAAAGTCGACTAAAAAAATCGGCCAAGTGTGAGCTTCACACACGAAGGATTACGTATTAAGTGCCTCATACACGGACAGTTTTGCCTTCAGTTCTACTTGACCTGATGCAAATCCGTATCGCGTGTGTGTAGTGTGTAATCTGTCCTGAAGGAAAGCACGCGTCAGTCGGCCGGATGGACTGAAGCAATTCGTTCACATCAGCCTGACTGGAAGAACTGAACGGATCGTGTATGACAAATTACACACACACGTTACGGATTTTGCATCCGGTCAGGTAGAACTAAAGGCAAAACTGTGTATGAGGCCCATATGTGTACGAATCCGTTCAGGCCGACTGAGTCCGTTTGGCGTTATCCGATCGGCCTCTCCGTGTCCGGGTTTTTATTATCTATAAGAAACAGCAAATAAAATCGTGTCTGTGATATATTTTATTTTGTTTATTAGTATTTTTTGTTATAGCGGTAACAAATATGCATCATCTGTGAAATTTTCAATTGTTTATCACGGTTCTTGAGCCTGGTGACAGACGGACGGACGGACGGACGAACAGAGGGGTCTTAATAATAGGGTCCCGTTTAAACCTTTAGGTATGGAACCCTATAAATCAAAGACACCCTAATAGTGCAAGCCAAACCACTTGCAGCAGCATACAGCAGCAACATTTTTCATACTTATGATTATAGTGATGAAAATTTAACTTTATGCCACGAATGTCTGTCCGTTTAACATTAATTTCAAATGATTCATTTGGTATTATTTATTGCCGTTTCGCAGTTATGCCAGGTATTCGTGTCTGAGAGGCACGGTCGCGCATTGAGACCGATACTAATCGTAACTTTATAACCGATTGGATCCGTCATTGTACCTACAACAGCATCTATATCAAATCGGCTTGGTAACATTATATCGATTGTCAAAGCATCGAATCGTCTATCTGATTAATCGATTGCTTAAGGCGTTTGTGAATTATGAGCATTGTAAATTCGAAATTAATCGTGGAGCTGTTGCATGTTAGGCTCTCTAAGCAATAATTAGGCATGGCAAACGTGTTTTATTGAATATACCTAATTAAACAATAGAACAACATTGATATGGAACCTAACCTAAATATGGAATATTTTGCCATATAATTTAACTTGTAAACAAAATTTATTAGTTACAAACTATTGCTCTGCACCCGACGCTTGTTGAAATCTTCTCCGTAATGATACTCTGACTCCTTGGACCCAATCAATTCGTGCAATCAGCCCAGTGCTGCTTGAACTGTGGAATAACAAATCGTATTCTAAATAGACAAATAGGGTTTCGGTTCTCACAATTCGTTATACGCAGCGTGTCAGCCTATCGTGCGCTCAATTAAAATATTACGGTGCGCTGTTTGACATGCGCGGGCGCATGTCGCGTCGCATTGTAAAACTTGACCACTTTAACGACTCTCCTCTGAACTATTACTCAAGCTGATTTATTTGGTGGCTTCGTCGATACGCTGGAAAGTTGAGTGTTGAGTGTCACGGGGAATGTTGTGTGAAAAACTTTGGACGAAATCTACTGTGGAATGACAAAAGCGTTCTGTGACCGGCTTTGGGGCATTACTTTTCAGAGCAGGTTTCTATTTAGGTCATGTTATGTACATGTAGATTTATAATTTAGGAGTTTGGTTATTTAATCGCGAAGGAAGAAAATGGACCGTTCATCTTCTTCATTGTTGTTGTCAAGAAAAAAACCGAAAATGTTTTTCGTTGACAAGAACGGCAGATAGGAATTCTTGTGCTATTTTGATTTTAATAAATAAAAAAAGTATCTTTCATACATACATAAATCACGCCTATATCCCCGAAGTGGTAGGCAGAGGTGAAGGTAGCACCCACGTTTCGCCAATTATATTAGGTCCCATGTAATAGGTGGCGAGCCTATTGCCATATATCGGGCACAAAAGTCGCAGTACATTGCTATTGCTAGGTGGTATGAGAGGAACGCTGCTGCCCATTCCTCATCATCGATTTAACCTTAGTCGCCTTGTACGACACCCACGGGAGAGATTTAGGGTGGTGACAATTGTATTCTACTCTTCCGTCACCACACGGCGGTGGTGACGGAAGAGTCGAAATCGCCCCACAACATTTGACGAACGGTTTTTTGTAATTATTCATAGAACAGTAAAATAAAAAGTGCCGTTTATTTTGTACTTGCCTAAGGAATATTGTACAGATGGTACGTTCGGTGCTTTTCCTCATTAATTAGACACGTCCTACATATCTTATCTGACGGTGTATGGACAGGTGTCAGAATAAGTAACAGAAGTGAGGCCGTTACTGCATGGCACAAAATTACGTACAGTGAACATCATAACTAGTCAACCCCCTGTACATACATACATACATACATAAATCACGCCTATATCCCCGAAGGGGTAGGCAGAGGTGAACTAGCACCCACGCAACCCCCTGTAACACTTATAACTTACTTATAATATCAGAGTAACAATGGCTGATGATAGATGTTCCGTTGTTTCTTCAACTGAAAGCTTTCTAAAATATTGCGGCTTCGCGGCAAGCTCGTTGATTTTCTCTGTTTCATTCTGTTGCTAGGTCAAACAGATCTTGTCTGTCTGTTTGATTTGTTTGACATAAAAAGGATTTGATTTACCTAGCAACAGAATGAAAATGAACGAGCTTGACGCGAAGCCGCTTGACCGTCTCGGAAGCCCATATTATCTATTCTTTTATTTTTTTTATCACTGAGTTTTTACAAGATGTATTTAATTTTTATTGCACCTACCTAAAATAGTCATTATGTTGCTGTGGTAACAGTATTTTTCTATAAAAAAATGAGAAGGATACTAGTTTGTTTATTCAAATCAAAGTGGTAATCTATTTAGTCACTTCCTGTTTATGCTGTTACCTCTCTTCGAACAGCAACTTTTAATATTTGTACGCAATAAGTTATATATTAAAGTTAAAGCTATGTTAATAGTTTTAACTTTAATACTTGGTTTATTTTATAAAGGAGCTTGTGTTCCTTTTAATTAGACGTAATCCTAAGACTTCGTTCAGATCAGACGCGGTTCGTTATACATAGCTTGCTATTAAGCAACATTAGTAGCTTATGCTGTTTAATAGCGAACAATGTGTAACGAACCTCGGGGCCAAAAATTATATCTGGTGTCCCGTGACCCAGATGTACGACAAAACAAAAAGCCATTATTTAGTATGTATGGCATGCGGATCTTGTTACTGATATTTTAATCTGGACCATCCCTCCTACTAATGAAATATTTTAGGGTTCAATAGGAGAAATAAGATATTTTGCCAAATCCAAAATAAAGCAATGCTTGGCTAGCTATCGGCAAAGAGGTCTTGCCGTCGAATCCTGGTAGAGGTAAATGTTTGTGATGAACACCTTTATTTGTTTAATTTTTCTTTGTATTTTGATTTGTAATTGAATATTTTGCTTTGTATTGATTAGGTATTTAATGGTCTAATTGTAAACTTGAATTCATTGGCGTGGATATGAATGCTGCTATTGTAACGCCAAAGACGGATAGCCTTAAATAATTATCACTTCTTAAATACAGACGAGATAAAATTCAAAATTGCATTTCGGAAACAGTAAGCCGCTATATCATATATACATTATATATACACAATTATATATACATTATAAATTTAGATTACCTACACAATGTTCCTAAGTATTTTTTAGTTGCGTCTTTTTTGTATTAATATAATTTTTTTGTATTAATAATGAATTAATGAAAAATAACTGACTAATTTTGAAACAGTTATACGTAAGTACAATGTAACTGGATTTTCTAATATTTATTTGTATTGTGTGTTTTTATTATGACCCACCAAACGGAATTTTCTATCCATGGAGAAGGCCTGTGTTCCAACAGTGGGTGGAACCTCAAAAGAAAAGTTGGATGTGGATTTTTTTTTTTTTTTTTACACTCACACCTATCATCTAGCCCAAAGTAAGTAGCCTAAGCACTTGTGTTATGGATACTAGATGACGGACATATTTTTATACTACATAAACATATACACAACCATGACTCGGAAACAAACATTTGTGGTCATCACAAAGTTTGCCCCTACCAGGATTCGAACCCGGGACCTCTTGGCCAATACCCAGCAATCTGAGCATTCGACCAAGGCGGCCGTCAAATTAATCAGGATTATTTTCAATGTTCAAAATTGAAGAGGAAATTCGATTTCCGTATCTTCCTGTGTATGCTAAATCAAATCTTGTCATTACATTTATCAATAAAGTACGCCATCGGCTACGAAAATATTGCTAGCTAAAAATAAACTGGTCCCTGATTAGGAACTATGACGCAAATGTGGACAAAAAAGGTAAAACATGCCATTTTGTGAAGATAAAGAACTACGTTGTCGATTGACCACACACGATCTTTGACGTGCGTATAGCGGTTGACTATTATGCTATTACAAAGCCATTAAATTTTACTATCTGCCGCTGCTCTTATTTTTTTCTTCCGATACAATCCGATACTCACACATACAATCCGTTACGGTTCTGATTATTCTTATTCCTCAAAAACTTTTTGTATTACTTTTGCTTATTGTAAAGTTTAGACCGAAATCAAAAACCGTATAAAATGGCCAGAAATGCAGAATGTAACTTCGACAATAAAGTACTAGGTATGTAAAAATGTAGAGTAATTGACTAAGCGTTAAAAATAAAATAACTTTTCGTCCCTACAGCTCAAAAATGACGTATTCTGGGCCAAGTAACCTCAACTTAAAGTTGGTCATTCTAGGCCTGTACAAAACAGGGATATAATGTTGTACTGAATTTCATTATTTCCCTAGGGAAATAAAGTAATTTGAATTTGGAACACCAACATAACACAAATATTGATTGAAACCTGTCTTAAATTGTTAAGCGAAAAAAATGATTTTGAATCTACGGTTTATTAACATATATGTTATATGTTAAAAATCCGTGGAGTCACTAAAATGTAACAAATGGAAATGACAAAGCTTTGCACCAAGTGCATCATCGAGAAAGATTTTAATAATACATATTTGGTAGTACCATTGCTGTAATACATAAAACAACGTAGGTAACGTTATATTACATCCTACTTTGGTACGTTTGAATGATTAGGCCCTGAAAGGCGAGTTGTGGCATGGTACAAAATTTACAATGTAAAAGCCATGACACAGCTCATCAACAATTATGGATTCCTCTACGATCTACTTACGTGCCGTTTTGTTAGTGAGGCTGAGCTATCACGTATCCAATATCAAGGGCAGTACCGGCTGATTTACATGTATTAAGTTAAGTAATTATCTAAATTTAAACCAAATTTCAAGTGACTTAATGCATGTAAACAACGATTTAAGCAATAAGGTCAAAGTTCCAAAATTCTAGTCACTTAAAATCAAGTTACAATTAAGTTAATAACTTGACTACTTAATACGTGAAAATCAGCCATGAGAGTCTTAACGTGCAAGTTACTCCGGAAAACGTTTGCTCTTACAACATTCCTTCCCTAGCGATAACAATTGACATATATTTAATATCACGACTGGAGTTCGAAGAACCGAAAATACTTATATTATGTGCATTGCGTACGTACATAAGTTGCTTGTGAGTCAATCTAGAAAGTCGTAATGTTATCATTGTACACGTCGCGGAGTAATGAAAGCATCCATGATCACTTGCCCTTTGATTACATTATCGAGTATTGTTTGAGGCCAGAAATAGTAGATTGTATACCAAGGGCGATAAAACAAAGAATTTCTCAAATCGCAAATATTTGAAATATGCGCTTTGAGGGTTCCTTTTTTATCGCCCGGGGTAAGTGCTATATGGTTTTATGTCACCCCATGGCCAAGAAGTGGGATTATCCGTACGCGTAGCAGGCGGAAAAGCCCACTTTAAGATCGGTGCGACATAAATAGCTTTACTTTCTATGCCCGTAAACATTGACCAAGTCTAATTGAATTCGTAAATCCTGGTGGTAGAATTTGCTGTTTACAATATGTTTGGTGTGATGGCATTTTTATAGGCTTTTAGTTTGGTTATAATTGCAACTATTGAGTTTTGGCAAAATAATTATTCCTGTACAACCTTTACGGCATGTGGTGACCTCACAAACATAAAAAAAATAACTTTACAGGATAAACAACGTATAGGATAAATAACATTCAATTATTGATAATTTTCTGTATGTAAAAGTAGATCGACGTTGAATTAGAGCTTCAAAGACCCAGATTGTTTGGCCAATTGACTTAAATAATGTAATGTGTGACATCTTTCTAGTTTGCTTAGGAAAAACCTTGGTGGGTGAAAAAACCTCAAGCCTCATCAATTAGTTTGTCGAACCTGCAAAACGATTCTTAACACCAGTCCCCAGCTTTTAAATTTCAAATACACATACACTTATTAAGAAACTTCAAGTAGTAACATACACTTAAGATTACGAAGAATTAGAAACATCTGGGTCATGAAACAAAACAATTCTAACTAAGTCACTTACCATAAACTCTTTACCATATTCTGTTAACAAATAATGACCTGTATGTTTATTGGATTAGAGTGCATATTTTAACAATATCATTTCAAACATTTTTATGAAAATGTTTACTGTTCAGCTATAGTTGTGCTTACTTTAACTGTAAACTTAAATACCCCTTGAAAATATATAAAAACTCGTTGACAAATAAAAATTTACAATCAAAGAAAAGAAATATACAGTATCTTAAAGTTCCAAATTAATCCAAACCACATTTACAGTGAAGTAGGTTATTTGAAACCTATCTTGTTACAAGCAAATACCTATGTGCTTCAATTCAGTCCCTGTGCTCACAATAACGAGAGACAATGTAAATCCTTCTAGATAGGGGTGCCAATAAGATTTTATTGTCAAAGTAAGCGAGTTCGTTAGCGACTACAAAGATATCACGTGCAGATTACTGATAACCCTGGCGCGGTGCGCTGTTCTGTGCAAGGAGGCGGAATCACAAAACGCGGTCCAGTGTCCACGTAAAAATGTAAAATACATGCTAATTCCATACGGATAAAGGTCAATATTCAGTGATTCTTAGACTGTTGACAGACATTTCATCCAGCAATAAATTGAGTATAGCGTCGACAGTACCAGTATCTGCGCAGATCGACGGTTGCGATTGCCAAATTTATGTTTATACGCTGTGAGGAATCTCACACTGGCTGCACTGTAACAAAGCTTTTGCCTGTCCGGTAAGAGCACTTGACAGCAATCATAAATTCAGGGGCAATAGAATAGCTCATAGCATTATCAATGTACGCGAAGCATTCGTGCCTTTCGAATTTGAATCTGAATAGGCTTTGACCGAAGAGGTATTTCCGTCTTTACTGTTTATTTCAATGGCTAAGTTTACGGCCTTAAACTAGGTACTTACAGCTTATTTATTTCTGCTTTACACTGTTGTAAGCAGAATAAACCTTTGTATAACCTGTATTTGAATTTCCAAAGACTTTTTTTTAAATAATAAATAAATATCAATAAATAATAAATACTGTTTCTCAATCCGCGAGGCTGCCTATAGGTACCACTCTGCCAACCAGGAATTACTTTACCAATATGAAGATAGCCGTACTACAGCTCAGATGCTTAGTAACTTCTGTTATTTATCGTAATATAACAAAAATGCCAGGCAACTAAACTTTACTTTCACACCCACAAAACACCCATTCACCCAGAAACACCCACAAAACACCCATTCACCCAGAAACACCCACAAAATACCCATTCACCCAGAAACACCCACAAAATATCGAATCACCCAGACACACCCACAACATCCATTCAGACACCCACAACTTCCACCCAGTCACATCCACAATACTCACCCATCCATTCAGACACACCCACAAAACACCCATTCACCCAGACACACCCACAAAACACCCATTCACCTAGACACACTCACAAAACACCCATTCACCCAGACACACCTCCAACACCCACCCATCCACCCAGCCACACCCGCAACCGCACCTGTAAGTACCTAATAAAAATTACCGTCCCTAATGGAGTTCCAAGACGGTCAATCAGCTTGAGTCAAGCACGTTGATTTTCTTTATGTTTTTGTTCTGTTGCTAGCGTAAACAAATCAAACAAACCTAAAAAGCTTTTAAATGCTTGACTCAAGCATCAAGGAAGCATTGTAGAGGATCAACATGTTTAAAGCAAGATTGACGCCAAGCTGATTTACCGTCACGGAACTCCTAGGTTTTAACAAATTTATGACGTGAAAAGAAAATGGCGCGCGCAAAGCAAATTACAAAAAAGTACACCAAGAAGGTTCCGAGTTGAGTTTTTAACATGATAATTTCGGCACCATGGAGGTAGAAATAAATAGGTATAATGATGTTTTGAATTCACAAACTCATTGCACACGATGTTCTAAATTCAAATTTACTTTATCCTCTAGAGGATAAAAACGGCTTTTGCACTCAGGTATCGAAGAGCAAAAACGCTTTTTCCGAGATGGTGGGATGAAAAATTATTTTAATATGTCTCTGTCGTCCAATCTCTTTGCCGGTCCTACCCTACTCTTAGTGATAGTGCAAATTTCATAAAAAAAACATGATTTATTTTTGAAATTTAAGGCTTGATTCAAGTCAAATGTGTCTTTTGGGAAAGATGCAATAATAATAATAATATCTTCACGTTACTTGTGTAAAATGTGCTTTTTAATTTTAGATTAACTGCGTAACACATTGACTAATTAAAAATGGATTTTACGCAACAAGGTTTTATCCCACGTTATTTCAAGTAGTAAGTAACCAGGTATATAAAATAAAAGTCATTACTGAAGCCATAAAGAGAGAGCTGGTAGGTAATTAAATCGGCACATCGAATCGGGAGTAATGATTTTAAGTGAGACAGTGCATTCTTCAAGGAATTATGCTTCCCCGCGACCGGTAATGATCACTTGTACCTGTCTTCTGATATTATTATGGAGAATCTTTGGATTCGTTTCGGTATTGGGAGATCAAGAGCCACAAATTAGGGGGGCCACGCAAAAGTTGTTTTTATGAAAGTTTGATAGGCCATCGAAAACGCAATAGTTATCTAACTACTAACAATTACATTGCATAGGAAACGAAACAGAAGGAGGTTGAGGAGCAACATATTTACATATTTTTATATTTACCTTGATAAGTCATTTTAAATAACTAAAAAAGAATGAATGGTGATCCTACCTAGACCAAAAATGAAAATCCGGATGAATAAAACACGCCCGTCTCTTCTCGAAGGGGTAGGCAGTGGTAAAAGAGGTAACAATGTGGCTATTTAGATAGCTAGATAGACCGATAATGGAATAAACCATCCGATATGATAAAAATCACAAAAATAGTTTTTTTTAACTAATTTTGGGATTTAGAGTGCAGTATAGACGGTGACAATTGTGTCCTCTATACCGCTCTACCGTTACCACACGGGTAAAATAAGTAAAATATTATATTTTATGACAGTACAGCAACTTCTAAGCTGACGTGCGCTAGTAGGCGATGGATGGATGGATGACACTAAGGACCTATTACACACGGTATTTTAACTTCTCACGTCTCGCTTCCACTACTTTATTGTAATGATAAAATAGAAAAGGACTGTCCCAGGTCCAGTGTTGATATATTAAAGGGCTGGGGATGGTATAATAAATCTAAACATACCGACATTAATTAACTAGTACATTACAGCCCATCCAGTACAGGTGCTTTACAAATCTTAGGTACTTAATATATTATATAAACGCATCTGTAGAAAACAACAAAGATGTGTCTGTAGTACGATTTGTGCTAGAATTGTTTCATTGCCACCCTAGCGTGTAAGTATGGTAAATTAGCAAAAAATAATGACAAGACAGGGCGGCGGTGGGCGAGAGGCGCGGGCGCACGCGGTTTCTTTCAATATGACCGCAACGCCCTATCATCCTGTGTACGTGCCGCTCTGATGTAGGAAGAAATCAGCACGGCATACCTTATTTATTAGGCTGTGTTTCCATAGAAGCGGAGCTGCGCGGAGCTGAGCTGAGACTTACAAAAATTCAACAATGATATTGCTCAAATCACACATCTCATATCCGCTCCGCAATATCATTGGTCAATTTTTGTAAGTCTCAGCTCAGCTCCGCGCAGCTCCGCTTCTATGGAAGCGCAGCCGAGTACTTAACTTAACTCCACAATATAACTATCTAGCTTATCTTACTTTAATAAAGCACAGGTAAGGTAAACCTATAAAAATGTCATAATTAATAATCAATTCCCTAACAATTCATGGTAAATTTTAAGTCTGTAATTTCACACAGTATTAAAAACAAATAAATATTATAGATCCCTACGTCGACCTTCAGACTGTAACTGCAGGTCCAATAATAATCGAATTAAATTACGAAAATAAGGAAATGGATATGTAGAGCATCCATACAAATTATTAGCTCGTTGTATTCACATCGTAATCAATGGATCCCTGTATTATAAGTATTTTGATACAAAGCGCTTCATGTGGCTGCAAGGCTGCTGACCTCACGTTCTTGTTTTTATGCATTGAGCATACAGTCAACAGTTCGTCAGGTTTTACAAAACTGTCATATTATACAATCTATTGCAATCTTAATTTTGCTTATCGTAAAGCGCAATATCCATTGATAAATTTTTAATTTTGTTTGGAAAGTGGCATGAGTCGTTTCTCATATATAGCGTGACTAGACG
Source organism: Cataclysta lemnata (assembly GCA_963931975.1). Classification (NCBI taxonomy): domain Eukaryota; kingdom Metazoa; phylum Arthropoda; class Insecta; order Lepidoptera; family Crambidae; genus Cataclysta; species Cataclysta lemnata. The sequence continues at coordinate 13,080,340 of OZ008341.1, read as the reverse complement.
TCGCTCGCGGCTTCGCTCGGCATTAATGTCGGTTGTTATATGTATAGCCTTCCTCAATAAATGGACTATCCAACACAAAAATATTTTTTTCAAGAGATTAGCGCTTTTAACTAACCAAATAAACAAACAAACTCTTCAGCTTTATATTTTTAGTATAGATGATAGATAGATAATACAAAGACATTAATTATGCTCAGTATTCGGTTTTACATACCTTTATTATTCAAAAATGTCACAAGGAATTAGAAATTAAAAAAAAACTCCATTCCACCATTGCCAACATTCTGGTACCTAATAATAATAAATGTTTACTCAATAGAGAAAGAAAAATTGCGTTTTTTTATCTCCTTTACTTTGTTATACATTTTCTAACATTTTATTTTAATAGTTAAGTCAACATCTTCACCAGTCCATTAATGTCCCTACTGCTGGGACACAGGCCTTCCCTATGGGTAGAAGAATATAGGGAAAAAGGACCATAACCCACCACGCTGGCCCAGTGCGGATAGGTAGGTATTAACGACTGCAGATGCAGCCGAGGTCATATATTTAAGAAAAATAATTGTAGCGACCCACGGCAGGTCGCTACAATTATTTTAGCTCTATCAAATAATTTAAAAAAAGGACTTGCTTGGGAAGAAAAGTAGGTAGAATACGGAAAAAATCTATTTATTTGGTTCACTTTTACCTTATAAATTATGAAGATCGTCAGATTGTATCTACCTTAGGTATCAAATATACATCTTACAATAGGTATTTTGTAAATGAAAAATAAAATTTAACAGCTTTAAAATTAAGTATTGCAAATAAGTCTGACTTTGCCAGAAATTATTTACCCAAAAAGTGTACCTATACATAAAATCACAATTAGTTAAAATGGTCGGAAACCGCATTATTTTCTTGTTAGGTAGGTATCCAAATACGATTGAAATTTAAACGTGGCACCATGAACAAGATATCTAGCTGTGATTAGGAAATCCGTTTAGTTTGTAACAATAAAGGAAATAAACGGAAGTGTCTACTTTACAAACACTTCACGTTAAAAATTGTGCAGCTGTTGAACGTAAGGGTGAATTCAATCACGTTTCAAATGATTTCTTTGATGTAGGTAGCACAAAGCTCTTTGTTTATTGTGCCAGTTTTTGGTTGCAATTACCTCTCTAGGTATGAATGAAGAATTTGGGTAGACCCTGAAGCAATCAGCAAGTTTCATGTAGGATAAATCCTTTTCTTTTGAAGTCAACACCATTAGCTGTTATTTATTACAAATATTTTCAATTGATTTTCTATTTTAGGCGATTATAAAGAGCAGCATTTAAACTCAAACAGAACCTTTACATTTATATTGTTACCAGAGCAAAAGCAAATTATAAAATCATATAATTTCTAAATATACCGCTAAATTAGTGTCATAAAATAGTGCTATTATCTCGGAGTAAATAGAACTGGAGTAGCCTTTGCCTAACATTCCCCTCTGCCAAACGCACAAGCATCGGATGCCTGTGCGTTATATAAAACTAGTTGAGCCGCCATTTTAAAACCACAATAATCAGAACGTCTTGCCGTGCAGAGCTCCCACTAAAATGCCTGCCTGTGCTGTTTTTTAGCGTTAAAAAAATTCGAAAACATCTAGTATTCAAAAAGATGGCGTCACATTTCATTTTCAAGTATTATTTTTAAGATTTGATATTTATTTACTTCATAATTTCATGTTTTAGCATACTACAATTTCAAATTTCGAGCCATAGTCTCGTGGGGAGTCGGCCGTGACGTCATCAAACGATCTTTCAGCGCACTCCCCACGAGACTACCTAGGGTTGAACATTATCGCATTTCAATTAATTAGACAATAATTTAAAAAAGTTTGTTGTTAATAAATAATTTTAATTTTGTCATTTCGTATTAATTAATTACCAATTATAATTTCGTTTTAACAATATACGTTGCGTGTTTATATTTAGTTTAGTATTAAGTACATACCTACCTACACTTTTGCGATAGCTTGAAGCTTATTTTTTGCCACACTACATGGAAATATAAAATCATTAGTGAATTAATAAAATAAAATAAGAATAAGACTATTTTGCCCTTTATTCATGCTGGGCGGCGCTCATAAACATTAAGAGTACCTATGCTGTAGCATATACAGCGTCCCTGAGTTTATAAAATAAGCAAGGGTAAAAAGGTACCAGCACAGCCGATTATTTCTGAGAAACCTAAATTTTTTTTAGAGCCACAGCACAAATTGTTTTTTTTTGTTGTAATCAGCAACCCTAATTGAATTGCACTTCATTAATAGTGATGTCACGTCATCGATATTGCGATTTTACGAGGGAGTAATGAATGAATGAATGAATGAAAGTAACATTAAATTTAAAATATGTATTATGATTTAAATCTATACATTGTGTTCCTGAGGTTATACATTAACTTCGGCATTTTATTCAGACTATTAAATTGATCAATTTTTAATATGGATTAAATTTATGATACTTTTATGAATTGAAGTTCCTTTAATTTTGAAATCCTAGAATAAAACTATAGAGATATAGAATAAAACAGGTCAAGTCGACCTTAAGCCAAATGGCATATATGATGTTAGTAATTGCCGTGTGGTCACGGCAGAGCAGAATATAATTGTCACCACCTCAAATCTCTCCCGTGGGTGTCGTACAAGGCGACTACGGATAAATCAGTGATGAGGAATAGGAAGCAGCGTTCCTCTTATACCACCTAGCAATGTACTGCGACTTTTGTGCCCGATAAATGGCAATAGGCTCGCCACATTTTACATGGGACCTAACATAATTGGCAAAACGTGAGTGTTAGTTCACCTCTGCCTACTCCTTCGGGGATATAGGCGTGATTTATTTATGTATGTATGTATGAGAGAAGAGGAAGTAAAATCTCCAATTTTTTAACATTTTGTCTGTATGTATGTTTGTGCACGCATCATGCATAAACTACGAGACGGATTTTGATCCCATTTGGTATGATGATAGCTAAATGTCATTGTCAACATTTAAGTTAAATTTATTTTTTATTAATATTTAAAAGCTCCTTTAAAAAACCCGGTGGTCCAAGTGCAATACTTCGATTTACTAGGAGTTAGGTATGTGGCACCAAAGTCTTCCGTACATAAATGAAGCTTTTGGAAAATATTATTGTAGTATTAAAATCAGAAATGATCGGTATGTGTAGTTCAAGCAAAAATACCTCTGCCCCTAGCCGGTATCCTAATTGCTAGTATTTATACTGTAAGCTTTCACATTCCCGAAACAGCTAATTTTTAATTATAATTTTCAGTTTTCCTAAAGAACACGAAAAAAATGGGTTGATGCTTGTAATAGGCACGTCTCTTGGGCATCTACAAGAACAAGTACTATTTGTTCCGTAAATTTTGAGCCGTCTCAGTTTCAGAAATTATCTAACAATAGAAGAAGATTTTATAGAATACAAGTTTGTTTTTTCCTCGCAATTGTGTTGAAAAACGTCGTATGCAACTCATATGCATTGGTCATTACACACTCAGTTTCCTTACCGCGTTCGCTTGCGGCTCGCGCTTGCAATAATGCCTCGTATATAATGACCAACATAGCATACTCGTAACATAATGTACTATTTTAACTTTTAAGATCCACACATTTTGATTTTTGATTCCCCTTAAAATTTAACAATTCCCAGTATCATACGAGAAATCTAACTATATTCACTATCGCTTTGTTAAAAATAATGTTTAAGGGTTTCTCCTTTCCATTATGATTATACGCGAAAGGGTCCACACAGTGATTTCTGAAAGTGAAAATATATAATAACACCTATTGTAAATACTTTTTAAATGCAATAAGCTATTAAGTATAAATTTGTATTTGATTGATATAGCTTTCGAAATCTGTCAAAGTTTTAGATAGATTTCATATATGAGTGTCTTTGCAAAATCGAAAGAAGGCTGATTGTAAAGTAAGCGTGTAAATCATCATTTAATTTTTAATAATGTAAGAATACTAACGCAAAATTAATGCATTCATTCATTGAACGAAACTGATTTATCGATATCGATATTCTCGTGCTATGTCATGTCACTACTCACACAATGACATTCGTGTGTTTGAATAGAACGTTAACACACTATTTTAAGTATGTTTGCGTGAATTTTAAATATGCGTGTCGTTTTATGCATGTGTGTGTTTGTAAATACGCAAAAAGTTTTTGTATCTGTGTGCAGCCTTTCAGTGTAGTAGTAACCTCACCCCCCGCAAAAAATGGCAGAAAAATATGTACGAGAAATTGACTAATGGCTACTCCAGTCCTATTTACTCTGAGGCTATTATTTTATAATTACACGTAACAGTAATAATTATCTAACTTACAGCCGTAAATAAATAGAATTGAGTTAATACTCTAAGCTTTGAGACCCATAAAAGAAAATTTTTACTTATTTTTTTGTATTCTTATTAACGGTAACAATGGTCTCTTTTGGTTTTAACAAAATAAAATAAACGGAAAAACAAATTAAGCTCAGCAATAAACTGACAAATATAACTTTCGTAATATAAGTTTTCCACCAATGGTGTAGCTGGTTGTCAACGGCAACCCACAAACCGGTGAACACAATAATTTCGACGGCGCAACTAATCGTCCAAAACACATGCCACACCCTCACATGACGGAAACGCACTTTAAACTCCATTAGGCAAAACAAATAAATAAAAGCGAGAAATATATAAAATCCCCTCTTCACAGTGCTCGCCTGGGGCACTATCAATAGCAATAACATAATTTGATAATGTGAAAACAGAATCATCACAGACGCAATAATAGATAAGTTTATAAAGGCGGCTATAGAGAGCAGACGTGATATAAAGAACGAATACCAGCCAAGGTACTGGACCAGAGCTGCAGTGGCGTCTTGGGGCTCCAACCCACGTTTCCTATTGTTAGGAACATATCTTGGGAGATCCGGCTCGGCCAAGATAACCTCATCATTATACTTCCGACGGTGTGGTGCGGAGAGCCACGTTGGTATTGATTCGGCATTCTCCACAAATTTTTCTGCCCAGCCGGCCAAAGATGCCGGTCTTGGGGCAGGAATTATAGGCGGAGGGGTAATTTCTACTTTCTCTATCGTATACGTAGATGACCTCCTTGGTGCTACTCTGTCAATTATGGATATTGGTCTGACATACTCATCGTCACTGTTCGATGTGGGTGATCTTCGAGAATGATCTCTGTAAGATATTGGTTGAGTATACTCGGAGCCAGAATCGGAATCAGTGTGTATATCGTCATACATCACATCCTGAAGGGTGCTTCTAGGTGAAAATTCTATCATATCGCTAGTAATTTTCCTTCGATCTAAACTAACTCTTTCATTTGTCGATATAACTGGATTGTACACCTCAAAAGGCTGGCTTTTGATAGCTTCATAAATTGGTTCTCCGGTGGTGTCGTCAGCGTCTTCATCGGGTTTGTCTTTTATTAGTGATTCGTTTGATTCGCTCCAAGGATATCGTTTGCCATTCAATTTCTCTCTTTCAAATCTTCTATAAAACGTCGCTGTGCTGGACATGCGCATACAGGAAACTACGATGCTGACGGCTTGTAGTGTTGCTGGAAAATAATTTGTAGGCTTTGAGACATAAAGATCGAAGTTGTAAACCTAATTATCATAATAATTATTAAGAACATAACACCCCTTTGCGTGGCTCGTGGTCTACCATGGAAACGTTATCTTAGTTATACTAACGATCCATCCCGATTTGACAACGAGTGTACCTTAATAGCCTACTTAATAATAAAGTATGGATACTAAAAAATGTTCTTTTAATTTTATTAGATTTTTTACTTTCTTTTTATGTATGAACCTATATAACTGGTGGTGAAAAGGGCTTTAAAATCCATTGCAAGCTTTTCAGATAGACAGAGACGCAGCACTTTCATTAAGGTGGCTAATAAACAACGAGGAATGCAAGCGCAACGCCTTAGTTAATCTAATATAATAAAAATCTCATGTCACGGTGTTTGTTATCGAACTGGGGTATAAAAATAGCCTACGACCATTTTTATACCCCTACCCATAGATAATGATAGCGAAACAACGTGCGAATCAGATATATCTGTGAGCTAGTTCGTTTATACTATACATCCATCTGTAAACATAAGTTATTCTTTCAAAGTTGCAGAAACAATTCATCATTCAAAAACAACATTCGAGATGGTAGCTAGTACAAATATGTATTACCAGTGTCAAAATCTGGATCGTTGAAGCGAGACATCAAACTTAGTATATTCACGATGGCATGTGGGGCCGAGTGCAGGAACGCTTGAAGGAACAGGTAGAGTTCAACGGGAGACGCTTCTTTTGCCCTCGTCAACGCATCTTGAGTGCGCTCCTCGTCTTCCACATATGCTGCACACACCACCTCCACCCACCAGAAAATCAGGTAGCAGTATCTGTAAAGAGGAGAGAGGGGTTCGATAGCGCAGTAGTTGAGCACGCGCATCCTGCGATTGCCTATACTGAGCAATAATCGCTTAGGCCGATCATTGGATGAGTGACCAAAAAAAATATTATCTTGAGTTATTCCTTGGCACAGTGTATTATGAATACCCATTTTTCGGACGTCTTCTTTTTATTACAAAATCCTGTAGTTTGTATAATTTAAAACGCCATAGAGCAGCACTCCAGCCCGGCTTGAACTTACAAATATCATTGGCTTTTCGACAGTTCAAAGCTATAAATGGCTATATCTTTATCATATAGCCTTAGAGGATTATTAAATTAGGCTTATTCAAGTGCTAAAATCCAATGATTTTTGACTGTTCAACTCCATAAATAGCTATATCATATCGTGTCATCATGCTAGCCGGGCAGAGTGGCAAAAACGCTTAGTTTTAGAAAAATATCGATTTGAAAATATTAGTGGGTTCTGAAGGCACGCTTAACTATTGGTCCCGGCTGCATTTGCAGAATAACAATAGATGCGACTGTCGTATTATTGAGTCTACGAGATAGAGAGTAACGCCATCTCTTGAAGGCTATCGCCAACTAGAGACAACGCAAAATCGTTATGAAATGGTTTGAATCCGGTGTTTGAATAATAATTTACTTGTTTCTCTGTAATATTAAATCACCGCGAGTTCGTCTGTTTTTGAAAGACACTTGAAGCTGTAGACCCCGGTTGCTTCTGCTGTCTGTTATACCCACTAAATCGCACTGAGCCAAAGTGAGTTGCCCTGTGATGATGATGTAAACGGTAGGTAACGCAATGGTGTAGGTATAAGTATCAATACATAGATCACTCCTATTTTATCACCAAAGGGTGAATTTGAAAACCCACATTTAGCCAATTGCTAGGGGAGTGAGCCTATCACCATCTAGCAGGTACATAAATCGCCGCCGCCCGCGGGAGAGATGGGCAGTGACAATTTTATTCTGCTCTGCCGTCACCGCACGACACTTAGTACCAAAACACTTTGTAAAATACCTTCCGATAGCGGCCAGGGGAAAAAATATGCAGCTGGCAATCTGCATAAAGATCCATTTCACCCCCTTCTTGTCTATGTTCACGTCGTACGCCGTTAATTCAGTCTGCAAGTTGGGTGGCGGTGAAGATAGAGTAAACACTGTTGATATCACGGCCGGCAGAATTATAAGGATGATGCAAAGTGAGCCTATCCTGTAAAATAAGAAGCCACATAATAAAAAATGCTGTTGCATTCTTGTTAAAAAGGGAAAATATAGATCTATTAGTCGTATAGAGACAGCGCGCGGTTTATTCTCAAATTTAAACGATGCAAATAAAAACTAGCATTTGGAAGGTAAATCAATGCCTGTTTGCATAAACTGAACATGGTTGACTAGAATTTTGTAAATTAAAGTAAATTATTAAAGAGATATACCTATCTATCTTATTTTTTTTATTAACTAAGTATGTACTAAAATGTCAATGTTTTTTTTAAGTTACTTTCAATGACCAAAACCGATCATCAATCTTAATGTTAGAGCCCCTACTTAGTATGGATTGGAACAACATACTCGAGTTTAATCCGAAATAATTTTATTTCAAAATGTGTGTTTATTAATTAAAATAAACTGTACCTAGTAGTAGTAGGTACAGTGTTTTCCAAACTCTAAACCTCATCTAAGTTTACAGTTTGAAAAATGCTGTAGGTCCCTACTTAGGGCTTGTAGTGTGTAGTATCAAAACTGCGGTGCGACGTCGCATCGTAAAAATCTACGAGCTCCCCTACGCATCGCATTTAACCTGTGAATTCGCATTCGCATCGCACATTCCTTCAATTTCGTTCTTCTTTGTTTCGCCGCCTAGCTGCACCAAATCGCATCGCAGTATATTATGTTGTAGTTGTCTGCGTTGCGAATTCGCATTGCGCTAATTCGCAGTTTTGTGTTCCTAAAAGCCCATACTTTCAGAAAATTAGAACGCTCTGAGAGGCGCCACAGTCGCGGTTATTTATTTGTAAAGACAGTTTTAGGCTCAAGTTCACCAACACGTAAAACAAGCGATTAAAAGATAACCATCAGTTTTTGACAGTTCTTCCACACGATATAATGTCAAAAAGCGGCGGTTAAAATCTCTTGTTTTAAGTGTTGGTGAACTCGGGCCTTAATAGGTGAAGTCAACACACATAGTCTACTCTGTGTTTTAGATACCAATGTCAAATTAAGGTTGACAATCGATTGGAGATATTTGACAGTTTTTGAATAGTCCGGTAGACTGTACAATACATCATAGTTCCATTAATTTCCGCAATACTGCGATGTGGTAAATATGTTGATGTTGCTGTGCTGCATCTGCAGGAGTCTTCAATACTCACAAATCCGCACTGATTAAGCGTGATGAGGCCTTTGTCCCAATAGAGATAATGATGGTACCTACACTTTCAATCAATCTACGAATCTATTATGAATGGAGTAAGTACATGTTTACTTACACTTTTTCTTTGTTTATAAAATGCTCGAACACAAGAGCGAAGTCAAAACATATCACAGAAAGGTAGATGATAAGTCCACCGCACGATGGCAATACTCTGTGAAGCACCAGCGCTTGCCAAGGCGGAAGTTTCCAACCGAGAACTTCCCCAGACACATCTTGATCCAACTCGCATGTTACCATTTTTGATTACTCACTTTAGCACTCATATTGATTAGTAACTTTAGTCTGTTTTTAATTGTTAAGTAATCTTTTGTTTTGTTTTAATTCATAAACGTATTGTACATGCTTGTGAAATAAATTTACTTGTTTCCAAAGGAAAATTCCAGGATTTTTGTTTAGTTTCCAACTAAGTACACGAACAACAATTTCGACTGTAAGTTACTACACACCCATCTCTTGATAATACTGATAAGATTACTTTGTTGAGTCAATAGATAACGCTTTAGCATAGTTTTGTGTAAAAGCTGAAGTCTTAAATATAAACACCATACTTCTTATTAGAATTTATTTTGAGCGAGCATAATTACATTAGTAGTAAAGTAAAAGACAATTAATGTTATTTGGTGTTCCCTTATTTTAATATAACGCTTCTGGTATTTCGGAACGTAATTTGTCTTTTTCATAGCTGTCAATGTCATTGTCAACTGTCAGTTGAGTTGATTTGTTTGTGTGTGATAGTTTCTTTTATGTCCTGTCCTTCCTTGCCCTTTCAAGAAAAATATTTGGAGTAGGAATTAATAGAACACATAAAAATGTACAGACATTTTGTAACTCGAGTTTTAACGCACAATTTCGAAAATGTTATCAAACGCTCTTTAGATAGTCACAAAATCAACAGGCGCATACACTGTGAAGTTTGTCTTAGAAATCCACGACAAACATCGAAGCCAAATAGTGCGTCTTCGCCTGCAATATCTAGCAAATATCAAGTGATAAGTGAAGATAACGCTTCTGTGATCGAAAACACTTCTGATGAAATCCACAATGAAAACCCATATCCCATACTTAGCGACGAATATGATGGCATTAACTTACAAAGTATGCAAATAGTATAACCACTCCTAATTTCAGCTGGTCTTAAACATAATTTGTCGTAGTCGTTTACAGCTATTCAAGAGCTTCTAATTGATCTGTAGCTGTTATTTGTCTTATAAAAATATAAGCCCCCAAAAATAACAATTAAATGGCTATAGTTATTAATACACTTTATAAAACTTTACAGGAGGACAAACAGGTGTTTTTGAGATTGAAGATTTAGTTGAGTTGCTTCAGAGGGAAAATTCAAAGGATATATTTGTGGCAACTGTCCCCCATCAATTTAGCTATGTCGACTATATTTGTGTTGTCAGTGGTCGGAGTAAAAGACATGTTCAAGCTTTAGCTGAATTCGTCAAAAAGGTCTATAAGAAAAAGTGCTACTCTAGTGATGAAATTCCCCGAATAGAAGGAAAAGATTCCAATGAATGGCTAGCCATAGACTTAGGTAAAGAAGTAGCTATTTGTCATTTAGTAATACTAATATCGTAGTACATTTTTGCATCGTATAATCATCTACATATCATAATTTTTCTGTATATGTATATTTTTCAACAACTACCTGTAAACAAGAACCTTTCCATTGTGATGGATGGTATGAATCAAAAGAAAGTGGATGGTTTGACAATATAGATATGAAAATAACATACTGGGCCATCCCCAGTTTATCTGGGAACATGACAGGAAAATGGTGATGAATATCTAAATATTAACCAACCAAATTTCACTTGCCTTTTCTTCCATTCTACATAATTGTTTTCCATGGCCTTACAGTTGACTTGGTGACTCACCAATTTGAATCTGAGTCACCAATCTTAACAATTGATCTGATGATTAACAGTATTTATATGTTTCAGGTAATATTGCATTGCACATTTTCAGTGAAAAGACAAGAGAAGCATATGATTTAGAAACACTGTGGTCTGTGGGACCAGAATATGATGATTTAACAAACAGAAAAAGTGAAACAGACGTATTTAAAAACTACGAGGCATTTTTACGAGATCTTAAACCACTGTCATAATAAAATATAAAAATATGTATTTGTGAAAATATGTATGTAGTATTTGTGATATGATAAGCAATTAAAAAATCTTTAAAAGTCTCATATAAAATGTTTACTTTTGCTTAATTACATTTTAAGATACATAAAAGTACTGATTGTATATTTATTCACAGTCTAAATAATGAAATATTAAATTAATATTGTTCCATTAAATAAAATATTCTTACTGTCTTTATCAATATGATTAAAAATATTGTTGGTATTAACAATGTTGTCTAATTAAGATCATTGGACTTATATAATTTGATACATAAAACAACAATTTGGCATAAAATTTATAACTACCTCAAGATCACTAAATGCATATTTAAAATAGTAAAATTATTCAAAAGTACAGCAGTTGACTAAGTAAAACATTCATTCCACAATCACAAGATCATTATTTCAGTCAAATTGCAGATGCACATTCTATATCTAATTAGTTACCCTATGTAGAATAGTTTTGGAAGCAACCTATTAATATTAGTGCTATCATGTTAAGAGAAAGCAATTAAAATATACCATACGTAACAGTCTGCTTTGACTAAAATTCTCCAAAAACATTACTGGACCTCTTATAAGTCTTTCAATTTAGTAAATATGATTATTATGAAGACTGCCAATGATTGTACATTGACAGGTTGGCTAGAAGTTTACATATGGTACAGAATAACAATAATAACAATAAAATTAAATGCTTAAAAGAAATAAAATATTAGGTTCTGTAATTACAAGAACAACTACATATAACACAATTATGTTGACTGTGTAACAATTTAGTAGCAAATTTTTGTTAACTCCTTGAAATGAAAATACTAGTGTTCACTTTCGCGGGGTTTTAAGCAAAGTACAATTCAAAATGGCCCATCTGGTTAAGGGGTAAAATGAATAACTCCCTCCTCCTCTACATAATGACATTAACAATCATAATTAATTTCAGCCAACTTTAGATAAGAATGCAATAGTAATAACTTTGTGTAAAAATTGAAATGCATCCTAAAATTGACAATGTTTGATTTTTTCTGTAAAGGGCTACATTATACTTATGTTGGAATATTTTTGTGACATTTTATACCTGGAGTTTTCTACTTCAGTTGGAATGTGTTTAATTTATCAAATTCCTTTCGTTAACTTGTAAAATTACCAAGTTAAGTTGTGGCACAATGTAACCACAAAACATAATATAACGTTGGAAGTTTAATTAGTGCAAAATTCCTAGGAGCATTTACTAAATAGACAATTATCCAAGTAATTTCTGATTTATATTAATTTGGATTTGTGATTTGGCTGATGACTACAAATTATGACAATATGGCCACACTTCGTCGAACTCCTGCACCAGAGTTGACATTGTCTAAACTTGACCACTTTTTCAAACCATTTTTTACTATTTCTGCAGCAATTTTATCTTCCATTACTCTGGACATGGCCTCTAACTTTTGGGCTCTCTCCTTGCTTAATGGTTCACTTGGAAAAGCTAGGTCATTGGCTTCAGCTAGTGTGCGTAAATCAAAATAATACTTAGCATAAACACTGGATGGTACATTAATATTGAATTGTAACATCTCCAAAAACTGTCTTTCCAACTCATTCATATCTTCTACAGTTATGTCTTTAAGAATTTGGCAGTAATCTACATTCCAAACAGCCTGATCATCCCAAACTTTGCTGGCCAGCAAAATTGCACCCAGTACTATCCTTTTCCAATTTGAGGGTGCAATGTCGAGTTCTGCACAAATTAATAAGCGCTCCAGGTAAACTAGTGTTACGATAGCACACTCAGCAGTCAATTGAGCGGCATTAAACAATGTCCTGACAAATTTGTATATTTGTTTATGTTCTGGGTTGTATTTATCATAATCATCACTTACACCTTCTTTACAAAGTGGGTGTAGTTTCTCATCAAATATGTCCAATTTGCGTTCAGAAGTTCTATTTTTAATGTGGTAATATATAGCCAAAGCAACACATTTAACTGTATTTTTCAAGTTTGGTTGGGACACAGTACTATCATCTAAATATATAGTAGAACAGGAACTGCTTTTTTTGAGCTTATTTTCAGCAATCTGGTGTTGACTTCGTTTCCTAGTCATACCATTTTCTATTGAAGCTTTAGATCTTTCCATAAAAATAGTTCCTGCTATTGGATCTTGGGAGGGATCTATATCACCATCATCGGGTTCTCTTTCACTGATGTGTTGGATGTTATTAGAACTTACTTCACCTTCCGGTAAGTAGTCATCAAGTTTAACGATATCTTTTCTAATAGGCGAAGGACTTCGGTAACAGCAGCAACTGTTTTGGTTACCCATGTCTGAATAATGATTGTACACTACTAAAGTACCAATGTAATCATTCTACATACACTTTAATGGCATGCCGATTTGGAAATGACCAAGGTTTACAAGATCTGAAACAAAAGGAATCGTAACATTAAAGAGCACCGTAGGAAATATAACCATTAATCACTCAGCAAGGACATACTAAAATTTTGGTTTTACCTTAACATTTTCTTAGATTTGTATGACATTCAAACCACATTTCAATAAACAATTACTAGAAATGTAGACCAATTGCAAATTCATTCGTTCATTTCTCTACCTACTTGTCCGAATCCGAACTCTGACTCAAAGAGTATATAATACACTACGTTTACTCTGACTCTCCCGACTTTTGACAGTTCTTTTTTTATTTATTTTTTATTTTTATTATAATTCTCCGTGTATTTTTAGGGAAGGCAAAATAGTCAACTCATACAGCCATTTCTTTATTTATTATATTTATTTCATTTCATGTTAATATGAATGAATTAGTGAGTGAAATGAATAAATGACTTGAATTTCACACTAAAATATGGGTGTCACACATTTTAACGCATCATAAGAGTGCTTGGCGTGTATTAAATAGTAACAGAGATTATATAGGCGACTGATGAGGTAGACAATACCACTTTTTATAGTGATTTTCATGAACGTCAAACACTTCTTATGACTTATTTTCTGCATAATTGCACATGCATGTACATCAAAATGACATCACTTTCACAGCGCAAAATCCACATTAAAACAATTTTTTAAGTTAGTTTTAAATTCTCCCTATATTTTAGGGAAGGCAAAGGGTCTAGCCCATACAGCCAAGTCTTTAGTGTATATTTTATCTGTAGTCTTATGAAATAATGAGTGGGTGAAATGTATGAATGATATGAATTTTACGTTAAAATATGGGTGTCATATATTTTAACGCATCTAGAGAGTGCTTGGCGCGAATTGAATGGTAACAGAGTTCATGATGGTGACTGATGAAATGGATAAAACCACTTTTTATAGTGATCTTCACCACAACATCAAACACATCATAAGACTTGTTTTCAATGATTCTGCATAATTGCACATCAACACGGATGCTTGTGCATCAAAATAACACCACTTTCACTGCACAAAATCCACTCTGTAACAATTATTGAATTACTGAAAACAAATCTGACTGACACCACGAAACGCGCCAAACACTCTTCACAATTTTTTAACTATTTAAAAACAACTGACTGACACAGTTGAAACGCGCCAAACACTTGATTTTTGTTTTTAAATAATCCCTTATTTAGTGATAGCAAAAGGATCTAACCCATACAGCCTTGTCTTTTATTATATGGGTGTGCCACACATTCAACGTCAAACACATCAATTGACAATTTTTGTTCAAATTCTTTTAAGTTGTGAAAATATTTTTATAAGTAATATTTTTTAAGAACCTCTCCTCGATACTTTTAGTTTTGAATTATGATAAAGGCCTTTAAATTTTTAGCATAAAACATAAATCAAAATAGGATTAGAAAATAGGAATAGGACGTAGTCCTACCACTAAGGATAATATAAGGATAACCACAAACTAGATGCATTTAGTTATTCGTGAACTCATCGATAACGCCTTAAGTAATAAAATTTATTTTTTTCCAAGATAAACATTTTAATAACTTTAGATTGAATGTGTAAATTCCTTTGCTTTGATATCAAGAAAAGAAAATTGTCTATGATAATAAATTACTAGTATCTATATATCTATTTGAAAGAAGAAACAAATATGGCCGATGTGAAGCTTATCTGAGCACGCTTACATTTTCGTTACTGTTATTTAAAATATAAAATACTGTTTTGGTGTACGATATTGCCTTATTACTATTATTAATATATTTTGAAGTTTTACGCCCAGTTTTTCATTATTGCTTCTTTTATTACAGAAAAGATGCGTCGTAAAAGTGAACGTACGGCAACTAAAAAGAAAGCTTCTCCAGAGAAAAAGATCGAGAAGGTTAAACGTACTAGAACTAGGCGGAGGAAACAATCTTCAACATCTGAAAATGAATCTGCAGAGGAAGCTGCTTCTGTACAGGAAAAAGTTATTGTCAATGAGGTAACTGAGAAGCCGCAAGAACCACCTGTCAAAGAGGATAGCCCAGAAGATGCCCCCGATCAAGTATGGCAAGTCAAAACAACAGAGGGTTCCGGTGATATTGGTGAAATACACAAATTAAAGATCTGTCTAACACGCCCCCCATCAACACCAGAGCGAGTCGATAGATCGCCACGAAGTAAAAGAAAACATTCCAGAGCCACTAGTTCAAGTGACACACCTAGTGTTGAAGGTGAAGAAAAGAAGAAGAGTAAACATCGGTCTAAAAAAATACTCTCTTCTCGTGATTCCAAAGATGACGCTGATAGAAATCATGACAGTCAAGAGGAGCCTGACATAGAACCCGAAAAATCTAGTAATGAAGTATCACAAAGCACTGAACTTGACGAATCAGTAGAATCTATTCCAGATGACACCCCAATGTCTACAACTAATGAAGAAATTAAAGTTAGTGAAAGTATTGATAAAAGTGAAGATATTTCTGACAACAAAGAAGAGTCACATGAAGTATTAACAGAAAATGCGAAATCATCGGATGCTGATACAACTGTTGCTTCTCCGAAAGTTGAAACAACAGCTGTATCATCTGAAGTAGATTCCAATGAAAATTTAAATGACTCAAATGTTCAACAGAATGAAGGAAATCGCAGGGATTCCAGTGAAGATAAATATGAAATTTTAGAATTGCATGCTGAAGAAAATAGATGTGATACGTCAGATACCGAAATAGGTAAATCCCATGATGAAGATACAGGTAACATTATTTCAGCAAACAGGGTACAGGAACAACCATCACCAAATAAGGTAAGTAATACTGAGTGTGAAACAGACTGTATACCTATACAAACACAGTCTACTACAGAAAACAACACTTCCACTCATGAAACTGATGTTGTAGTGAGTAATGAAAATTCACATTCTGAGGAAAAGCAAACACTGGAAGATAAAAATGAAAAACAAAGTCCAAAAATTCATGAAGAAACTGAAAGTCATGACAAAACTATTGAACGATCAGATTCTATACAATCTACAGTTGAAGAGTGTTCTGCGTCTCCCATAGTAATAAGTAGAAAACGGCGTTGGGGCTCACGGCCTAATAAAATTACTACTCAGAAATCAATAACAATTTCAACTGATGTTCTTAGAGAGATAATACCAGATGTAAAGCCTGCTGAATTTGATGAAGTGATTGAAGACAGAAAACCCAAACGAGAGGTGACTGAAAAAATTGAAAAGCCTATTTTACCTAAAATTGTTATTGACAATTCGGAAAATGTGGAGCAAAATAAAAAATTTGAAGTGAAAGAGAGAGAAAGAGATCATGTGAAACCAAAAGAGTCACAAATGTCCACCAATAGAAAAATATCTATAGTTAAGGAGAATGACAGTATAATTACTCGACCACCCAGTCCTCCGAAACATAAGCAATCTTGTATTTTGTACATAACTAATTTAGTGAGACCATTCACACTGCCCCAATTAAAGAATTTACTGCAAAGAACTGGAAGGATTGCAGAAGACGGCTTTTGGATTGATAGAATAAAGTCCAAATGTTTTGTCAAATACGAATGTGAAGAGTAAGTGATTAAATTTTTATTATTATTGCTTTGTTAATGTATTGGTAATATTTATATTAATAAAAAATATATTTTTTAATCTTATAGTCAAGCTGTGGAGACACGACATGCGTTACATGGAGTTACATGGCCTGTCTCAAATCCTAAAACCTTACAAGTGGACTTCTCAAACGATGAGGCATTTGAAAAGGCAAAGTTGAATGAAGAAACTGAAAAGACTCAAGTACCTACAGTACCTGGTACAGTGGAGGATTGGCTAAGGGAGCAAGATATGAAAAGGGAGAAAGGGGAAGTTGTAAGTTTAATTTTATAATAATTTTATGTTATTGTCTTTCAAGTTATATATAAAATTAATAAAACAAAATAGCCATTTATTCCAAACTGAAGCACATTATAAAATGTCAGGCTGGTGTGTCTTTTGACAAAGGCCTCCTCCAACTGCCTCCACTGGATTCTGTCCGCTGCCACTGTCGTCCATTTTGGTCCCAAGACCAATTTGAAGTCATCCTCGCATTTCCTTGCTGGTCGGCCTCTACTTCTTTTGTAACCTCGTGGGTACCAGTTAGTTAACTTCTGGCACCATTTCTCCCTAGGGCATTGGAGCATGTGGCCTGCCCATCTCCATTTCAAACAGTCTATATGTATCAATATGTCTGTTGTTCTATCCCTGATGTCATTATTTCTTAATTTGTCACTCAATTTTATGCTATGGAGATGCTCCTTTCCATCGCCCTTTGACATCTTTTCAGCTTCTCTCTATGGTCTTTGGTTAGGGCCCATGTCTCGCAACCATAGGTTATGCATGGAAGAATGCAGGTTTCAAAAGTTCTTTTCTTAATTCTAGTGAAAAATTATTTACTTTTCATTACTTCTTTCAAAGACCAGAACTTTTTCCTACCATTTTCTATTCTCCTTTCTATTTCCTTTTTCATTTGTTCTCTAGGAGATATCAGCTGTCTCAAATACACATACTCACTAGTATATTCTATCTTTTCATTATTGACCACAATATCCACTTCTAGCCCATTAGTCAACACTTTTGTTTTTGAGGAAAGGGAGAGGTCTTTCAAGTTACATCAGCTTAAAAATATCAGTTCCTACAGAAGTTTGGCAATAAAAAAAAGAAAGTTTCCTTAATTCACTCAGTATAAAAAATATCTTTTTAATTTTCAGGAAAAACCTTATGAAAGAAAAGGAATTACACGTGAATGGGACATGGGTAAAAATGATAAAGATAAAGACAAGGAGAAGCCCCGAAGACTAGATGATCGGCCTATGGAAAAACGAAGACACCGTAGTATTGAAAGAAGTCCTGAGCCAGGTATGCAAAATGGAATACTAACTGCCGCACTCAGAGACGTCAATTAACTTTAATGAGTATTTAATGTCAAAAATTTTCATTCAAATCTAGACCATAGACTCGGCAAGAATAGCGACTAGTTTTGAATTGTCAATTTTTATTACTGATAAAATATTACATTTTAAATATATTTATTACACATCACATTAGGATAATAACAGTAGTGATATCTCTTGTGTGGGTCAGGGTGGCAAGTGACAGGTTTGAGTGGAAGAACCTTGAGGAGGCCTTATGTGTCATATAAAAACCTAGTGAAATGTAAAAATAATAATATTTGTCGGATCAAAGTTGGGGTGAAGGCCTTATTTCCATATCAGCTTTATTTCAGCCTGCAGATATCTATTTATATAATTAAACAGCCCTATGTATTTTTTTGTTTTTTATCAACTATCAATTTACTCCACCAAGCTAATTTATTTAATTAGCATGAATATTTCTTACTGCCGCACTCAGAGACATCAAATAACTTTAATAAGTACCTAATGTCAAAAAATTTCAATTAAATCTAGACCATAGACCTGGCAAGAATAGTGACTCGTTTTGATTTATAATTTTTTATATATTAAGTACTTATTATCGTTATTTGACGTCTCTTAGTACGGCAGTTAGAAAGATAATTATAGATTTAATCTAAAAAGATACATTTGATAAATTTTTTATACATTGATTTTACAGCAAGAAAATTTAAGAAAAAGGAAGAAGAAGCTCCAGCTAAACTTTTGGATGATTTGTTTCGAAAGACTAAAACTACACCTTGTATATATTGGCTGCCTCTCTCTGCTGAAACAGTAAGTAAATTATAATAGATTCTTACTTTGTGATTAAACAATAAAAAATAAATCTTATCTGGAAGATTTGCAATAATAATATAAATAAACTTTTACTAAAAGGAGATGTTCCAAAATGTATGGAGTCTGGCTCATATACATATTTGTTTATTCAAAATGTGTGTCTTCTATGGCCAACCCTGACTCATCCCATGGGTGTCTTAAAAGTCGACTAAGGGAGATTGCCTGGTGTAGACCAATAAGCACCTTGGGGCACCCAAATGGTTGAGGGCAAACCACCAACAACAGCATACCCAAAGAGAGTTAGTGTCAGGCAGGCAGCCGGCTTTGAACTAAGCCAAATTCCTAAAAAAACCTAAGCCAAAACTTTGAGCAGTATGAATTGGAAAGTTGTCCTTCCCATCACTCTCTCCGTTCATCGGTCTCTCGACATGGTCAGTTCCGTTTCTTTTCTATACATTCATTCATCACTAGCACCTTTACGGTGTGGTGGATGATATGAATCAAAAGGCAGTGGATGGCTTGATGTCTGACCGATATGAAAGGAAGAGGAAACATACTGCGCCAACCCCAGATAGACTGGGAACAGGGCAGGGAGAAGAAGAAGAAGAAGATTCATAATGTAGGCAATAATTTATAAAACAGTTCATAAGTGTTAAATTTCTATTTATAAGCTCTGTTTTTTGGCTTGTACTTATGTTTAGGCCTAGATTGCAACACAACAACAGTAAATTTGCGATTTTCCCAGAATGATAAATTTTTACTAAATTTTTTGATATAGTGTACAAATACATGGGCCATTTTGGAAAATCTCCTTTATTGGTAGGCTGTTATCGAATATGAAGATGAAAATGTAGTGTTGGTGAGGGTTGATGCTCATTCAAAGATCCCATTTTAACCTGCGAGACTCACCAATTTAAAAAAAAAAATTTTTTACATAAAGTGTTGTGACCTTTGATTTTCTATAATGTTGATTTTCTATGTAAATCCAGATTAATAAATTTTAAATAAAATATGTGCCTGTTTCCAAAGCATAATGTATATAATATACATACATTAATCACGCCTATATCCCCGAAGGGGCAGGCAAAATGCCTTTATTTTGTTTATATTATTATTTATCTGGACGATCCAATTACTATGGGCGGCCGTGACGACGTGAGAGATTCCTATGGAGAAAAATAACATTGAACAAAAAACACTCTTAAATCCTAGTCCATAGTGTTGCAGAGAGAAAAGTCGGGAGCAGCGCTTGCAACTTGTGACAGCAGTGTAGGTGTATGGGATGGGGCCCCTTCACAACATGCCAACACCCACCCACGCCACCCCGACTTCTCTCTCTGCCCAGCCATATTTGGTAAGATTCTGTGAGAGCCGACTTAGATACACGTTCCAGTTTTCTGGAATCCCCTGTAAGGCATGCTAAGCAGTAGTCACGGCGAAGTATTTTTTACCAACCCGCACTGTGTCCGTGTGGTGGTTTATGGCCCATTCTCCATGTTCTATTCCTCAATCCATTAAGGCCTGTGCCACAGCAGTTGGGACATTAAACGGCTGCTGATGAAAGTAAGGCTTAAACATTTATTCTATGTTTTGTTTTAGATTGCAATAAAGGAGGAACAGAGACGACAGCACATGGCTGAACATGAACGCCGGTTGCAGGAATTGCGACGCACCCATCGCCGCCACTAGCATGGTCCGTCCTTCACCAATCATTCACACTTCATCCATGTCATACAACAACATAAACACACTCGTACTCTCACGGAACACACATCATTTATTACACACACCCCTTACACACCCTCATTATACATTTTTCATGTTAACCTTCGTCGTTCTTTTGGACGATCTTTTTTTCAGGTAACAATCACGTTATGTCTACAATGACTATATTGTTGAACTCATTTGAGGAGTATTTTAATTATAATTTTAGTTATCATCATTCTATCTAGGCTTAGATGTCGCGAGACTGTGAAAGGACACACAAATATGAATAAATGATTTGTTTTATACAAAATGTTATAGAAAGGCACGCTTGGAGGAAATCCTTGATTTAAATCGTCATCGGAGTAACGCAGTCACTTGATCAAAACGAGAAGACGTAGTCGGGACTCCGCATGGGAGTGATAAGGTTGCCGGAGGGTGCCTCGCAGCGTGAAGCCCGAGGTGCTAAAGACGAGAGTGCCCAGCTAAAGTTGTTTCGCATTGCCCACGCGAGACACTGTCTGTGCCCGCCGAAGGTGACATCTGCACCTGTTCTCAGCTACACTGACAACGATAGCCTGGACCTTATTACGACGAATTAAGTTGGAAATTTGATTTACAACCGTGTACTTCACTGGAAACAGATTTAAAGAGGAAATTAACGCACTACACGACTACCATGGAGAATCATGATTGGAAATTGGAATGAGTTTTGAGAACGTAACGGATATTGGCGACGGTTTCGGTTTTGGAATTGAATATTCGGGTTTCGGAGTAGTTTGCAGCAACTATAGACTTTTAGTGTGACAGGATTTAGTTAAGTCCAAGAGGATTAATTGTTTTTGTCAGTGTGATGATGATGTTCCATTGATGTTAATAAAATTTCCTATCTCTAAATCTGTTGTTTAAATTCAGCTTTCCTAATTCATTACCTACTTTGATATAAATATACCTAAGTATTATCTTGCTTCGACCTAATAAAATGATCAGAATTTAAAACAATTATCTTTATCTTCACATACTTTCTTATCAATGGATAAGAGTTAGTAATTTTATTAGATATGCCTTAAGTCAGTTGAGTTGGCTGGTTTCCATAGCCAACCGCTGTTTAATAGTGATAAATAAACTAATTATAATGGTGAGTATTATCATATTATAATTATGCAAAAGGTCACAAGGTTAATTTTTTTTTTTTCTAATTAAATATCTACTTATTGTTTATTGTGAAATCTGTAGCGATTGCATCTAAAAGTTTGTTAGATTTATGAGGAATTTACCTGAATAGATTTATCACATTTTACATACAAACCATTATTGGCATCACACATTGAAATTATTTTCGTATTGTCAATATTGGTTGCTTTTTGTATTGTGGCGATCATTGTTAATTGTATCACTTCAATTTGTCTCTCTATCTGCCGCACTCGGAGACCTCAAATAACGTAAATGAGTACATAACGTCAAAAAATTACAATTCAAAACTAGTCGCTGTTCTTGCCGGGTCTATGGTCTAATTTTGAATGAAAGTTTTTGACATTAAATACTCATTAAAGTTAATTGACGTCTCTGAGTGCGGCAGTAAAACTCTTATATTGTATGACATATAAATAAGTAGCCATATTACATTCAAGTGCCTACTAAAATTACAAAAAATATAGTAACAGCATTGGAAGGAGATTATGCCGACCATTTCCAATTTTTGAAAGCAGCACATAAAAAACGAAATGGGTACTTCATTATTCATGTTGCGCCAAACATCATCACCAACCTATTCATGTCCCAGGCCTTCCCTTGTCACAGGCCTTCCCTGGATTATACCCCGAGTCCCACATACCTCTGTAGTTGCACCGTACTGCAGGGATGATGCGAAAATGCAGTTTACCTCTCCGCAAAAAAAAAAAAAAAAAAAAAGGCCTTCCCTGGATGGAGGAATATAGAAGAGAAACATGTTAGGGTTATAAAAATCAATTGAAAATAAACTTACTTCTTGACCTATGTGTCATCAGAATTTGCTGTTGGCTGCACTCGGAGTAGATTATATACCAAGGGCGATAAAACAAAGAATGTCTCAGGTCGCAAGTTTTTGACGCACGAGCCGAAAGCTAGCTAGATAAATATGCAATCTGAGGCTTTTTTTTCATCGCCCGAGGTAAAATCATTGTTTTGTCACCCCCTGACCAGGAAGTAGGATTTTCTGTACGCGTAGCGGGCGTTAGAGGCCACTTTATGGCCAGGTGTGACACTAAGTACCTATTAGTCGTTGGTTATTTCAAAGATAATTATGGTAGAAAATATTACGATATAAACGATCTTGATAAGCTTACACTGGTCATGCCCCAGGATCCTATTAAGGTCCGTAACGGTCCGTTAATTTCATACCGAGGTTTGTTAACATTAAAACTTATTCGAAGGACCGAGCGTTCTTCGTCCTCTCCCACAATGCGCACATGTACGGAATGGAATTATCTGCAATCATTTAGATAAGACGATAGAAGGAAGACCTTAGGGTCTTCCTTATTCCTAGGTCATCTGAGAACGCCTTAGCATCTTTCCTCTTTCTGAATGAAATATAAATAGGCGAGACGTCATCGAACAATGGACTTCCTTTTAAATCATATAACTAGGTACACATCACACCGGAAATAAGATGATGTTATTGTATGCATAGCATAGTAATGTAATGGTATTTTTTACGGCCGGCCGCCTAACTGTCTTGGGTGTGTTGTTGGTGTTTGACCTCCATACGGGGTTTGACCTCCATTCGGGGGAACAAAGTTGTAGGTAGGTAGTTTTTGGATTATCCCAGGCAATCCTAGTCGGCTCTTATAACACATTGTCGGGACTGGCACGTTCTAGAATATATTTTCGGTTCCAGCAAACAAAGAACACCATTCGTCAGACGGAGCCCCCGATTTGGCCTTGGGTAATGGTTTGTAATTCCCATTCATAACAGGGTCAATCGGTTGTTGGTAAATCGTTTGACTGTAAAACCCAGTAGACTAGATTGTCCGGTGTAGATCAATAAGCACCTTCGGGCACCCCACTGTTGGAAGGCAAAACCAGCAATAGGTAGACTGTTGGTGTAGCAGGCGGCCGGCTGTAAAAGCCGAGTCAAAACCTTATTGAGCAGTATGGATTGGATTGAATTGGTTGTCATCCCAACCACTCTCAGTTCAGCCGGTCTCCTAAGCATGGAAACCGAAACATATTGCGACGACCCCAGATAAACTGGGGACAGGGCAGGGAGATGATGGATGATGTTGGTTGGTATTTATGGTAAGTACATATGGGAAGTCAGTCAAATTATTAGGTATAAAAAAATAGGCATAGAGCGAGATATGGGCATAAAGAAGAAATCAATTATTAGGTACCTACTTAGTTTAGATTTATCATTTTATCGCACACCTACTTTAACCTACCTAATATTAGATAAATTGTTCCATCAGCCCCCGTAGCACGGGACGTGGATACATCTCTTTCGGTGGACATAAAATCTTTTCCTCTCGCTCTAACTCCCACTAAATCCGGAGACAATACACTGTCAAGCGGTAGAGAGAGACCTGTCCACGTCCCGTGCTAGGCCCGCTGTAGATAATAATATGTGTATATTATACGTAAGGTCCCGTGGCTGTTGCTGGCTGTATTGGCTGGAGTAGCCGTAGCCCAAGGGCCTGAGTTGGAGCCGTTCACCGTCAATGAAATATGGCCGACTTCTCAGTATGCTCAAAGGGGATTCAATGGCACCTGGATATCAGGTATTTTGTTATATCTCAATAAAGTGAATTTCGTTCATTAATAATTATCTGCTATGATTATCTATCTCTATGATGACACCGAAAACCAAAGTGTCCAAAAGAGAATCGTTAGTTTGCATTTTTACCTCTTTATTCCTCTCAATGTAGGAGTTGCGAATTTAATATGATCACAATTAGGTAGTTAGTATAGGTAGGTACCTACTCCCAAATCTGGCCGTTAAGGGCCCTCCCCCAGCCACGGCGACTTTTTGTAGCGATGCAATCACTCATTCGCATTGATTCAGTCGCGATGCGGTAGCTTACTGTGTGCCCTCGTCCACGTAACCATGATTCAGTCGCGATACAAACGCGCGTTAGTAGCGATGCAATCGCGCGTTGACGAAACGCGCGACAGCATCGCTACAAAAAGTTGCCGTGGGCGAGGGCTCTAAAATGCGTTCATATTTTATTTTGTACTTATTTGGGTAATTATTATGAATTTCCACAATTCCACAAGAGAAACATTAGGTAGGTATTGGGGTGAAGCAGAAGTACCTAGATTGTTGGACAAAGGCAATTATTTTACGAGGCCAATGTGGATCGAACAAATCCAAAATTTAACTTTTCAGTCAGAATTAAGTGCAATGCCGACTGCCATCCGTTACCTACCGACATTGTTTATTTACGCCATATTAATATTGCTTTTTAGATTTTGAGTTCACATACACCATCAGCGGACAGCCAGGTATACGCATTTATAATGTCACAACCTTGACATCGCACGTCCTCGTCGATGGTGAACTCATGGTAAGTACGTTTTATAAATAGGTACAACAACAGTTGATGCCCTGTGGTGACGGCAGAGTAGAATACAATTGTCACCACCCCAAATCACGCACGTGGGTGTCGTACAAGGCGACTAAGGATAAATCATTATGAGAAATAGGCAGCAGCGTTCCTCTTATACCACCTAGCAATAGCAATGTACTGCGACTTTTGTGCCCGATAAATGGCAATAGGCTCGCCACCTATTACATGGGACCTTACATAATTGGCAAAACGTAGGTGCTAGTTCACCTCTGCCTACCCCTTCGGGGATATAGGCGTGATATATGTATGTATGTATGACAACAGTCAACAACTTTAATACCAACTTTAATAAGTAGGAGTACCTACCTATAGTACAGTCAACAGCACATCAGGTTACTACAAACTGTCAAATTTTTAAAATCTTTATATTAAAGAGGTTAAGGTTGAAATTTTATGGGAGAAATTAGACAGATTGTAGTAACCTGATGTGCTGTTGACTGTACCTACTAACTTATCTGCCCCTCTAAACAATTAATGAAACGTATGAAAGTAACGTAGGTATTACAAAAACAAAACAAAATGGTGACTGTCGTGTCAAATATAAAAGTAATTGGTGTATGTATGGTGTAGGTAGGTACAAGTTGCACCACATCAGTCAGTTTATTTACCACACTATCAAAATTCAAAATGTTACAACCGATTTTGCACTTTGGATTAAAGTTTTTCTAGCTGAAGTAGCTTGGTGAAACATGACAATTTTCCACAGCCAGACGTGCAACTGTGCGCATTTGCTAATGTAGAAGTCATTTGAAAAAAGTACAATATCTTGGCTGGAACATTAAGAAAATGGTCCCGCCACTATCGCATTTACGGTACAAGATTGTAATATTTTTCAGTAGAAAAAAATATTTCTAGTAATGTCCGCAAGATGGCGGGAATTATTATTGTGATTTCCCTACTCGATTTTTACCTACTCAATCGTAGTTATAAAGAACATCAAAACGATACTTTATACAGTATCTTTCTTGAATATCTACCTTGAAAATATCCTGTCGGTTTTCTAATACTAACTAAATAAATAAATAGACAGAGCCAAACCTCGCCTATCCCGCTATGCCCTGAGTTTATAGTTTAAAAAAAAAAGTTATATTATTAATTTTTCCAGGATTCACTCAACACTTCTAATCCAATCTTATCAGCTGACAGACAATTCATCTTGGCCCCGAGTCAGGTACAACAGGTATGTACCTTACACACATTTACCTTTGTTGATATACCTTCGTCCCTAACGTCATGCATGATCACTGTAACACAATATTATTAGCCATTTATCGCTTTCAACTGTCAAAAATCTGACAGATTAACGCGATAAATGGCTACCTATATCATATCGTGTTTCGGTGGTCATGCTAGCCGGGCAGGCCTATATGTTTTAGAAAGAATATTACAAAGAAAATAAAGTCAAGGAAATTTATTGGACCTACTGATGCGGGAATCGAACGTGAAATTGAATGGGAAGAGAAACCCGCGTTGCGGAAGATGCGGATTCGATTCCCGCATCTGGACATAAATTTTTGTCTTTATCATCTTTATATTAATAAACCTACAACAATGCCATACAACACGTGTAGTAAGTGTATCTCTTATGGGGTTCCAAGACGGTCAATCAGCTTGGCGTTAAGCACATCGATTTCAGCTTGACTTCGTCTACAACGCTTGCTTGATGTTTGAGTCAAGCATTGTCTGTTTCATTTTGTTGACCTAGCAACAGAACAGAAACACAGAAAATCAACGTGCTTGACTCAAGCTGATTGACCTCTCGGAATACCATTGTGTAACTCATAAATATTATTATTGCAACTGTCGGCCAGTTTAATAGAGAATAATGCCAAAAGGTTCTGGGTTCGAAACCTGCTAGGGGCATAATATTATTATGAAGATTTTGATTTCGAATTGTGATTAAAGGAAGATTACACTAAGGTAATACATTCGAGTTAAAAGAAAAGAATGTTGAAGGATTTTGTGAATACTAATAAGACATGTGTTATCAAAAATTAGTAATTTTACTTACATTCTAAAAATTAAAATAAACCGGGTATAGAGGTATCTATCCATGATAGTATTTAATCGATAATGTAAATACTTGATAACAATGATAACATACGATTAGTTATTAAAATATTATGGTATCTATTTTACTGTGACTTGAGCATACAAGCTTTCAGGGCCCTTTATGAGTAGTCGCTAATTTAACAAAGCGAACAGAAGCCTGAAGACTTGTTAATGAGTTCCTAAATATAAGAGATAGGGAAAGGTGACCCAGAATGGGTATACTGCCGGATAGAACTACACTCTTGTTTAAATCATTTTAAATATAAAAACTTGGCAGGGTAGATAGCTAACATCATAAACAACAACGTTTGTTTTATGAGTTTTAATATAGCGCAATACATTGCGCAAAATAACTTTTAAGTTTATATTGTACTGTCGTGACATATACGTATATGTTTTCATTCACAAACGAAAGGACGACGCTACGCTAGGCCTTTTATGGACATTTAGAGCGGTTAATTAAATTAATAGTATTTATTTTATATTTATAGTATTTAATATTTTATTATTTTTGCATGAAAGTAAAATCTTACGAATCATCAAAAGTCGTAGAACAAATATCGTTGCTTATGATGTTAGCCATCTACTCTTGCGAGGTTTTTGGTGTTTTAAAAATAACCGTGTATATTCCCGCTAATCTTGTTGTCTACCTATAGTCTGACAACTTCGTGCCCGACCCTCTTGCGGTATGAGAGACGGTGGCGGGGACGGGGGCATTCTAGGTGTTAGCGGGGGCGGGTGATGCGGGGAGGAGGGAAAACGCCCCGTCCCCGCCACCGTCTCTCATACCGCTGGAGGGTCGCGCTTGTCGGATTATAGTCTAGGTACCTACTCCCTAAAGGAGCCATTAGAATTACCAATAAGCTGTGTGGTGACGGCAGAGCAGAATACAATTACAACAAGTTTAGGCAGTATGCCCGCTTTGGACCACTTTCTCTTACAACTCAAAATTGCATACCTGCGACTGTAAGTTTTATCGTCATTTTAGAACACACAGTGTTTATAAGTATTTTTTGAGTTGCGTCTCTCGTACTAAATCAAAGACATGGCATTGAAGTAGCTATTGCTGATGTAGCAAAATATTTTGCACATAATTTTGCGAATAAACTCATAAGATATTCAAATGTCATACTCACAAAACAACACAAAGCCTCATACTTACTATGTGTATATTATTTTCAGGTTTACCGTTATTCATCGACTGCCTTGTATAAGCTATATGAAAGAAGTACACAGTAAGTTATTTTTAGTAACTAAAAATGTTTGCTCTAAGTCCTGTTATTGGATGGGTGACAAAAATTTATTATCTCGAGTTCCTCCTTATGGATATCACTCGGATGACAAGTTAAGCCGTTATGCCCCTGTGAGGTGGGTTGTGCGCCACCTATCCCATCCCCGATGGGGTGGGCAAGGGTGAATTAACACGCACGTTTCGCCACCTATGTTATGGAACGGCCCTTAAAATAGGGGGCGAGCCTATTGCCACCTGTGAAGTAAACAGACCGGTGTCTGTCTGTCACACTTAGTCCCTTGTACGACACCCGCGGGAGAGATGGAGGTGGTTCTGCCCTGCCGTGTCGTCACCTGCCGTCACCACACTACTTTATATTTAATCCAATTTTATATTATTACTAGCTGACTGGGCAAACGTTTTGCTCTTATCTCTTATCACCTAGGGGTATAGTTTAGTTTAGCTGGGCCTTTTCCTCACTTAGCCCCCTGATTGGGCCATTGTACGTGTCTCCTTATATCGTACCACTCCAACCATCCCAGATTATCCCAAAAACTTAGCAGTCTTTTCAGACTGCTGCAGGCTTCCGGGACCGATAGTAGTAACTTCCATTAGTCAGTAATTGAAGTTACTGTGTTTTCATTTACGACGGCAGTTACTGGGGATCGGAGAAGTCTTGCCCGTTGGTCTGCCACGATCCTGCATTGTATAAGCACGTGCTGTGGCGATAATCACGTAGGGGTATAAAAAATACACATACACACAATTGTCACCACCCCAAATCTCTCCCGTGGGTGTCGTACAAGGCGACTAAAGATAAATCAGTGACGAGGAATGGACAGCAGCGTTCCTCTTATACCATCTAGCAATAGTACTGCGACTTTCGTGCCCGATAAATGGCAATAGGCTCGCCACCTATTACATGGGACCTGACATAATTGGCGAAACGTGGGTGCTAGTTCACCTCTGCACACCCCTTCGGGGATATAGGCGTGATTTATGTATGTATGTATAAAAAATAGTATTCTCAGACCTACCAAATATACACAAAAAATTTCATAACAATCGGTCAAGGCGTTTCGGAGTAGTTTTTTAACAAATACTGCAACACGAGATTTTTATATAGGTAAATAATATTAGATTGAGAAAATTGTTTTTGCCAATTTCAGACAAGAACTGGAAATAGCCAATCATGAAAGGCTGCAGCTATGTCTGTTCGGTGCCGGGCACTCCCTAGCTTACGTCCTCAAGAACAACCTCTACTATCTGCCGGAGGGGGCGACTAATGGCATTCCCATTACTGACGACGGCATCGAAGGTGTCATATACAACGGTCACACTGATTGGGTATATGAAGGTTCGTAATATTCATTTTACGTATATAAGATGCACATAAAAACCGGCCAAGTACTTAAGGGTTAAGTGCCATTATCTATAAAAAACGGCAAAAAAACGTCTGTTGTGCCCATACAACAGACATGATTTTTTCCCCCGGGTTTTTTACCCCTTTAATATTTTTTTTTCTATTTATTAGTATTTGTTGTTAAAGTTTAGCAAGCCTTTTGGTTTACTTTTATTGAAAATCAATTTTTTTTTTGTAGCAAGTACTTGAAATATAAGGTGCATGGGCCGTGTGGTGATGGCAGAGTAGATTACAATTGTCCCCTCCCCAAATCTCTCCCGTGGGTGTGGTACAAGGCGACTAAGGATAAATCAGTGATGAGGAATGGGCGGAAGCGTTCCTCTTATACCACCTAGTAAAGTACTGCGACTTTTGTGCCCGATAAATGGCAATAGGCTCGCCACCTATTACATGGGACCTAACATATTTGGCGAAACGTGGGTGCTAGTTCACCTCTGCCTTCCTCTTCGGGGATATAGGCGTGATAATGTTTTCTTATATTTGCACGAGCACTACACATTTGAAATAAAACTACTTTTACGGATAAGACTCGCGTATAATTTGGTGTTTGGCATATTAATTATTTAACCCGACGTTTCGATCACTTTACAGTCCCCCCATTCACGCCTATATCGTTTGAAATAAAAGTTGTTTTATTTTAAACGATATAGGCGTGAATTATGTATGTATGTAAGGTGCACGATGAGGCCGTCTGTAATTAGAGCTGCATGCAGTTTAATATTGGAAGTTAGTAATGAGTAATAGGTTTTACCCTTTGCGTACGGACTACGGAATCTTAAAAATCACACCCTCTTATTTACATGTAGCTAAGGTTCATTTGATCCCAAAATATAAGCCTGAGAATAATAAACGGATGCATTTCAGAGGACGTGATGTACACCGGGCAAGCGACGTGGTTCAACCCTGACGGTACCTATTTAGCTTTTGCAAGCTTCAACGACACTCTGGTCAGCTCATACTCGTATTACTACTACGACGACAAGTCTGACCCTGATGACCTTTACCCGGAATTATTTGATCTGAAATATCCCAAAGTGAGTCATATTTTTTTTATTCATTGCCCTGTAGCCTTTTTTAAACAACGACGCTTAACTTTAAGTGTGCTTAATTCAAATCTAATGTTTGATTAAATAAGCGACAAGTGATACTGGTTGCTTTAAACTAAGTTTATTTTAATTTTATTTATCATCTAATTGCCCCTGGGCCCTAGACAAGCGTAAAAGGTCAAACGAATAGAATAATAATGTCAATTTTTGACAGCAAATGTAAGAAAATTTGACACGACGGGCGCCATGTTGTTTTCTCTGTAATATACGTGTTTCATACGTTTATACAAGGTGTAACAGAGAGGTGTAGTCATATTTAAAGGGGTTATTCAGGCCATCAAACTGAACAACTTTCGCTAAGGGACCAAAATCGAAATCTCAGAAAAAATAAACACTCCCCCATACAAACTGATTTATTTTATGACTATTGCAGGTCGGCGATATCAATCCCACAGTAAGTCTGCGCGTAGTGAACCTAGCTGCTTTGCAAGCTGGCAACCTGGAGTACATCACCCTAGAGGCTCCTGTCGCAGATGTCACGGAGGACCACATCCTCGGAGGGGTGACCTGGCCCACGAACTACGAGATCGCCGCCCACTGGCTGAACAGGCGACAGAACTACACCGTTTTAAGAATCTGCAACATTCTGACCAGAGACTGTCAGGTGGGTAATGCGAGGCCAACCAAAGTGCTGAACACATCACACGCACTATATAGATACCACACTGCCACTACACCGCACCCGTCGAATAGGAGTCCGAAGACCAGGGTGCCTACCGCCTAACTCGATTGCTAAAGCAAAAGCTATAGTTTATGACGTCATGCTGTCATTTCGCACCGAATGTACTTAAACTCGGCGATAGCTTTGAAAAAATGATCACCGAATGATTTTGTATGAATTTGGCACAAAATCCGTACCGCCTAAAAATTCAGGATGGCTGTTATAGCCGTAAGCAGTGCATTGCTATATAGCAATCGTCACCAATCGAGTTAGGCGGTAGGCCCCCCGGTCTACACACACGGCACGCACTATACCAGGTACACTCGTGTCCTTTCCTCAGAATGCGTTGACGTTTGCCCAGGCGTGACGTCAGACCCGACGCCATGACACTCAGGGCTGTTTTCGCGCACTATTCAAAAAACATTAGAAAAATGGCTTTAAACTTAGTTAAACGTTAGTTTATTACCGAAATAAAGCTTTTTTTCGTAAATAGCAAATGGTACATACACTACGGAAGAGAATATCAAAATCTTTCGCCATGCCTATTATACTGGGTGTAACAGAAGGGTGTAGTCATATTTAAAGGGGTTATTCAGGCCATCAAGCAACTTTCGCTAAGGGACCAAAATCGAAATCTCAGAAAAAAAAATCACTTCCCCATACTAAACCGAGAACCAGCTCACATCAGTTTGTATGGGGGATTGTTTATTTTTTCTGAGATTTCGATTTTGGTCCCTTAGCGAAAGTTGTTCAGTTTGATGGCCTGAATAACCCCTTTAAATGTGACTGCACCTCTCTGTTACACCTTGTATAATGTCTTGCATTTCTCAGAACGAATACAGATCCCAGTCGAACGGCTGGGTGCCGATCGCGCTGCCTCGCTTCAGCAACGACGGCTCGTTCTACATGTCGCTCCGCTGGTCGCTGCAGCAAGCCGACGGCCGCGCCTACCAGCACCTTTATCAGACTATACGTATCGGCGACGAATTCTCTTCCAGCTCTATCACACCGGGCCAGTTCACCGTCAACAACTACATCGGCATGAACGAAGCGGAGCACGCTTTGTGAGTTGTCAACGGATTCTTCTTATTCTTTGTTCTTTACTAGGTCGTCATCATCAAAGTCAAGGTCAAAATTCGTTCATTCATATCTGCCCGGCTAGCATGATCACCCAAACACGATATGATATAGCCATTTATCGCGCTGAACTTACACAAATCATTGGATTTTCGACAGTTCAAAGCGATAAATGGCTATATCTTTATGATATGGACTTACTGCCGCACTCAGAAACGTCAAATAACGTTAATACTTAACGTCAAAAAATGACAATTCAAAACTAGTCGCTATTCTTGCCGGGTCTATGGTCTAGATTTGAATGAAAATTATTGACATTGAATACTCATTAAAATTAATTGACGTCTCTGAGTGCGGCAGTTAGAGGCTTATTTAATTATTGTTAAAATCCAGTGTTAAAATCTAACGTTTTTTGACTGTTCAACGCGATAAATGGCTACCTATATCATATTATTATCGTGTTTCGGTGGTAATGCTAGCCGGGCTGGTATGATTACAATACACTGGAATCGTCAAGACGTTAGGTATCGAAAACTTGTGTGTCCAAGGGAGGATGGGGAAGTGCGTCATCATCACCAGCCCTTTTTTGTCCCCACTGCTGGGGCACGGGCCTTCCCTATGGATGCAAGAATATAGGGAGATTGGGCCGTTACCCACCACGTTGGCCCGCGGGTTGGTGGGTATTACCGACTGCAGGTGCATCCGGGACCAACGGATTACCGTGCCAAAGCACGAAGGAATCCGAGATAATAAACTTTTGGTCACCCATCCATCCCATGTCTTAGCGACATTGTTTAGTTTACGCAATTGCAGGCCAAATGCGCTATGCCAATGCGCTAGCACTATATTTTACCCTTACTGCGGCACTCAGAGACGTCAATTGACTTTAATGACTACTTAATACAGTCAGAAAATGTTGGTAAGGACACCCAGGGTCTTCAATAGGCCTGTTTCCACTAAGAATAAATCGGTTGACTTAGTTTTTAATGATTAATTATGATATGTAGTTAACAAAAAACAACATAAATTATTTTATTAAGTAAATATTATTATTATTTTAGTAAAATAGAATCGGCAAAAAGTGACATGTAGCCACGTGACACTAAACACCAATCAGAAGCCCGTAGCACAGGATGTGAAGAGAATCTCCTCTGGGAAAAGAAAATATTTTCCTATCATTCTCTCACTCTAACTTCCACTAAATCCCGAGACAAAACACTGTCAAGTGGCGGAGAGAGATTTTTTTCAGTTCCCGAGCTAGAGAGTGTGACGTCATTTGTTTATATGATGGGCAATGTAGACGTTGATTTTCATTACTCTAAAGGCAATGGTATACGGTGACGTCATTCAAGATGCCATTACAGTCTTGGCCGTTTTCGAGCCAAATTTAAAATTGGTTTTTGAAAACGTGAAATATAAGTAAAGCGCCTATTTTTATTAAAATAATATATTTTTTGTGTATGTTAGACACAAAGGTATAGTTTTATCCCATTTTTCAAAATGTGTCAACTTGCCTATTTATTACCTACAGACGAATAATGCGCGTTGTTCCACCAGCTTCTTCACGAGGACCGTGCCTGGCAGCCCTTGGCAGACCCAGGTGCATCGCGTGGGCGCCTCGATGGACTGTCTCAGCTGTGACCTGATGATGCCTGAGGGTGGACGGTGCACTTGGGCCACGGCCACGCTCAGTCGGGGTGGACAATACATGACCATCACTTGCTCGTCGCCCGAGGAGCCTTCTGCCACTTTCATCATCGACCCTATGGTAAGCGCTTCTAGGTGGTCTAGTGGTTCGCCCACCGGAATGAAGATCCAGAGGTCCCGGGTTCGATCCCCAGGAGTGTACAAATTTGTGCTCGGTTTGGTTGGTGGTAGGACTTCTTTGAAGTTCGCCTGGCTAGCTACCACCATCTTATCAAAATCTGTCGCCATAATAATAATGTTGACAGCATTATTGTGTTCCGGCAATGTGTGATAAGATGTCAGCCCCTCTGTGGTTGAGGGTTCCAGGTGAAGCTCGATTCCATCGTCAGCCCTTATCGTCACTTATCATCAGGTGAGATGAAGGGCAAGAGCTTCCCTGTCTAACATAAAAAAAAACACTCAAGCTCCTTTTTTAACCGACGAAAAACCGGAGGAGGTTACTCTTCATACCTTACCTATGTTTATTATGTTTGCTCGCTCAAAACTCCGTTATTTATGGACCGATTTTGATAATTCTTTTTTGTTAATCTATCTCATCGTTTCTGAGGAGCACGCTAGCGCAGTGGTAAATGCATATAATAAATATTATTAGAAAAGATAGTGGTGGTTATAAAAAGTTCGCAAAATTATTGTCTTCTGCGGCAATCGAACCCGCGTCCTTTTCAAACCGGGCAGATGCTATACCGCTCAGCGTCTTGGTTCTTATTCCGAACTTTTTCCAACCGCAATTTTCTTTGTGAGCAGCTGAGGCAGTCAGACCTTTTGGCCATGCACAAGGCATTAATTTTTTTTTTTGTTAAATTTGGCCTTTATTTTAGGGAAGGTAAAGGGTTATTTTGTAGTGTTTATTTGTAATTTGTTGTTAATTTTTTGTCTCTCTTATTTTGTTGTCTGTGTTGTTTTTGTGCTGGTCAATAAATGTTTTCTTTCTTTCTTTGTCCAAGTTCTTTCATTGTTGGTTGAACATTCCGAAATTTCTAGACAAAAGACGACTTTCTCATCTGGGAAGACAACCTGCCAGTCCGCCAGCGGCTTCGGAACAAAATGCGACCCCGGAGCATTATCACCACGGTGCCCCTGCAGAACGGTCACCCGGCATCTGTGCGACTGCTCTTGCCTCCCGGACTTGACGTCAATAGCACAACCACGTACCCCATGGTGTTCTACGTGTATTCTGGACCCAACACCAATACGGTCTTCGATACTTTCACCGTTGGTAAGTATATATGAGACGGTGACGGGGACGGGGCACTGTACAGGGTGAATTTGAAATCGGTCGACAAAATTTTACAGGACATTTTAACCGCTATAATGATCGTTATAGTAACAATTAAAATTGTAATGAAACAGTAAGTAATAAAATACAGGAACGCTGTTATTAGATTTATTAGTTGCAGTCGACGCACTTTGCGCGTGATTGTACTTACAGCGTTCTACTACCTAGCTACACGCACCCGTCCGCTTAGCAGTTCGCGAATTACGAACGATTTTTTAAATTTTATTTAATATAAAGAATTTAATTTAATATTTTTCTTAAATAAATTTTATATTTAATTTTTTTTTGTTTTATGTTTTTAATCTGTATATTTACCAGTTTCGAGTAAAAGCAAAGGAAAATATTGATACTTTTTTGTCGACTTAGATTTTTTTGTAAACCTCACTAATATAATGTTTAATAGCACTAGAACCCCTTATAAAAATTTGTCGATTCATTTCGATCTCACCCTGTAGATGTTAGCGGGGGTGGGTGATGCGGGGAGGGGTGAGTTTTCCCTCCTCCCCGCTTCACCCAAACCCGCCAACATCCGGAGCGCCCCGTCACCGTCTCTTATACCTCAGGAGAGTCGCGCACGAACTTGTCGGGCTATAGACCAACCCACCAATCCGCACTGCGCCAGCGTGGTTGGTTATGGCCCAATATGACGATCTCCCTATACACTTCTTCTATAGGGAAGGCCTGTGCCATGCAGTGGGGACGTTAAAGAGTTACTTATTACGTAGCGTTTCGTGCATATACAAGCGGTTTAGGATTTTAAAGAAAAAAGGTAAAAGTGTTTAATACCTTCACTTTGCATAATATTTAAATCCCATGTATGGGGATGAGCCAGTCGTGGTGAAATAACATACAAACATATATGAATCACCCTTGTCTTTTCATCTGCATTACGTCAGCTTATTCCATGTCCCATGTAATAGGGGGCCAGCCTATTGCCATTCACCGGGAATTATAGTCGCAGTAATTGCTGGATTATGCACCGGGATTCTGATCTGCCGTCACCAAGCGCCATGACTATGAATTGAATAGAATCCTCAGGCTCATTCTAATGACTTCTTGCAGGATACCACAGTGTACTCACGACTAACCATGACACCATCTACATGTTGGCCGATGGAAGGGGCGCCGGCCTCAATGGCCAAGATATCTTGTACGCACTCAACAATGCTCTAGGCACCGTGGAGATTGAGGACCATTTCGTTATCCTAAGGTAAAACAGAGATTTCGAACTGCCTGAGTTGTTGTTATATTGCTTCGTCTTCTATGTCGTGTCTTCTATGTCGTGTCTTCTTATGTCGTGTGATCATGTAACTGGCTCTGTGGACTAATGGTTCGCCCACCAGAAATAAGATACCGAGTTTTTTTATGCTAGACAGGGAAGCTCTTGCCCTTCATCTCACCTGATGGTAAGTGACTATAAGGACTGAAGATGAAATCGAGCTTCTCCTGGAACCCTCAACCACAGAGGGGCTGGCTATACTTATCGCAATTGTCGAACACAATAATGCTGCTATCATTATTATTATAATGGCGACAAATTTTGATAAGATGGTGGCACATAGACAGGCGGGCTTGAAAGAAGTCTCCCCTTGCGGTCGGACCCGGGACCTCTGGATCTTAATACCGGTGGGGGTACCACTAGATCACGTTACCTAGTATTTCAAATAAAACAACTTTTAAGTATATAGTCTTATACGTAAAAGTTGTTTTATTTCAAATGTGTAGTGCTCGTGCAAATATAAGAAAACATTAGGTTACCTATTAGTTAAAAATTGGATGTCATTGTTTATAAAATACATGTTTTATACCCCATTCACTTGGGCTTGAGACAAAATGTAAACAATCTTGATACTTATATCCCTTTATCAGATATATAGCGGTCAGAAAATGTTTACATACATACATAAATCACGCCTATATCCCCGAAGGGGTAGGCTGAGGTCAACTAGCACCCACATTTCGCCAATTATGTTAGGTCCCATGTAATAGGTGGCGAGCCTATTGCCATTTATCGAGCACAAAAGTCGCAGTACATTGCTATTGCTAGGTGGTACAAGAGGAACGCTGCTGCCCATTCCTCATCATTGATTTATCCTTAGTCGCCTTGTACGACACCCGCGGGAGAGATTTGGGGTGGTGACAATTGTATTCTACTCTGCCGTCACCACACGGCTTTATGCCTACTTAATATTACCCCATTCACTTGGGCTTGCCGTGTGGTGTAGAATACAATACTCACCACCCCAAATCTCTCCCGTGGGTGTCGTACAAGGCGACTAAGGATAACTCAGTGATGAGGAATGGGCAGCAGCGTTACTCTAATACCACCTAGCAATGTACTGCGACACTTTTGTGCCCGATATATATGGCAATAGGCTCGCCACATATTACATGGGACCTAACATAATTGGCGAAATGCGGGTGCTAGTTCACCTCAGCCTACCCCTTCAGGGATATAGGCATGATTTATGTATGTATGTATAAAGTTAATCACTTAACTTTCGCCCGCAGGCAAGTGCTGGACAGGTACGCGTTCATCGACCGATCCCGCGTGTCCATCTGGGGCCACAGCTACGGCGGCTACGCGACGCTCCTCACCCTCGTGCATGACGACGACCACATGTTCCAGTGCGGCGTCTCCACAGCGCCGGTCACCTCCTGGATCTATTACAGTGAGTTCCTCTTATAACATCGCTGGTTCATCTTCTGCATAAGTTTTTGTTGTTTAGTGGGGCGCCGTAAGGATTATACCTCGGAATCCAGGGCCGGTCAATGAATCTTTATATAAACTTTGAAAATGTGTTTCTCATAGTGTATAAAAAAATGAAAAAAAAAATCGCGTTCTCAATTTTTTTATACATACTTACATACATACATAAATCACGCCCATATCCCCGAAGGGGTAGGCAGAGGTGAATTCTCACCCGCGTTTCGCCAATTATGTTAAGTCCCATGTAATAGGTGGCGAGCCTATTGCCATTTATCGGGCACAAAAGTCGCAGTACATTGTCAGGACGGTAGTATAAGAGGAACGCTGCTGCCCATCCTCATCACTGATTTATCCTTAGTCGCCTTGTACGACACCCACGGGAGAGATTTGGGATGGTGACAATTGTATTCTACTCTGCCGTCCCCACACGGCTAGCACAATTTTTTAATTATTATAAATAATAATGATTTTTTGGAGTTTTATATTAGTTTAAAGTATATTTTATAGGAGGAGCTCGCTAGCGCAGTGCCATAGCGCAGTTGGCCTGCGATTGCGTAAACTAAGCAATATTCACTAAGGTCGGTCATTGGATCGGTGACCAAAAATTTATTATCTCGAGCTCCTCCGTGCTTCGGAAGGCACGTTAAGCCGTTGGTCCCGGTTGCATCTGTGGTCGTTAATACCCACCAACGTGGTGGGTTATGGCCCAATCTCCCTATATTCTTCCATCAATAGGGAAGGCCCGTGCCCCAGCAGTGGGGACATTAAAAAACGGCTGGTTATTATGACAGCAATTGTAGCCTTATCGTTGGTTCCGTGTAATTAAATAAATAAACAAATCAATTGTTGGTAAATAGCGCTGCGCCTGCGCAGAAGTCACGCCGGTCGTCTGCGCATCAACTAACTTTGATTTTCGATAGTGCACCGTCAAATGTTGTTTCTTAACGGTTTCCTAATCTTATACCAGACACGATGTACACTGAACGCTACATGGGCAGGC
Organism: Cataclysta lemnata; assembly: GCA_963931975.1. NCBI lineage: Eukaryota > Metazoa > Arthropoda > Insecta > Lepidoptera > Crambidae > Cataclysta > Cataclysta lemnata. The sequence goes on along the minus strand of OZ008341.1, from coordinate 13,040,614 downwards.
CGACCCCGGAAGACAACCTAGCTGGATACGAAGCGGGCGATGTCAATCTCCTCGCGGAAAAACTGCGCGGACACGACTTCTACATAATGCACGGGAACGCGGATGATAATGTGCACTACCAGAATGTCGCTAAGCTGTACAAGGCTTTGGCGGAGCTCAACATCCCCTTCCAGCAAATGGTTAGTTGACAAACACACGGTCGCGGTCAGAAAATGTTTACATACATACATAAATCACGCCTATATCCCCGAAGGGGTAGGCAGAGGTGAACTAGGACCCACATTTCGCCAATTGTGTTAGGTCCCATGTAATAGGTGGCGAGCCTATTGCTATTTATCGGGCACAAAAGTCGCATTACATTGCTATTGCTAGGTGGTACAAGAGGAACGCTGCTGCCCATTCCTCATCATTGATTTTTCTTTAGTCGCCTTGTACGACACCCACGGGAGAGATTTGGGGTGGTGACAATTGTATTCTACTCTGCCGTCACCACACGGCAAGTTTAAAAAAAATGTTTACCAGTTTTGAAATTAGATTCTTTAACACACTTCTTTCACTATAAAGTAAAAAATGCCATATCAAGTTACTTATTGACTTATTATAGAAAGGTGTGGTTTGAAAGAAGATGTAATGACAAGGATTGAGAAAGGGATGCTCGCATGGTTTGGTCACGTCGAAAGAATGGATGAAAGGAGAATGACAAAAAGGATTTACATGGCGAAAGTGAATGGAGAAATGGCAAGGGGAAGGCCTAGGCGGATCTTTCATAATCAAATTGAAAGTCTATTGAAAAAGGGCCAGGTCAAGAGTACCCGAAACCGACGGGCATGCATGAAGAGATTGATGAGATTGGATGAAGCGAAAGAAGTATGTAAGGATCGTAGCAAGTGGAAGGGAGTGATCTCTGCCTACCCCTGTGGGAGAAGGGCGTGACGTATGTATGTATGTATGTAAGTTACTTATTACCCTTTTAAAAGTTTTTATGTAAAATGACACACCGAGAATAACAAAGAGAATATCAGTGGGCCTAACACGGGACGTCTCTCTCCACAACTTGACAGTACTTTGTCTCGTGATTTAGTTGGAGTTAGAGCGAGAGGAAAATATTTTCTTTTTCCCGAGGAGATTTTCTCTATGTCCCGTGCTACGGGGGCAGAGGTCTTTGACATTTTATCAAAATGACATTTATTTGAACGTCATTTAGACAAGAGCAAAATTTTACGAAAGAAGGTTTTCTATTATCAAACCTTGATAGTAGGCAGTCCATTTCCAAGAGCGATTGATTGAGCGATCATTAGAAAAAAGATAATTTATTGATTGTCAAATTATTATGAAATAGACGAGGTTTGTTTGGCGCGTTTCGTGGTGTCAGTCAGATTTATTTTCGATTATTCAAAAATTGTTTCAGAGTAGATTTTGTGCAGTGAAAGTGGTGTTATTTTGATGCACAAGCATCCGTGTTGATGTGCAATTATGCCGAATCATCGAAAATAAGTCTTATGATATGTTTGATGTTGTGGTAAAGATCACTATAAAAAGTGGTTTTATCCATTTCATCAAGCATCATCATGAACTCTGTTACCATTCAATTCGCGCCAAGCACTCCCTAGATGCGTTAAAATATGTGGCACCCATATTATAACGTAAAATTCATTTCATTCATACATTTCACCCACTCATTATCTCATGACTACAGATAAAATATACACTCAAGACACGGCTGTATGGGCTAGACCCTTTGCCTTCCCTTAAATACAGGGAGAATTTAAGAAAAAAAAAATTATGAAATAGACATTTAGAACTTGTGACCACACGTAGTGCAATTGTGCATGCAATTGTGATCCTTAAGGTGGTAAACAATTTCTGTCCCCGACTGTAGGTATATAAATCACACCTATCTATCTTCACAGTGTTGGTCTGCCTACAGAGGTGTATTAGCACCCACATGCTAATGCCCGTTTTCACTAACGACTCATAACATTATGTGCTTTGGTCTACCCGTCACTCTCACAATTTGCCATTAAGTATTCTCAATGAGTGAGAGAGACAGGTAGACGAAAGCAACTGCAATCGGCTTACATAGTAATCTCACTGGTCTACTTAAAAGTTCCTGATTCCTTTAAGGAGCAGAAAAAAATATTGGGGATAAAAAATTAATATCCATTTCCAAATTGAGTTAAATACAAGTGTCCGTTTTGCGCAGTAGGGTAAGGTGGCCCAAAGCGAGTATATTGCCTAAAACGGACGTCTTCCTTATAAAATTGTTTTTAAATGGTTATATTCCCACCAGCCTCATTGTCTGCTACTTTAAGTACGCAGGAAAGATTTAAAGTTCCCATCTCGCGCCTTGCGTACCGTCAACTAAATCTGATACACGATACCCGCTTTAGTGCCGTGTGGTTGACGGCAGAGCAGAATACAATTGTCACCACCCCCATCTCTCCCGTGGGTGTCGCACAAGGCGACTAAGGATAAAACAGTGATGAGGAATGTGCAACAGCGTTCTTCACATACCACCTAAAATATAGGCAATAGGCTCGCCACCTATTACATACATAAATCACGCCTATATCCCCGAAGGGGTAGGCAGAGGTGAATAACACCCCATTTCGCCATTTAGGTTAGGTCCCAAGTAATAGGTGGCGAGCCTATTACCATTTATCGGGCGCGGAAATCGCAGTAGGTTGCTAGGTGGTCTAAGAGGAACGCTGCTGCCCATTACTCATTGCTGTTTTAACCCTTAGTGATGATTTAATTGTCTTGGATGATGGCGTATAATCACTGACCTCTATTATACAAGTAGGTACGCTGGACAGTAGGTTGTCATCCAAAAAATGAAGCCAATTTGACTATCGCCATTTTGGCGCTGATGGCACTGGTTTACGAAGGTGAACGTCCACGGAACTATTAGAGAGATGCATTTGTAATGTCAAATTCAAGCAACAAACGTCAAATTTAATACCCCTGCCGCTCGATGGGGCGCTTTAACACAAGAAACATTTGTCATTTTAGTAGAAGTATTCAGTCCAGCGTATTTATATAATAGAGGTCAGTGCGTATAATGTTTAGAGTTGCTGTAACTTATTGAATGTTATCTTTCCGCAGTCGTACCCGGATGAGGCGCACAGTCTGGCCGGGGTGAACGTCCATCGATACAATACAATGAACCGCTACTGGCAAAAATGCATTGGAATGCCCCCAGGGCGCGTTTAACTATGACATTAATTGGTTACTTACTTCTGACACATTCACCGATATTGTTTTAAGCTTTTTAAGTGATCCCTTGGTACGTGCCTTAGTTCAGTCTCTGCCTTAACAGTCAAATTGAGAAAAGTAATCAAATGTTTTATTTGAAATAAACCAATTTAACAGTCTCCCCGTGACCACTAGTCACTGTAAAGTGATCCAAACGTGGGCATAAAATCACTAAGTTTCCTTATATTCGATAAGTTGTCTTATTTTAAATGTATACGACAAGAGAACATAATGTTTTAAAAAAAATATATCTAAATATAAAAATCGTTAGAATGTAAGAAAGTAATAATTACCTGAATGAATATTTAGAACCAGTCACTCAGTTTTATTTTCTTCAGGCTGAATTGCCGCGTGTCCGATTTCATAATGATATTCAACAATTCATGCAATAAGATTTGTGTTCACAATTATTCTCCTTTTGTACAGTACATTTATGTGTAAGATATTTTGATAAAAATAAGTAAATTAATATAATATTACTTTTATAAAAGACAGCGTTTCATTCTGTCCATTCATTAATTGTGATAACTTAGGTAGGTATCAATTAATTAAATTTTAGCATTATACGCATTAGTTAGCACATAAATTAACCTCCAATTAAAAAGTCTAATTTTAGATAAAATAAAAATGGTATTAAATTTTTTATTAATCTTATATATATTATTTATTTGGAGATATCGGATAAAAAAAAGTTATTGTTATTTCGATTGTATATCATAATACAAACCAAAAATTGTATTGCGACCATATGTCTGAAGTTGCTGGAAGTTGTTGAAATTGCTTGAAATTAACATTTTATTGAAGATACATTTTACTATTTAATTGATATTGATGACTGAAACAAAACAAAACCAAAAATCTGCCACTTGCCTTAATCCCACGAAACAAAGTCTATCTTATAAATTGTTCAAAATGTCCTCTACTTTCGCCTAAGCACAGTCGACTTCGGCGAAGAACACCCCGAGTTGCATTTTAACCAATAAAGAAAACTAAAACGATAATTTCAACAACTTCCAGTAACTTTAGACCTATAGTCTCCATTCAATTTTTGGTTTGTATAGTGATATACAATCATAAAACAAAAAAAAAAATCCGCTATCTCCAAATCTATTAAGATTTAAAAAAAAATTTAAATACCATTTTTATCCTTAATTAAGATCACGGTTTCTAAGATAGTTTTTCTCTATCTCTTACAGTTTAGAATTTCCCCATACTGATCCGAAAAAAAAACTTACCGTGTATACGCATATTTTTTTTTAATACAAAGTCAATTCTAGGTCTTCACAAGTAGTATCACTTACTTACGTTTTTTTTACTGCAAAGTGACTTAAGCACGCTCACGACCATTAAAAAAACAATTTCAAAAATAAAACATTTAAAAAATCAAGTCACAGCGGACTTACCTATAGCTCTTACGTTTTGTTTTATTCCGTATGATTTTAGCATTTACTTCGCAGTTTATTGTCAAAAGTGAAAGGAGATCGCTGTTATACAAACATACCATTATCGAATGGGGGACATAGTCGACCTAGTTACACCTTGGCGATAAATATTTTGTTTTGGATTCGATTAACAGTCGAATTAAACGAGAAAGTCATCGAAAATAAGAAAAACCTACCTTAGTTCAGAAACTGTTTAGACCCAACACGATCGATGAATGTGCAAGATAGTAAATGAGGTAACTGGACCTAAAAGACATTAAAGCATTCATGGTCTTTATATTAATTTTTTTACAAGATGTATTAATTTGTAAATGTTTGTTTTGTAAAGTGACGTTGGGGAATAATGAAAAAATCTTGGTCACTTCGGTTCAGCACGCAATTTCTAAAATAGTAGTGCGATTTGTCCATAATCGCTATGTAGTGTTGAACCGTCTTTGTTACTCAAGTTATATTGTAGTCGACTGTTCATTCTTATTGCTTTGGTTATACATTACCCTTTAAACACCCAGTCTCAATTTGTACGATTAAATGTTATTGACCATGCCGTCTGCTATTTCAATTTTAAAAGACGCAAAGATTTTGTCAGAAGAGTAGGTCGTCTTTTTTTTTCAGTAAAAGGGCAGCTAACGAGTCCACCCTATGGTGTTAAGTAGGTTTGAAGTCCGGATGCGAAAGCACAAAAATTACAGCAGAAAGTTAAGGGGTTAATGTTTAGATTTGCATCTTACAACGTGAAACGCTTATACAAAGATCTGGAAGTAGGCATTCTGTCAATGGGGTCGCCGGTCACCGTACGCCGGCGCCGGCGCAGCAGTGCAATCATTCGAAAGGATCTTGTATAAGAGTTGGCATAACGCGCATGGCGGCAATAGTTACGTCAATGTTAATGAAATGAGAGTGTAAGTTTTTGCTAGTTCATCTTCCGCACGTGTTTTAGTTGTTGTAGACATGTAAAGAAAGTAGACAGGGCCTGTTAAATCCCACTTAACAGTAATCATCTTGCTGGTCTGTTACTAACAGTGAATAGGGTAGAATGAAGATGATGATGTTATGTTTTTGAGAGAAGGTAAAACTACGTCTGAGTTTAGGAACACACGTTAAGTCGTTGGTCCCGGCTGCATCTCCTGTCGTTATAGCTACCGTCCTGCAATGGACTCAAATGGTGAGTTACTACCGATTCTCCCTATATTCCTCCACGGGAAGGCCTGTTTTGAAGTCCAAGCAGTACCTAAGCATCAAAGGACTTTTAATGAGAAGTATAGACAAATGATACCACGAACACAGCGTAAACAATTAATATTGCATTTACATTACGTAGGTTTCGGCCTAGTGAGCGTTTCATTTGCAAAATTAAATGTCAACTTCCTGGTAGGTAAGTATAAATATGAGATCGATATAAACCAGTTATGTAGGTTCAAGCTATATAAATAAAAAATAAGTGCAAATTAGCTTGTGGTAAGGAATCCTCGCTGATGTTAAGTGGAGCAATATTTGACATTAAATGGCCTTCACTAGCATTAATTGGAGCTTTCCCTTCAATAAAAATCGTATCAGCTATACCTAAGCCAAATAATTCCAAAAAAATATATTATATACGTGATATACTAATATGTATGTAAAATTTGCGAATGCCTTAATTAAAGAATGTTTATTCCCCATTGGTTTGGTTCATCGACATCATTGATTATCTTCATGCCCTCCGTCCAAGTTACCTGGGTCGGCGCACTTAGTTTCCTCTTCCATTCATATCGGTCAGACGAGTTTTCCATTCACTTCCTTCTGATTCATATTATTGTAGCCGAAAAGTTAGATGTTGCCTGTATTTTACTTCATCGGTTTGGAGATCCTTGGGGGAGACCTATGCCCAACCGTGGGCTGAAATGTTAATAATTTTTCTTTAGTTGGCAATATTCTGTTTTAATTTTGTTATGCTAGCTATGGATCAATTTACGGGATCTTGACAACAGAACTATACAAAAATCACTGCCTAGCTTTTACCTTAGCATTATTATACAAATACAAAGTGATTGACGTGCTCATGTATCTACCTACGTACCATAACTAAAGTCATTAATTAAAGCACAAAATGATACTCATCCAATTATTATACATCACTGGTTCATAACAATAGCCGTTTGTCAGTCTAGTTGTCGTAAGTATTAAATTAATTACTACTGATAGTCCAGACCTAATTGCTACTTATATTATTGGGCTAGGCGAGGGTGATTACACGAATTCACATCACAATGGATAATATTTTAAAATAAGTTGTTTCTGGTGATATGCCTTCCGTTGCGATGCTAGAGAATGCTTGAATGCAAGGCCAGGAAGCCACCATATTCCTCTGCCTATCAATAACACCTACAAAGTCTGGAAAAACAGCAGATTAAGCGCTTACGTTATAAATACAGACTACTGTACTAGTATCACACTTATTTATCCCCGAAGGGGACGCAGAGGTGATTAATCAACCACGTTTCCCATGTGATCGTGATCCCATGTAGGTACCTATTATGTTGTAAGCCTATTGCAATTCACCGGGAACTCTTATTGCAGCAAATTGATAGATGTTGCTGTTAGTAATTTGCCCTACACCATTCGGGTGCCCCAAGGTGCTTGTTTGTCTACACCGGGCAATCTCACTTAGTCGACTTTTACGACACCCTGGGGCTGGCATATTCTACGTTTTTTTCGCTCCCAGGCCAGCATGGAATATTAAATCAACAACGATTGGAAGATCAAAAGCCTGAACCCAAGCGTTCTCTAAGTGAATTATAGTCAGTGAATCTGACCATTCGACCAAACCTGCCGTCTGTTGTGACCTTGGTCCTACGCAAACTTGACACTGACTAATCTTGTAGGCCTAGCCCCACCACTTGACAGTGTTTTGTCTCGGGATTTAGTGGGAGTTAGAGCGAGAGGAAAATATTTCTTTTCCCCGAGGATGTTTTGTCCACGTCCCGTACTACGTGGGCTGAAGGGACAAATTTTACGCAGTCAAGTATTAGGTACGCCCGTGGGGCTTCTCACATCTTGCTCGTACTCGTAGGTAGCCCTCATTATCCTATCACTGTTCGAAGGCAACCAGAGGCCACAAGTGGCCACTAGAGGATGTAATCTTGTCATTATACCAATTGAATTTGTGAATTTGCGTAGAATTACACAGTTGCAACACCGCGTTGTCTATGGCAACAGGAAAATGGTTTAATGCCGCGAGAACTTCGCGCCATTATCGGCTAGTCTGACACCATGCAACGTTTGGAGATTGCTATCTATACTAGCTATATATAATCTATATAAAGCTGAAGAGTTTGTTTTTTTGGTTGGTTGGTTAAACGCGCAAATCTCAGAAACTACTGGTTCAAATTGAAAAATTATTTTTGCGTTGGAAGGCGTATAGGCTATATAACAACCGACATTAACGCGAGGGATAGCTGACAGTAATGATTCCACGTATCGTTGACTCTTTAAAATGTTTTTCATTTTTTTCAAGAGCAGAATACAATGTCACCATCCCCAATCTCTGCCGTTGGTGTCGTACCTATACCTGTTCACCTAGCAATATAAGCTCATCACCTATTTTATGGGACGTAGGTGACATATTTGGCGAAACGTGGGTATTTCACCACCTCTGCCTACCCCTTCCCGGATAATACTTAGGCGTCATTACATAGGCTTAGTATGCATTTTAATAAGAGCTTAGAAAAATATTATTGATGATCTCCTCCATAATTTTAATTAGTTAATATTCGTTAATAGCAACCTTCAAATTAAAAGATTGAAACGCATAGATACAAAATGGATAATATGTCATGCGTACCTCGTATTCTCAAGCGTGCATTATTATAGTCAGTACTTCGAGTTTAATAAGGTCATTGATCCTTACAAGTCGTTCAACAAACAGTTTCGGGGCCTGTATAAGCAATAACCAGCAAGTAACGAGCATTTCACGAGAGAGAAATTATTGTTGATGTTTTTTCTTTTAACTCCTTGGCTGGTTAAGGGTGTTACCACACCAATCGATCGATCGATGGTCGGTCGATACTCTTATTTGACGTCGGTCGATTGGTATGGTTCGGAATTGTTAAAGTAAAAGATATCGGTCGACGTCGACTATTACAATTATTCGTCGATTGGTGCCGTCCGAGGAGCTCTCTAGCGCGATGGCATAGCGCGCTTGCATAACCTAAGCAATGTTCGCTAAGGCCAGTCATTGGACGGATGACCAAAAATTTACTATCTCGAGTTCCTCCGTGCTTCGGAAGCCACATGAAGCCGTTGGTACTCATCAACCCGCACTAGGCCAGCGTGGTGGGTTAAGGCCCATTCTCCCCATATTATTCTATACATAGATAAGACCTGTGCCCCTGCAGTGGGGACATTAAAAGGCTGGTGAAGATGATGATGGAGACGTCGATCGAAAATCGATCAATTGGTGTGGTAACACCCTGTAAAGGATCGCCGCAGTAGCCGGCGGCCGGGCGCCGCGACAGGCGACGGCGACAGTTGATGCGCGTGCGACGCCCGCCGCGGTAGTGTGTGCGTGTGACAGTGCTGGCTGGATTGGACCACTTTATTTTCATTGAGGGCCCACGTCCTGTGGTTGGTCACGTGACAATAACATGGTGAGCATTTTGAACACTCACAAAATGTGGTGTGTAGGTAGGTACTTTCACAGATTTGCTTTCGCATTAGAAGTTTGATTTGGCATTTAAATACTTATATGTATTTTTTATAAGTTTTTGAATTAAAATGGATATTTTATTAGGCAATATTGTTTTGATAATAATATATTTTTTTTAATAAACATATGTACTTAATGTATATTTAATAAGTATAGGTACTAGAATATGTAATACATATACCTACATCAAATTATTTAAGTAAATATATTTAAAATTCTTAAATTTTCTTTAAATTAATTTGAGCGTTTTGCTCAATGAAGGCGTGGTTTATTGCGGACGTTCTTGACTTTTTACATAAAAAAATACGCAAAACATTGTGTCGAGAAAACAATAGACGAAAAGTTCTGTACCAAGTCATAAAACTCATTTGATGGCAGGGTAAGTAAAACAGCTGTTCATTATCCATCAACTATATTAATTAGCGAAATCATTCATCTAGTAGAAGCTTTGTGATTATTACTTCTAATGTCGCGTTTGTAGGTATTGAATTTATTCGATCTGTGACATAACACTCGAAGCTAAGATGTTGATAACGAATTCAATAATGTTTTACATAAGAAATCCTGCCTAACATACATGGTAGGTAGGTGATTTGTATTAATATGGAATTTATGCAGCAAATTATCTTAATACATACATAGGTACATACATAATTCACGCCTATATCCCCGAAGGGGTAGGCAGAGGTGAACTAGCACCCACGCTTCGCCAATTATGCTAGGTCCCATGTAATAGGTGGCGAGCCTATTGCCATTTATCGGGCACAAAAGGCGCAGTACTTTGCTAGGTGGTAGGTATAAGAGGAAATCTGCTGCCCATTCCTCATCACTGATTTATCCTTAGTCGCCTTGTACGACACCCACGGGAGAGATTTGGGGTGGTGACAAATGATTCTACTCTGCCGTCACCACACGGCACAATTATCTTAATAATAATCATAATAATTTCTTAAGTAGAATATATCTATAAGTTTTTTGGGACAAAACATTATTCTGAATGTTCCCACTTCATAATCATGGGGTCCTCCGCCTTTGTGAGGCTGGCTGCAAGGGATGAACCCAGGGGACCTTAACCTCCCGGTGTTATAACCGCCGTCTAAGCGATGGGGCTCCCCTTTGCGTCCCTGTGCTCGCGCCACGGTGTGACCATGCCGTATGGTTTGCCGTAGGGCTAGACCCTACACAGCGCCATCGCCAGCGAGAGGACACCGATTTATGCCATGTACCCGAAGAGGAGGAATAACGTCGTGATTTAGCGTGCTCGGTCTGCGATTGCGCAAACTAAGCAATGTTTGCTCAGTTGAGCAAAATTATTAAACTATCCGGAATTCCTCAGTGCCCTGAATCTGCAGTCGTTAGTTCCCAAGGAGAGTATAGGGTGCAGGGTTGGACTGTGGATCTTATCAAACAGGGAAATATATCTTAGTGATGTTTTCTTATATTTGCACGAGCACTACACATTTGACATAAAACAACTTTTACGGATAAGACTCGCGTATAATTTGGTGTTTGGCCCCCCGTGACCACGGCCACTGTATAGTGATCGAAACGTCGGGTTAAATAATTAATATGCCAAACACCAAATTATACGCGAGTCTTATCCGTAAAAGTTGTTTTTCATCCCACCATCTCGGAAAAAGCGTTTTTGCTCTTCGATATCTGAGTGCAAAAGCCGTTTTTATCCTCTAGAGGTTAAAGTAAATTTGAATTTAGAACATCGTGTGCAATGAGTTTGTGAATTCAAAACATCATTATACATATTTATTTCTACCTCCATGGTGCCGAAATTGTCATGCAACCTATTAAAATTTGTTAAAAACTCAGACTCGGAACCTTCTTGGTGTACTTTTTTTGTAATTTGCTTTGCGCGCGCCATTTTCTTTTCACGTCACAAATTTGTTAAAACCTAGGAGTTCCGTGACGGTCAATCAGCTTGGCGTCAATCTTGCTTTAAACATTTTGATCGTCTACAACGCTTGCTGGATGCTTGAGTCAAGCATTTAAAAGCTTTTTAGGTCTGTTTGATTTGTTTACGCTAGCAACGGAACAAAAACATACAGAAAATCAACGTGCTTGACTCAAGCTGATTGACCGTCTCGGAACTCCATTAGGGACGGTAATTTTTATTAGGGACTTACAGGTGTGTCTGGATGAATGTTGCGGGTGTGGCTGGGTGGATGGGTGGCTGTTGGAGGTGTGTCTGGGTGAATGGGTGTTTTGAGGGTGTGTCTAGGTGAATGAGTGTTTTGTTGGTGTGTATGGGTGAATGGGTTTTTGTGGTTGTGTCTGAATGGATGGGTGAGTATTGTGGGTGTTTCTGGGTGATTGGGTTTTTTTTGGGTGTGATTAGGTGTTTTGTGGGTGTTTCTGGGTGATTGAGTGTTTTTTGGGTGTGATTGGGTGTTTTGTTGGTGTTTCTGGGTGAATGGGTGTTTTGTGGGTGTTTCTGGGTGAATGGGTGTTTTGTGGGTGTTTCTAGGTGAATGGGTGTTTTGTGGGTGTTTCTGGGTGAATGGGTGTTTTGTGGGTGTTTCTGGGTGAATGGGTGTTTTGTGGGTGTTTCTGGGTAAATGGGTGTTTTGTGGGTGTTTCTGGGTGAATGAGTGTTTTGTGTGTGTTTCTGGGTGAATGGGTGTTTTTTGGGTGTTTCTGGGTAAATGGTTGTTTTGTGGGTGTTTCTGGGTAAATGGGTGTTTTGTGGGTTTTTCTGGGTGAATGGGTGTTATGTTGTGGAAGTTTCTGGGTGAAAACAGAAACTGTTGTGATTGTATTTTTTTTTTTGTATTTTGCAATTTCCTCGTTGGGGGGGATAAAAAGTTACGTGTTGCACTCGAGTGCAAAGATTTTTCACCTTGTGCTCTTTTGATTCCCTCGCTATCGCTCAGGATTCTAATTTTTGAATCACTCGCTACGCTCGTGATTCAATTTTAGAATCCTTCGCTGGCTCGGTCATCAAAATTGAGCACGCGGTTAAAAAACAACTTTGCACTCACGTACAACAAATAACTATTATTTCATATCTTAGTGATCTGCAGCTCCGGTAAGACTACGGCAGCGTGACTCCCTCTGGAGATACCTGCCATCGAGAAACTCCTAAATGATAATGAAATGAAATGGTCGAATGCAAGGCTTGAAGACAGATCTTTGGCCTTTGCCCTCCTCAAAAACCTAGTAAAAAACTTATAACTCTAACTAGGCCAATAGTTTAAGCTCTTTAAAAAAAACGATAAGTCATTTCCTTCATCTTGGATTTAAGTCCTTGCTAGGAGCTTCCCAGACTGCAACCAGCTTCTGCATGATGCCTCAACGTTCTATCTAGACTTTCAAATAAAATCAACTCAAACTAATTAGGGTTCACAACTTTGCAAGTAAACGTATATGCAGCATTAGTAAAAACAAACGGTCTCACAGCACAATTGTTGTAGCCTCACATTCAAGGTTACAAGCATGCACAAGGCCTGAGACGCTGGTATTGTCTGGAAACCTATGTAAATTATTTTTCCGGCAAAGTTAAGTTATTTTAACAATAAGATATCGAGTCAGCAGCCTAGATGGCAAGTTATGCAATAATATTACTTCACCAGTCAATTTTCACCCTTAACTTATTTAGCGAATAGAGCAAAAGTAATCAATAATTGGAAAGTTTGTGTTGTTGAACATTTTTTTTTAAATACTAGATAATTTTAATGGTTAGTAGCAAATAGGAACGAGCTATATTTAAAAAGGAACTTGATTTATTATATTTTAAGAAAATTATTAAAATCTAATTCCAAACAACACCATACTACATACATACACCATAACGATTTTGCCGAAAATATAAAGTGTGTAGTAAACTAAATTTTTTTGTACAAAATTGCAATCGATTACGTAAAACTTTGTGCGATGTTTGGAACGAATTACACAACTGATACATAAATTTTAAAAAACAATATACGCTTACCTATGATTTTGTTATGCCATACAAGTCAGTACAATAAACCATAGGTCAGCTTACCACAAGCTTTCAAAATTACTCAACGAGTCCAACACTAAAAGGTTGAGAACCAAATTGTGAATTAGTCGGTATCGTTAAACTTAGCGTGCGAGCGATAGTTGGCTTGCAAAACGTTTAAGCGCAACCTTATTCAAGGAAGCCGTGTGGTGACGGCAGAGTAGAATACAATTGTCACCTCCCCAAATCTCTCCCGTGGGTGTCGTACAAGGCGACTAAGGATTAATCAGTGATAAGGAATGGGCAGCAGCGTTCCTCTTATACCTACCACCTAGGCTAGCAATGTAGTGCGACTTTTGTGCCCGATAAATGGCAATAGACTCGCCCCACATGGGACTTGATATAGTTGACAAAACGTGGGCGCTAGTTCACCTCTGCCTACCCCTTCGGGGATATAGGCGTGATTTATGTTTGTATGTATGTATGTTATTCAAGGAATTTGCATAACAACAAACCAACTACAACAAACGACTGACAGGACAAATGAAAAAATCTCTCAATCTACATATTTATTGTAGACATCGCTGTCACAAGACTTAAATGTTTGAATTTGAAAAACATTGATATTACGCAAAAGTGATGTTTGATTTTTATTCAATCTTCTCCCTACCTGGTTGGCGCAGTATGTTTCCACTTCCATTATTCCATCGGTAGACGTCATCAAGCCATCCACTCCATTTTGATTCACATCTTCCATCACGCCGGAAAGGTGTTACTTTGGGCTAGATGATAGGTGTGAGTGTAAAAATATTTATTTATTACCTTCTCTCTACAGAAATGCAAGGTTAAGTACTGCATTTCCGTAGAGGTCCTACAAAGATTCTTCTACCTTCTACCTTCGAGATTTCTATAGTCCACTGAGCGGCTGTCCCTAATTTGTAAGCTAGATTTCAAAGAGTATAGCACTACGTGCTAGTTTTATCGCGAATATCCACGTGTGCAACATTCCCACATATTCATGTGGGTATTTAAATGTAAAGTAGCACGTTAAGTAATAAGTTTAAGATAGGAAAAACAACAAAATTATTATTTGTATAAATTGTGCATCTGTTTATCCTGTTTTACATTGTAAAGTACTCGTGTATTGCATTTTACAATACCTGACAATGTTTTTCAGCGTTCTAGATAAAAAAGTCAATTTATTTTAAAATTGGAAAAACAAATTGAGCAAGTGCATAATGTCTACTAAGAATGAGTTCTTTTCTGTAATATCAAAATAGCGGCGTTATTAAGCTTAAAAATATTGATCAAGCTAGATGGGTACCTCAAATTTTTTTCAGAATTGTTTTATAGTCATCAGCACGTCAAGTTATCACGATATCATCATCATCATCATCTCATCATCACTAGCCCTTTAATGTCCCCACTGCTAGGGCACGTGCCTTCCCTATGGATGGAATAATATAGGGAGATTGGGCCATAACCCACCACGCTGGCCCAGTGCGGGTTGGTGGGTATTAACGACTGCAGATGCAGCCGGGACCACCGGCTTAACGTGCCCTCTGAAGCACTCAGGAACTCGCTATAATACATTTTTGGTCACCAATCCAATAACCGGCCTTAGCGAATTTGCTTCGTTTACGCAATCGCAGGTTAAGCGCGCCGTGCCACTGCGCTAGCGAGCTATCACGCTAAGTCAAATTAAAATATTTTAGTTAAGATTGACAATCGAATGGACAAAAAAGTTATTAAATACGATAGTGAGAATTTAATTATCATTCGATTCAATGACGATGCTTTTAGCTTTTATAATGAAACAAAAACTAAAATTGCTTTAATTATTTTATTTTAGGGCGATTATAGAATGTCTGCTGAAAAAGAACATTTTTAATAGTTATTTGTTGTACGTGAGTGCAAAGTTGTTTTTTAACCGCGTGCTCAATTTTGATGACCGAGCTAGCGAAGGATTCTAAAATTGAACCACGAGCGTAGCGAGTGATTCAAAAATTAGAATCCTGAGCGATAGCGAGGGAATCAAAAGAGCACAAGGTGAAAAATCTTTGCACTCGAGTGCAACACGTAACTTTTCATCCCCCCCAACGAGGAAATTGCAAAATACAAAAAAAAAATACAATCACAACAGTTTCTGTTTTCACCCAGAAACTTCCACAACACCCTCCCTTTAACCCAAACACACTCTCAACACCCACCCAGAAACACCCACAACATTCACACCCATCCACTCAGACACACCCAAAAAACACCCATTCACCCAGAAACACCCACAAAACACCCATTCACCCAGAAAAATCCACAAAACACCCTTTCACCCAGAAACACCCACAAAACACCCATTTACCCAGAAACACCCAAAAAACACCCATTCACCCAGAAACACACACATAACACTCATTCACCCAGAAACACCCACAAAACACCCATTCACCCAGAAACACCCACAAAACACCCATTTACCAAGAAACACCCAAAAAACACCCATTCACCCATAAACACACACAAAACACTCATTCACCCAGAAACACCCACAAAACACCCATTCACCCAGAAACACCCACAAAACACCCATTCACCCAGAAAAATTCACAAAACACCCATTCACCCAGAAACACCCACAAAACACCCATTTACCCAGAAACACCCAAAAAACACCCATTCACCCAGAAACACCCACAAAACACCCATTTACCCAGAAACACCCAAAAAACACCCATTCACCCATAAACACACACAAAACACTCATTCACCCAGAAACACCCATTCACCCAGAAACACCCACAAAACACCCATTCACCCAGAAAAATTCACAAAACACCCATTCACCCAGAAACACCCACAAAACACCCATTTACCCAGAAACACCCAAAAAACACCCATTCACCCAGAAACACACACATAACACTCATTCACCCAGAAACACCCACAAAACACCCATTCACCCAGAAACACCCATTTACCCAGAAACACCCAAAAAACACCTATTCACCCAGAAACACACACAAAACACCCATTCACCCAGAAACACCTACAAAACACCCAATCACACCCAAAAAACACTCAATCATCCAGAAACACCCACAAAACACCTAATCACACCCAAAAAAAACCCAATCACCCAGAAACACCCACAATACTCACCCATCCATTCAGACACAACCACAAAAACCCATTCACCCAGACACACCAACAAAACACCCATTCGCCTAGACACACCCTCATAACACCCATTCACCCAGACACACCTCCAACAGCCACCCATCCACCCAGCCACACCCACAACATTCATCCAGACACACCTTGTAAGTCCCTAATAAAAATTACCGTCGTGAAAAGAAAATGGCGCGCGCAAAGCAAATTACAAAAAAAGTACACCAAAAAGGTTCCGAGTCTGAGTTTTTAACAAATTAAAATAGGTTGCATGACAATTTCGGCACCATGGAGGTAGAAATAAATATGTATAATGATGTTTTGAATTCACAAACTCATTGCACACGATGTTCTAAATTCAAATTTACTTTAACCTCTAGAGGATAAAAACGGCTTTTGCACTCAGATATCGAAGAGCAAAAACGCCTTTTCCGAGATGGTGGGATGAAAACATAATTTTTCCATCTGACCATCCTCTACCTCCAACTTCCTTCCTTAAAACCATAAAACAGAGAAAGTAGTAAGTTTTACTGTTCTGTGCTTAAAACAATTCAACTGTTCTGTGCTTAAAATATAAAGTATTTTTACATTTATTAAAACAATGTTAAAACCCCATGTATTTGGAAAAAGAGGAACGAAGGGGTCTTCGGATGAAATATGAATGGGCATCATTGAGGCCAAGGTGTATTAATCCCACATAGATGATACTGCTGGTGCCACCTCTGTGATGTGTACGTAAACAATACCCCCCCCCGCCCCCCAGTGAACGTAATTGGTCTAATTTCAATCTAACGTTACCTATTCTAAAAAAATATTATATGTAATATACCCTTTTTAAAAATTACGCTCTCACGCACTTAAGCAATTTTATTTCCACAATTCACAATTCCTTAAAATCTAATAAATCCAACCACGTCTACGAGTTAAAAATACAGTAGCAGTATCGCAGTCCGCTACACTGGGGTCGGTGTAGTAGGCTTCCTCTTCCATTCACATCGGTCAGACGTCATCAAACCATCCACTCCCTTTTGATTCATATTCGTAGTCATTCATAAAATTATTCCGCATCTTGGACAAAGATTTTGCTCATAAATGAGTTACGGTTTATTTATGATAATATATCTTTGATTTAATAAAAGCGTGTAATGTTGGAAAAAATAGTAAAATAGGTATAGTATTGTTTCTGAATTAGTAACACGTTGAGCTCATGAAGAATGTAAAAACCGTAAAAAATTTAAAATTTTACGCTTTACAGCAATACCGATTTGAATCTAAGATATTTTTTCGCTGTGTTACAATTTTATGTCGACAGGCTTTAATATCTTAAGCTTATACTTGTAATAGCTGTCTTGTACGTAGATTTAATCAAACATAACTTTACTTGGAAGAATTTGTCCTACAAATATAAAAAAACAATGTTTCATTATGGCATGGAAAGCCTTAAAAACCAGTACCTATTTACTTAGCAAAATTGTTTATAGAAAAAAATGCCTTTCTACAATTTATGCTTAACCGACGAACATTGCTCTGTCCTTCAATTTTATACAATCACTTATCTTCACGCAGCACACACATTACAAAATCAACAATTGAAATTAATGAGAATGTTAGTTGTTAATAAACAAATTGTAAATAACTGGAAACACAATATTTTAAATCGAGTGTGAAGGTTTACATACGCCAGGAGTGTTGAGAAACAAGATACCTAGTTAAGAAAAACCATTTAGTTGTTATACTGAATGATATTTTGTTTCCAGCAGGATATAATTGCTGTAACACCGACTATGTCTTATTACTGTTAAGTTAGAAAAATACATAATTTCCATTTTCTAGTGAATACAAAAACAGTATGTTGATATTATTATATTATTTGGCTGTAAAAATTGCCGTGTAGTAACTGTAGAGCAGAATAGAGTTTGAAAACTTTCGTCAGTGTCATAGCTAAATACATACCTAGAGCATATTAATTCCCGAAAGGGTAGGCTAGGTAGGAGATGAACTAACACCCATGTTTCGCCGATTATATTACGTCCCGTGTAATAAATAGGTGATCAGCTTATTGCCTTCTATTGGGCACGTAAATCGCAGTTTATTATTAGGTGGTATATGAGTAGCAATGCTGCTGCCCATTAGTCGTCACTGACTCACTGTCTCAACCCTTAGTCGCCTTGTACGGCACCCACGGGAGAGATTGGGGGATAGTGGCAATAATTATTACATTCAGCTCTGAGGACACCACACGGTTAAGTGTACCTATTACATAAGCCTCGAGATCACCAAAACGTAAAATAACTGATTAGAAGATAACCACCAGTTTATGACAGTTCTTCCATACGATAGAATGTCAAAAACCGAAGTTTAAATAATAATCGCCTGTTTAAATGTTGGCGAACTCCAGCCTTAGTTTAATTAATTATGTTCGGGTTCTGCGTGAATTACTCACTTTCGGTCACAGTTACCGCTTCAGGGATTAACAGGTGTGCTTTAAGTATGTATGAGTATCGAATAGCCATATACAGTAGGTATAGCTGGAAATTCGATGTTTACTGTAACATATGTATTGTTCCGCAATGAAGTAGTTTTACAATCTGTCGGGGGATATTTATTTGTAAGCTTTTGTGTTCCATTATATTCATTGTACTGCTGCCAAGTAAGTTGGAGTCGTTTTATTCCGTTACTTGGCGAGGAACGTTCGTTATCATAGCCAAATCTATATCACGGCTGGTTGCGGGATTTCCACACGGTTCGATGGAATTTTGTAGATTTTAATGGT
The DNA here is from genome assembly GCA_963931975.1 of Cataclysta lemnata. Taxonomy (NCBI): domain Eukaryota; kingdom Metazoa; phylum Arthropoda; class Insecta; order Lepidoptera; family Crambidae; genus Cataclysta; species Cataclysta lemnata. The sequence goes on along the minus strand of OZ008341.1, from coordinate 13,021,361 downwards.
AGATATTTGTGGTAAATTTTCTATTATAAGTTAGGTCTCGAGGGTTTGTTTATGTTTGGAATTCTATTTGCATTGTAACATTTTGCACCCACACTTATTAGTTAAGGAACAATAGTCTTTAAGCAGGCGTGATTGGGCGCTCAAAAATGTCAGAATACTCTGATTATATTTTTTCAAAAAATTTGCGACAATACTTTTGCATCATGCTGTCTGTATGGACTGCTTTCTTTGTTGTACCATCATACTCATCACCATCTATCAACTATCTAATTGATAGATAATTATGATAGCTTATTACTATTAATTATTAATAAGCTATTAGCTTACGGAATATCTATCCGTATGACGTTAACTACAGCTTTATTGACCTACGACTAACTTACTGCGCTATAACTGTTCGCAATGCGATCAATGCGGCTTATCTACAATGTCCACTTGCACATAACATCTAATCAACATGAAATCTGGGTTTAGGCCATTAATTGATTAAAACATCATTGTATCATTTTCAGTTTGTTTTAAATCGACAGAAACTGAATGATTGCTTAAGCCCTGAATAAAGTTAAACCTAGATTAAAAAGTTTTGCGGAAGTGGACCTTAAGATGTATCATTGCCGTATGATCGATTATCCTTAGGATTCCTTAGAGAACTGAACAAAAGTTAAAAAGTCTTAAAAATTGAAGAGCTTTTGTAATTGTAATATAATAATAATTCTATCTAAGAATACAATTGTCATCACCCCAAATCTCTCCGGTGGGTGTCGTACAAAACGACTATGGATAAAACAATGATGAGGAAATGGGCAGCAGCGTTCCTCTTATGCCACCTAGCAATGTACTGCAAATTTTGTGCCCGATAAATGGCAACAGGGTCGCCACTATTACATAAGACCTAACATAATTGGCGAAACATGGGTACTAATAATTCACCTCTGCCTACCCCATCGGGGATATAGGCGTGATTTATGTACATATGTATAATAATTGTAGTTATAGTTTGTAAATATAAACCATCTTTCGGTTATTTGTCCCGTAACTTAACCTAATGCATCTTCCACCAGGAATCCAGAACAGTGCACCTACTGTTGCTGGCGGCGTTGCTGTGCAGCCACACGGAGTCGTCTCCCTCCCCCCTGGAGCTGAAGACGTTCACCCTGGAAGAGGTGATACCGTTAAAGGATTTCTACCCGGAGAGGCTCACCGTCCAATGGATCTCAGGTATGTTAAAGACTTTGTATTACTCAATTCGATTAGATTTCCCGTTTGGAACCAAAATGAGATCAGCCTAGCTAGCATGACCACCCAAATTCGATATGATAAAGCCATTTATCGCTTTGAACTGTAGAAAATTCAATATTTTTTTACAGTTCAATGCGATAAATGGCTATATCATATCGTGTTTTGGTGGTCATGCAAGCCGGGCAGAGCGTTAAACCCCATAGAATCTTTTGGTAGGCAAACGTAAAACAAGATTACTCTAATTACCTGCCTCAATATTTTAGATTTGCGTCAGATTATCTCTGGTTAATTATTAGCCATTAACTGGGAACACGGTTACGAAGTAATCTGTGGTTTTAATATAATTAAGCGGCACAATTGTTTCTCAAAGGCAGACGTTAAAAGTAACAGTTTAAAATCTAAATGATCTCAGATCCTTTAATCTATTAAATTATAATATGCTTTTTTAGAGAAACCTAATATTTTAATTTTAATTTGCCATTACCACACGAACATTTGAGGGATATCAATCAAACAGTCGCTTTCTATATTGAAATAGTATATTTTTATATTAAAATATTAGAAATAGTAACAATTAAATTGCCGTTTAAAAAGTAATATAATTGTAAAGGCCACTGAACCGTCATTATTGGACTTCACGACATGCCTAACCTCCATACAAAAACAAGAATTGACAAAACCTTCTAAATTTAATCTTGCTTATAAACTTTAAAACCCATTTGATCTCCGCAAGAAAGTCATGCCCCGACTCCCATTGGATGGATCTCATTATAACGTGCATATAAACATATATGCCCGAAGCCGTAAAATAAAGCTGAACTTAATGTATTTTTCTTTCAGACACAGAATTTATTCGCAGAGAGCCAGGTGTTGGGATACTAAAATTTGACGCCTTGTCTCACTCATTCACTACGCTCATGAGTGAGGCGGAATTGGTGAGTAGTCCTAGTAAGTCTTTCTCTTTCTGACATCACCGAGGTTGGCACACTTTGACTGTTAATTGTTATACTTCAGGGCATTTTCCAGATTTTCTCACCTGAATATTGTCACAGGTTGCAAAGTATGACTAAATTAACTTTATTTCTCGTGTGCCGATGGGAGAGCAGTATGCAATTTTTGCCACCCCCATTCTGTGACGCGAGTGTTGTGTAAGACTATGGGTAAAGACAGCAATGCGTGATGAGCATCACAATTCCTCTTATACCACCTAACAACATACAGCGATAATATGCATGCCCAAAAGATGGCATTAGACTCACCCCCATTAAAATGTTTGCTCAATTAACATAAATCACGCCTATATCCCCGAAGGGGTAGGCAGAGGTAACTAGCACCCACGTCTCGCCAATTATGTTAGGCCCCATGTAATAGGTGGCGAGCCTATTGCCATTTATCGGGCACAAATGTCGCAGTACATTGCTATTGCTAGGTGGTATAAGAGGAACGCTGCTGCCCATTCCTCATCGCTAATTTATCCTTAGTTGCCTTGTACGACACCCACGGGAGAGATTTGGGGTGGTGACAATTGTATTCTACTCTGCCGTCACCACACGGCTTTGCTCAATTAACGACTTGCCTATAATTATACCTTGTTCATTCTTTAATAATATTCAATGCTACTGATCTTTTGTCATTGCTGTGGCCAGTTGAAAATATTACAAGTACATAAATAACCGCTTATTGTCTTTTGTATCGTCGGAAATCTTTATTTGGAACTTGAACTGCACGCCCACTGCATACCGACCGCAAAATCGGGCTGCATGGTTGGTTGACAGTTTCATTGCAGTTTGATTTCATTGACGACAGGTTTGGTCGAAGATCACTGGCCAAGACGTATATATGTGGCGAGCCTATTGCTATCTATAGGCACGAAATCGCACTTAGTTGCAAGGTGGCTCACCATCACGCATCGTTGTCTTGTTGACCTTTAGTCGTATTGTATGACACCCGCGGGAAGGATTGGGGTTGGTAACTATTGTTTTCTGCTTTGACACACGCCATACGGCATTTAAATAACACGGAAATAATATTGTATTCATTAAAAAACTAAATGAGTTTCGGAAAACCTATGTTGAGGTTCAATGAAATATGTCAACTATAATTAGGGATAATTTGTTTTGCCAAAAACCGTAAATAGCGGATTTCGCTAATGTTTAATTGTCAATTAATGTATTATGTAGTATATTAGTGATGCCAATTGCCACAAGCTTTTGTATAAGTTTGGAATGTCATTTGGCCATTGATGCAGTTATTTGTGAACCACCAAAACATAATTCATCGCTTCCGTCGTGGTTACAAATTAGGGGAATAAAATGGTTAGTGGAATTCTAAAATAATTTGCAAATATAAACAAATTACTTATATCTGGGCCAGTTCACGTGACTCATAAGTAATTTTCAAACCAGAAGTGAAAATTAAGTATGGTAGAAGAAGCTTGAAAGTAAAATAAATGCAGTAGAAATGAGAGCGTTGAGGTGAACGACTGGGGTAAGGCTGAGCGATACTCTGTACAAAAATGCGAAAAGAAAGGTGTGGTTTAAAAGAAGATGTAATGATAAGATTTGAGAAAGAGATGCTCGCATGGTTTGGTCACGTAGAAAGAATGAGTAAAAGTTGAATTACAAAAAAGGCTTTCTATGTCGGAAGAGAATCGAGAAATGGGAAAAGGAAGATATAGGCGGATCTTTCAAAATCAAGAAAAAACACTGCCAATTAAATTAAGTTTGTTTCTTAACAAAATGCTAAAATAATTGAGTTTATGTCAAATACTACGATATTGTAAATTTGCCACGGGTTCGGCAAAGTTTAAATAAAAACCTTAAATTATTATACTTCCTTATATCGGAACCTACCAGCAGACGCCAACGTTTACACAGATGTTTAAAATTATTAATTTAAAACAAATTTTGCCAAGTTTGTCGTAAAGTGGAATATTGATTGACATAAATTTACATTACATTTAACCGTGTTGTGACGACAGGGAAGAATACAATCGTCTACCACTGCGGTTGTCGTGGGCATCGTACAATATGTCTAAATATAAGTTCTTGGTGAACCGCCTAGCAACTATACGCTCCCGGTGAATGGCTATAGCTTCGCCATTACGTTTACCTGGAATAAGCAAATAGAGGGTGTTAAAACACCTCTGTCTACTCCTTAGGGGAGAAATACATGATTTATGTATGTCTGTAAAATACAGTTAGGTACCAGATGCTGAACTATATAGTTTAGCTTCCAGTGATTCCGTTCCGTAGAATAGATAATATAGCATTAATTGCTAGTCTTCAAACCCTTGAAATATAAATTATAGTTAGATAAAGAAGTTTTTATTTTAATAATAAGCCGCAACTAGCTAAACAATACTATAAGCAGGCATATGGGAAAGTGGCCTAAAATTGATATACCGCTTAAAGCAGGCACCTCGTTTCCAAAATGTTTTCCATAATATACCCAAGGGGACAGGTAGGAATCTAAAATTAGACGTTGTACTTCGCTTAGGGAGCAGATAATCTGAAGAGTTAGAGTACCAGTATACCCACTTTGGGCTGCCTTTTCCCGATATTTCTTTCCATCTCAACTCATAAACATAATTATATAGTAATATATAGTGATGTGGCTTTTTTGGTAATTTATTTGTAAATAATAGTATACTATAATAATAGTAAAACATTATAAGTGACAAAATGTTCTGTATTCTTCCAGTACAACTTACACAACTACATGGTGTCATCATTCTCTGAAGATGGAAAATTCGTACTGCTCTATGCAAACAAAGTAAAGGTGAGTAACATTATGTACTTAGATCAAACGACTAAATAGTACCCTTAATTTATGGGTCATTCATTTAATCGACAATCGTCGGTCGCCGGTTCATATCCGGCTCGGTGGACCATATGTTATATACCAATATGTTATATGCTAGTTGGTCCTCGTAGCCTTAATTCAGATATATAGAGTAGCAAATTAAAGGCATATAATATGTATAAATAACATGTAATTTACTATTTACAAATAAGCATAATATGTTAATAATATTATGCTTATTTGTACATAGTCCAAACGACAAGATAAATAGTTCGCGTGGCTTCACGCGTCTTCTCAGGCGACACGCAGTCTGGCGATCTATAACCTGCACGTCTCGCTCCGCTCTGTAGTGACACATGAGTAAATAAACGGAACAGAGTGTCAGCTTGTCCACTGGCCGCTAGGCGAGAAAAAACGGTTTAAGGTCTGAGCATACGTAACGGAAAAACACCCCGGTCGGGACGGGGACGGGGTCTGCCTCGTACAAAAAGCTCCGTCCGTGTCTCCGTGGCATATGTCACACGGGGCTTCTCTCGTACAAAAACGAGAGAGGCCCCGTCCACGTCGCGTCCTGGGTGTTTTCCCGTTACGTATGCTCAGACCTTTACGCTTATACAGCCAGTGGAAAAGCTGTCACTCTATTCCGTTTATTTACTAATGTGGCAGTGATGTGACCACCAACAATTATTACATATAAGTAAATTAAATGGACCCTAAGGTATTGTATTTCCTATTTAAATTAAACTAAAATAAACCCAGTACTCTGTTTTCGTTGTCGTCGCCTATTAAGTAAATATGAATTATTTTATTCACATGTAGATAAAAACTATGAATAATAATAAATATATAAAGAACCGAAAAGTTAAGAGAGGTTGGTGAAAACGGGCATAATGCAAAATGACAGTAAGCATGATTCCCCGAAACAGGAATTCGTTAACTATATTATAATAATATAATGATAATAACTATCATTACTAACATCTATAAAATGTTAATGAAACTTCGATTGTTAGCGCGTGCATAAAAATGAATCATCCTATTAATAAACCATCTGTATTGTGTCGTGTGTGAACAATACACTAATTGTGCATTTGAAAGAATAGATTGTTCCATGTTTGTTTGTAAATATTTGTAAATCTATTTACGTTGTGTGGCAGAGCAGAATACAATGTTCATCACCATCTCTCCCGCGGGTGTCGTACAAGGTGACTAAGGGTAAAGACTCCGATGAGTAATGGGCAGCAGCGTTTCTCTTACTAAGTAGTAATATAGGGAGATGGCAATATGATCACCCTCTATTAGATGGCACCTTACATAGCTAGAGAATTGTGTGTGTTAATATGCCTCTGCCTACACTTTCGGGGTAGGTATGATTTATGTGTGTATGTACCTATATCTAGTTTAATATGTTTAGAGTCTCGAGAACGTAAACCGCAATATCAAAAGTCTTCAGCATATGCGTGTGCTATTTTCTGCTATTATTCAAGTTATTACCACCTAAAACTAGGCAGCCATGTTTTATGAGTGCCATAAATAAAACACACTATTTATACAATCCACGATCTTTCCTGATGATAGGATTGTGTCATAAATTGAATAAAATTATTTTATTGTTGCTCGTGTGAAATTTAAGACGTTCCGGAAAAGTGGAATAAGAAGTTAGAGTAAGTAATATAATAAAAATTACTGTTTATTGTTACTGGTTATTCCCAAACTAATAATTATATTCGTTACTTTCACTCCATTTGCATAAATGTCATTTCTCAGAACAAATTATCTCTTTTTCTTTCTTTTATGGTCTTCCATGGCTTCGTTATTAATCACACGCCTTGTATTGCTTTTCTTATCTTATCCAATGGAAACATTCTAGATACAACAACAAAAATTTTAGAAAAACGATAAGGAGGTGATAGATGAGTGAAAATTGTGGATAAATATAAATGGCAGGTCGACGGTAGAGAAGTATACAAATTTTAATGTCACCACCCCAAATCCCTTCCGCAGGAGATATAGGTACAAATCGCAAGGGTTAAAACATCAGCAGTAAGGGAGTGGGCATAGCGTTCTGGTTATTATAATATCATCTAACAATATTGTACCCCGATTTACGTGCCCGTATATATAAATAAAGTAGGTTCGCCCCCTGTTACATGATACTTCACATAGTTGGTTAAAAAATGGGTGTTTGTTTATACACCTATTCCTACCATCTGGTATGAATAGGCCTGATTTATTGATACATAAACGGCAATTAAATCGTGTGCTTTTCCAATTAGCTACAGGGCAATGTTTTTAAATCCACTATGATTAAAACAGAACGTCTTTTTCAAATAGTAGATAGCTAAATAACGTTAGAAATGACTTAGTATTCATGTAGACATGCTAATAAGCGAAAGAATTTTCTCCAAGTGTATGTACATACGCACGCACCTATAATGTATGCTGTGTTTGGTTTTCATTAAGAGAGCCACTCGGTCCTTACTTCTATAGATACAGATCTGTTCCATGCAAAATCAGTTTGGAATCAACCTAGTAAAGAGACGTAGTGTGCGTGCTTCGTCAATGCTGATTGAACATAGCTGGTTGACTTGACAGCGTTTCACTGCACATTGAGTTGTTGTCGAATCTATTTTCTTTGTCGTCCGTCGCTTTTCGTACGAATTTACAGTGAGGCAATCTGGCTGGTAAAAGGTTCTGATATGAATATTCTTTTTGATATTCTATATGTTATCAAAAAGAATATTCAGTACTGTACAACCCCGAACCACGGTAAATCCTAAGATATTCCGGTAAAACCTAAGATTTACCAACTCTTAATGGTAAATGTCCGAAAAGTTCTGTGATTGAATGGTTTTTTTTAAATAAAATTTGATATTAATATAAAATTTGATATTAATTGGCATACCTATTATGAATGTGTTTCTTGTTAAGTAATAAGTGCCATTATTATTTTGAGTTTAGTTACATTTTAATAGTATTTTATATAATTTAACATTATTAATTATTCTTTTTCAATTGTGCACCTATGTCAATAATATTAACATTAAAACTGAATTAAAATATATAATGGTCATGAATATTAATTAATATATCTACACATAAAATATATTTGCTGTCAGTATCTGCAACTTCACGATTCGCTGCGCATTTGCTCGTCTTGTTGGCACAACTGGCAAATTAAAAGTTCAAATTATTTTTTTCTTGGATATTTGTCTCTATGGAGCTCGCTAGTGCAGTGGCATATCGCGGTTGGCCTGCGATTGCGTAAATCGGGTCATTGGATGGGTGACCAAACATTTTTTATCTAGAGTTCCTCCGTGCTTCGGAAGTCACGTTAAGCCGTTGGTCCCGGCTGTATCTGCAGTCGTTAATCACCACCAACCCACACTGGGCCAGCGTGGTAGGTTATGGCTCAATCTCTCTATATTCTTCCATCCATAGGGAAGGCCCGTGCCCCAGCAGTGAGGACATTAAAGAGCTGGTGATGATGATGATTATGATTGTCACTAGAAGTAGTATTCTACATGTTACTAAATCGCAGTATATTCCTAGGTATCCTTCCATGCTGACATGGGAGCAACCAATGGAATGGTAGAGGGCAAACCACCAACAACAGCATACCCAAATTTCAATCAGGCAGTCGACTGTAAAACCTAATCTAAAACCATGACGAGTTTGAATTGCAATTTGCAATGTTGTCATCGCAATCACTCTCTCAGTTCATCGGCGTCTCGACATGGTCAGTTTCTATTCATTCATTCATCACCAGCACCTTTCCGGTTTGATGGATGATATAAATAAAAAGTGATTGGATGGGCTTGCAGACGTCTACCCGGTATGAATGGAAGACAAAACATACTGCGCCGATTCCAGACAAACTGGGAACAAGGCAGGAAGATGATACTTAATGAACCAATTACAATCAAATCTCAACCAAGCAAAAGATTAATTCACATAATTGCCATTCATAACGAAGGCTTTATTGGCTTTGGTCAAGGCATATTGCCAGTTTACTTGAAACTCAAGGTCATACGTGAGGTCCAATTACATACATACATACATAAATCACGCCTAAGCCTATATCCCCGAAGGGGTAGGCAGAGGTAAACTAGCACCCACTCTTCGCCAATTATGCTAGGTCCCAGTGGCGTGGCGTGAAAAAACAAGTTAGGCAAGCCACAACTATATGAAGCCTCTTATGGTTTAAGCATTAACTTTTAACACCGCCTGCTAGGACACGGCTACAACTGTTCAACGCCATCTAGTGACGAAGCGGAGAACTACGTTGCCACTTTTGCGTGCTTGTGCTTTGTTTTATACAGCCAGAAAGAGAGATCATTATACAAACAAAAGCCGTGTTAATAAGGGAAGGACGATTCAACCCGGTCCGGAGCGGCTTGCAGGAGCGGCGCACGACCGCGATATTGAGTGCAGTTCACAAAAGAAATTCCGCTTTTATGGCTATTGCAATAAGATCTAAAATATTTACTTTTGACGGAACTTGTTTTCGTGGGAGTTTATTACTAATGTGTGCGTGTGTCGTAGTGTATCGATGCATAAGCGCGTAGGCTGCCGAAATGCCGGCTTGATGCCGGCTTGTAGGCAAACTTTAGGTACTATTTCGCGTTGCGTGCGCCTGACAAGACTACGCTTGTCTGTGTGCGTGCGGCCGCTGTATAGCAGGCGTCCATAACTCGATATTTAGCGAGTTAGTTGAAGGAATCTAGAGAGCGGGAGCGAATTGTATGTACCTGTGTTGCATATTGTTTCGCGCGCGTTTAAGATTATATTGATGGATTTTTTTATTTGCTTATAAAATGGTATTGTACTTGAATTATGGTAATGTTTTTTATGCTCGCTCGTTTGGTACGGCTGTTGGGAATCGGGTTATATAGACGCTCCGCCACTGCTAGGTCCCATGTAAAAGGTGGCGAGCCTATTGCCATTTATCGGGCACAAAAGTCGCAGTACTTTGCTAGGTGGTAGGTATAAGAGGAACGCTGCTGCCCATTCCTCATCACTGATTTATCCTTAGTCGCCTTGTACGACACCCACGGGAGCGATTTGGGATGGTGACAATTGTATTCTACTCTGCCGTCACCATACGGCATCCAATTATACCATAGAGGACCATAGAGGTCCAATTATATTCAATATTTTCTGTTCCAGATATACCGCTACTCCTCAGTCGCAGAATATGCCTTGTACGACCTTGAGAAGAAGTGAGTAATACTCCATGCACTTCGAATAAGCTATGTCAGAATAGTTATTATAAATACTGCGCTCATAAGAAATTCAATATACCGCACCGCTCATTGGGTACAATAATTTGCATTTACATTTTTTGTTAAAATAGAGATAATTAATTTAATCTTAATTTTCTTCTCCTGTAATGATACAAAATTTCACAAATTACTTATATACGAATACGAGTCATAATAATTAATATTTTTACACGAGGTTACTTGCAGACCGTGCCAAAATTTACGTAAAATAGTAAATTATATAAAGTTTTATGTCACCCCCTGACTAGGAAGTGAGATTTATTTGAGAAAAATCCACTTTTTGCTCAGGTATACAATTAAATATTTACAAATAACAAACGTTTTTCAGGACGCTTCACAAAATCGGCGATGGTCCTCTTCAGGTGGTCCAGCTTAGCAGTTCCGGAGCGGTCGCATATGTGGCTGAGAACAATGTGTACTATATGCCAAACATAGCTAGATCCGTGGGGTCAACGCCCCTGACAACTGATGGTATACCTGGACAGGTGTACTATGGAGCTACAGACTGGATATACGAAGGTTATTATAATATTCTCAGTATTGTTTTGACTGATCGAGATAGCAGAGGACTTACGGATTTGGTTTTTACATAATGTTATATTACTGCTAAGATAACTTAAAGCAAAATAAATAGTAGGAATCCTTTTTATTTTGAGCAGCTCGATTGACTCCTACAGGACAAGCGAATGATGACTTTCAAATCACGCACGTCAGCCTAGCCTGACACAAAATGTAATTTTCTCATTTGACTTTGTGCTTCCGGTACTACAAAAGTGTTAAGGTTGTACAGTTTTGGGTTGGCTGAAGTGCCGTTGACTGTACAAATGCAAAATTTATGGTTGCGATTCCGTAAGTGTTTAGATGATAATATATTAGTCATCATTTGCTTCGTGGGTTAATTTGATCTAGGAAGGTTAATTTACGAGATGAGAATGTAATTGACTTTTAAACGCTAAATTTATCTAATGTGTTTTTCAGAGGAAGTGTTCAATGCTGCAGAAGCGTTGTGGTTCTCACCGAGCGGCACTTACCTCGCCGTAGCATCGTTCAACGATACTTACGTCGAATCAGCCGTCTACCCCTACTACGGCAATGCCTCCGACATTAACAACCAATACCCGGAACTAGTGGAGTTTAAGTATCCAAAGGTTAGTTTCACGAGTTTTATCATACAAATTTGCTAAATGTGTATAGAATTCTGGTACATATTTAAACTTTGCAATATTTGCTAGGTAGGCCGCGTCAACCCTCAAGTTGGACTGCGTGTCTACAAGCTAGGCGATCTCCGCAGCGAGCCATGGAATATACCGGCGCCGGTCGATGTGGTAGGCATCGACCACATTTTGGGTAGAGTCAATTGGGCGTCGGACCAAAACCTCATTGTACTGTGGCTAAATCGGAGACAGAGCATCAGTGTATTAGTCAACTGCGACTTGAAGCAAGACAAATGCAGCATGGTAAAGGAGCACAGGGAGCCCAATGGATGGATTGACATCAATCCGCCATTCTTCGACAGTACCGGCAAGAAAATGGTCGAGCTACAGCCGTTGTACCACGAAGACCAGCGGTTCGTTCACGCGGCACGCCTCGATTTCGCCACCCTGGCAACAGAAGATTTGAGTCCAGGCAATTCGACTGTCACAGAAATATTGGGATGGGACGAGGGAAGAGATATCGTTTACTACATCGTTGCACCCGGCGCTGTTCCGTGGCAGCGGCAACTGTGGGCTGCTTCTGCCGGGATTGTGCGATGCATTTCCTGCAAGGAGTCGGCATGCCATCACACGTCAGCTACGTTTTCACCGGGAGCCAAATTCGGAATCGTAACGTGTAGCGCCTCGAACACTGCGCCCAAAATATTTTTGTACAACGGAGAGGTTCGTAAGACGCCATTTGGTGTGATGAAGTCACTTCTTATACAATTATAATGTCTGTGTAAAACTGTTTTCAGAATGGCCAGTTTAATGTGCTAAAGGATAATGCGAAATTGAACGAAAAGCTAAGTGGATATAAGTTGCCAATGCCGTTTTTCAATGTCATATCGCTTGGTGACGATGTGAATGCGCATATAAAGTTGTTGTTACCTCCTGGTATGAAGCAGAATGTAAAGTATCCAATGATTGTGAGAGTGTATGCTGGTCCAGGAACGTGTAGGGTCAAGGACAATTTTGATTTAGGTAAGTTTATATTATTTAACTTTGGGGTGATTTCTTTATTTTGTCATGTCCGTAAGATCATAAAAATTATGGTGTTTTTCTGAGTAAAGCAGTCACTTATACTTATATTATAGAATCGCCGGTTTAATGTTCCTATAATAGAAAAAATAATATTACCTAAATTTAGATTCGCAGAGTATAATTCGATAAAAGAAAGTACTTATTTAACTCATAATTTTTTATAAGTATTTTTTCACATCGCGAAATTTGCCAATTCTAAATCTTCAATTATTTCTTAGGACGACATTCCAGAAAGCAGCAGTTGCCTAATGAATATCCATATACATAACATTTCATTGCAGTTTAACTGAGAAAAGTTATGTAGTGCGAATTTTCATAAAATATCAATTTGGAAGTCGTCGTATGAAAAATTGGCTATAACTTTTGGCGCAATGCTTTAATTACATTTAAATTTAAAATTGGAACGTTCTAAAATGGTAAAATTTACCTAGAAGTCTTTTTTTTGTTAACGTAAGGTCATCATGGGCCGTAGAAAAATTATGCCACTGCGTTAGAAATAGTATTATACAACGAGGTCGCAAGCAAACACTCATATTACATTAACCATCTATTCAGTGCAATGGCATAAACTGCTGTAAGCAAACATATTTCTGAATATAAAGCCAGTTATTCGATTTTTAATTTTAACATTTTATAAATGTTAGAAAAATTTGTACAAAGATTTTAGTGGTTTGAAAAAGAATTTCGAAAAATTATGACTTTGAGGCGGGAATCGAACCCGCGTCCGCTGCTATCCGGGCAGGTGCCTTACCGCTCGGCCACCCAAGACACTGTTTCTTTTTCTAACCAATAAAGTCAGTTCTTGGTAAGGACATAAAACATGATCTTACCTCGGGCGTTAAAAAAAGAAGGCCTTAGATCATTGAAGTACCTTATAACTCAATACCTTAGATCGCATATTTATCTATAAGTTAATTACTTGCGATCTAAGATATTGTTTTTTTTATCGCCCTTGGCATATAATGTACTATAAATACATTGTTTCAATGTACTTTCAGAATTCTACAATTTCTACTTGTCGTCGAACAGAAGTTTCGTAGTAGCGTCCATAGACGTGAGAGGATCGGGCGCCATGGGTGTGGAGGCGATGCACGCCGTGAACACGGCGCTCGGCACAGTCGAGGTCTCAGACACTTTAGCCGCTATCAGGTACAACGTCGTTTACGAAAATTCATTAAATTTACTCAACAACTTTCCTCTGTGCATAAGCGCTGAGGTATACGAGCTTCCTAGTACATCTTGTTAAGGGAACGGAAGGAAGTTACAGGGAAGTAGAAAGTATAGACTGGCTTTATAATTTCTACATTAAAAGAGATTACTTTCTTAGGGTCCAATGTGTAAAAGGAAAAAAAAATAACTGTAGAGGACTGTTGTGTATATTTTAAAGCTGATTTCATAAACTTATCGTAAAATAATGAGTCCCGTACATCTTACCGAAAATCGTCTTCTCCATTAAAAGATCCCTTATAAAATTTTCACTTTTACACTTCTCACCGAATGTACTTTTGACCAACGCACGTTTGACCAACGCACGTTTGACCAACGCAACGTTTGCCTTTCCAACAGTTCACTGAATGCATGTTAGACCATTTCCTACTCCGCATTTAACCGCAGATCATCCACAAAAAATCCACTTTGCCTTACCCTACTAAAATGTAAGGAAAAAGTTTTCTTTGATTTGTGGGTTTTCTAGTACTCTTACCTCAGTTGGTCTCAAAGAGTATTTTAATCCTGTATGGTAATAGGATCTATTGGCATCAAAAAAAATTGTCAATTCTGACGATTTTCTCGCTGACTGTACATTTTATCAAAAATCTGTGAATGTCGATTGGCATCGCTCAAGAAGTTGGGTGAGGTTTCTTAAGACCATTTTTGTTTGGCAGCAAGGGATCTGGTAGCTTTTTTTTTTTTTTTTCCGACTGAAAATGTTTTATACATACCCCGGCTCGGGTGGGGCCCTACCGGGGTTATGTAGGAATCTCCCAACTAGTCTGGGCCTACCCACTAAAAACAGTCGTGTTCCGCTATCCCGCTTTGGACCGGCTAGGTGGGAACGCTCATCGCATACTACCACCATGTGCCGGTCAGCAGGTCTGCCTTTTCAGGCTCCTCGGGGGAGGAAGGAAGTGTCCGCGGAATGACTAAGATACTTCCCTAACGCTGGGGCTTTAAGTGGCAAGTGACGGAGCCCCACTCCATCACCTGCCGCCCCTGCTACGGCGGTTGCATTTGGCGCGCGTATTGGCGCCGCCTCCGGCCGAGTCTATGTCGGCGGGTTGGGGCCGCGTTCGGGTCTCGTTCGCGGGCCCTCTCCGCAGCCTCCTTCTGCTCCAACACGTCCTCGCAGAATGAGGCTACCGCCATCCATGCCATCTCGCTGCCAGCCATCGCCCTTATAACGGCCGGTATTGAGAGGTCTCCTCCTATACGCGCGGAAAGGACACTGCGCTGGGCCGCCCAAGCTGGGCAGGACTGCAGCGTGTGCTGCGCAGTGTCCACGTCGCTGCTACAGTGATGACAACGTGTGCTCTCTTCGCGTCTGGCGACTGTAGCCAGGTACTTGCCGAAGCAACCGTGCCCCGACAGTACTTGAGTCAACCGGAAGCTGAGCACCCCGTGTTTTCGTCCAAGCCATGCCTCGAGGTTAGGCAGGATACCCTCGATGGTCCACTTACCAGCGACGGGAACCTCCATCCGTCGTTGCCATGCTCGAATAGAGTTGCGCTGGGCTCTCTCCCTCCAACGTCTGATCATGTCAGGTGGTGGTCTGACCCCTTCTTCGCGTGCCTCTGCGCATCGAATGTACACGAAGGACAGCGCCTTGGCGTCCAAGTTCCACGGGGGGGTACCGGCCAGTGCGCATGCGGCATCTCCCGATATCGTGCGATACCCTCGTATAGCCCTGATGGCTATTACCCTTTGGGCTCTCCTCATTAGCGAGGCATTGTCGGGTGTGAGCGAATCTGCCCAAACTGGCGATCCATAGAGGGCCATTGATCTGACTACCCCAGTGTATAAACGACGACAAGATCCACTGGGGCCTCCTAAGTTGGGTAGGAGTCTGCTGAGGGCTGCCGCTGTTTTGACGAGCTTCGGACTGAGCCGCTGAAAGTGCTCGTTAAAAGACCAGCGGGCGTCTAGTGTTAGGCCCAGGTAGCGCATGTGCGCTCCGACGTCAATACGCACGTTTTCCACCATGAGGTGTGCGTCTCTGGGAGGTCTTCTGCGGGGCCCATGGAAAAAGATGGCCTCGGTTTTGTTGAGGGCCACTTTAAGACCCAAGCATTTAATACGCCCCACCGTGAGTGTGGTGCCCACCGTGGCGAGGCGTGTTGCTTCCTCGTAACTGTCGCCGGACGCTAGGACGAGTGTGTCATCTGCATAGCAAATGACACGAAGCCCAGTCAAGAGCGCCCCGCGCAGGACCCAATTATAGCCAATGTTCCATAGGAGCGGCCCGAGGACCGACCCCTGTGGAACACCGCAAGCCATCTCTCTGCGGATGAGACGACGGCGTCGGTCAAAACACAGAACACTACGGTCCTGCAGGTAGTCGGCAATGAGCCGTTGCAGGTAAGAGGGCACTTTATGGTAGTGGAGTGCCTCCAAAATACAGTTGAAGGGCAAGGTGTTGAAGGCGTTCGAGATGTCGAGCGAAACGGCCAACACCACCTTGCCTCTCGTCGTAGCCTCATCCGCAAAGGCCTTCACTCGACGAATGGCGTCAATGGTCGAGCGGCCTTGGCGGAAGCCATACTGGCAGTCTGCCAGGTTAGGTCCAGTCGAATCCAGATGCTGGACAATGCGGTTGGATAAAACTCTCTCCAGGAGTTTACCCGCCTCGTCCAGCAGAACTATTGGCCGGTATGCTGACGGGGTGTCAGCCGGCTTCCCTGGCTTGTGGAGAAGGACAAGTCGTCCACTTTTCCACTTTTTGGGGAATCTACCCGACGTCAAACTAAGGTCAAAAATGCCACGAAGCCGATCCTCCAGGATAGTAAGTGACAGCCCCAGGAGCCGGCCGTGTATACCGTCCGGTCCAGGTGCCGTCTTTTTAGTCCGCAATTTGGTCAAAATCGCGTCCATCTCCCCGTCCGAGATCTGAGGGGGAGGGGTGTCGTCTGAGATTGAGTTTGCAGTAGTTGGGGCCATATTGGGGGCCACATGTTCCACCGGAAGTGGAAAAAGTGTGGCTATAATTGACCCCAAGAGCTGTGGGTCTAGGCTGTCTGTGACCGGGGGACCCTGGAAGCCCAATTTGCTCAACACACAGCGGTAGGGGCGCCCCCATGGGTCATCCTCGAGAGTCTCGATCCATCTCTCGCGGCTGGAAGCTTTAGCCTCATATATAGCGACTCGAAGGGCGTGACGGGCCTCTTTATAGGCCAAATAGAGACGCTCTTCGGTCTGTTCGTCCCTCCTATCAGGTCGGAGCCTACGGTGTCGCGTAAAGGCTCTCCTCCTCGCAATGCAGATGTTGCGCAAATGTACTAGGTCCTGCGACCACCAGTAGGTTTCCTGCTTGGGCGGACGGCGTAAAGTCCGGGGCATGGAAGCGTTCGATACGCGGGTCATGGCCTCACTGAAGCGGTTCGCTTCCGCATCCACATCAGATGTAAGTGGGGATGCTTGGTAGAAGCAGGCTTCTAGCAGTGTGGCCTCTTCGGCCAGGCTCTTATTGAGCTTGAAGAGGGACCACCTAGGGAATATCCGGGATGTGTCGTAGTCCAGTGTGTGGTTGTCAGATCCCTCTAGTCCCAATGAAATTTCAAAGGTGATGTACTGATGGTCTGACAACGTCTCGTCCTCTTCGCGGACATGCCAGGCACGAGCGCGTGTGGCCAGAGCAGGGGTAGCAAACGTAACGTCTACTATGGACCCCCCCCGTCGGCGCACGCACGTGTAGGCATTCCCGCGATTGAGCAGGATCAAACCAAGGGAAGCTGCCCAGTCCTCGACGACTGTGCCACGGGGATCCGTGACCGGAGAGCCCCAGGAGGAAGACTTGGCGTTTAAGTCGCCCAACACTATGGTTTGAAAAGGAGCAATTCTGTAAAAAGCCGCCCCGACGTTGGTTATATACGTCTCAAATTCTGACAGGGGCCGATTTGGGGAGAAGTAGGTGCCGATCAGAGCTATGTCTCCCCATTTCGCCACGACAAATCCATGGCCCCGCTCCAGGATGGTCAGAAGCGGGGACCGAGATGACGACGACCTAATTATTGTGACCGTCTGGTCCAAGTCAGAGACAAAGTTGGGATTGTCTTGGGGAGCAAAATAAGGCTCCGCAACTACCGCTAGGTCTATCAACCACTCCACGATGGCCTGCATGAAAAGATCCTGTGCAGCGAGGCAGTGGTTGATGTTGCCCTGGAGAATACGGAGATGGGTGTGTTGATCCATTACGGGTCCGTATTCATATTCTCCACAGGCGGGTTGATCGGCTCACCAGTTTTAGCACCTGGGGTCCGTGCAGGCGTTCTGTTACTTCTACGAGGGGGAGGAGCTTTGCAGCTCTTTCCCCTCATTATGTGGTCCGCCGGTTTCTTGGCGGCTGCACAGATAGGGCAATGCGGTGTGGCAGAACACGCTGACGCCATGTGGCCGGGTTTTAAGCACCGGAAACAAAGGGTGCTCCGATCCACCTCTGCCGTACATTTCTGCCGGGTGTGTCCCAGCTCTAAGCAGCGGAAACATTTCAGCTGCTTAGGTTCCAGGCTACTAACACGGGCTGAGCTCCATCCAACTAGGAGGCGACCCGCCTCCTGCAGTTTCTTCACCGCTTCCACCGGGCACTTAATAAGGGCTGTGCCCATGCCGTCACGGCCCCGTCGTATCTCTCCTACTGTGACGTGTGCGTATGCACAGCTGGTTTTGAGGACGATCGCGTCGATCACCTCCTGCTTTTCGACAGAGTCGTCTAGGCCCGTGACGCGCACCTCTGCGCATTTGGTGGGTCTAGACACTCTGATGTCCTCTGGTAAGATGGACCGTAGTTTATCAGCCAGAATGTCAGCCTTGGCTGCATTGATAGCTGCTGTCTCTCCATCCGCGATCTGCAAGACGCGTGCTCCTGTGGCCGCCTCTCGCATTTCGAAGGGTACCAGGCCAAGCTCTGAGATGTTGAGAGCTTGCTTGGCCTTCTTAATCACCTCCGAGTATGAATAGACACCCTGCTTCACAGCGTCGGGGTCTATGGTGACTACTACCGCTGCAGTGCGGGGGGTCCTCAATTTTGGCATCTTCTTTTTGGCGTTGCCCTGGGATGTGGGTTTGGCCTTGTGATTGGGTGCCGAAGAAGCCTTGTGGGTCTTCTGAGTCTTCGTTTTATTGTGATTGGCCCTGCTACAAACGAGAGTCCAACCGTTGTTGCCACTGGGTCCAGGTGTTGACTCCGGGATGGTGTCAGACCGAAGGGCTTGCGAGGAGGTAGGCGGTTTGTTCGCCTGTCCGGTCTTCTGTGCCCCTTTCCCAGGCCGGGCTGCTGGGGGGGCTGGTTTGGCTGCTTGAGGAGCTTTAGGTCTAGCCGGTTGTTTCGATCGGCGAGCGGTAGCCGGCCTCGATAGGTCGTCTGCTGTCACGTCCGCCTCTGTAACCGCGGGTGTTGTTTCCTCTATCCGCTCGAAAGCGAGTGGGGGCCGAAGTCTTTTAGCTGGTGGCAGGCGGTCCGCCAATCCCTCGATTCTGGCATTTATCATGTTGCCGAGAGACTGCCTCATCTCTCGGAACCGGGTCTCTATATAATCGGGCATTGTCACCGGCTGCACACTCTGCGCTGCTGGAGGGTCCATTGTGTCCCGCCACTCCCTCGTCCTGATCTCAACCCGGAGCTCGTTGAGCTCCTTGCGTACATCCAGGAGTTCACTCTGAAGACGTTTGTTGTCCGCGTGAACCCTTACGGTCTCGTCAGTGGTCCTGCTCTTAAGCATCCCATGTGCCTGCGTCGTAATATTTACAACGGCGTCGTTCAGAATTTTCTGAAATCGGCCGCTGAGATTTTTGGATCTTTTGGAGACGTATTGGACGCGCTCCAACTCTGCTTGCATCGTCTCGAACATTTGGACGACCAGCGGTCCCCCGTCGTCCACATAGGGAATCATCTCCGAGTGCCTCGAGCCCGCGCTATCAGAACGCAAACTACGTCTCGGGAGGTTCTGCTCCAAAAGCTCCTTGTCGGCAAGGGCTTCGGCTTGTGCTTTTTCGGCCAACGCCAAGTCTCTCTTGGCGGCTGTCATGCCAACATGCTCGCCGGTTGTAGGCGGCCGACCTCTCCTTCTTGTCGCCTTTTTCCTCGGTGCAGTGTGGCTGCTGGAACAGCTGTCCCATCTGGCTTCTGCGTCACTTCCTCGGCGCTTGCGACTGCGCGAGGTGACGGTGTCCGAACTATGGTCCGAGTCCGCATCCAAGTGTGACAGAACCACCTCCATGTCGTTCTCCGCTACTTCTCTCAGAAATGTAGATCCTTGGTTTTTGCCTGAGTTGTCCGCTGTAACGTGTGCGCCCTCTGCGCTTTTGTCCGCGCCCACTGCGCCTCGACCCGCGCCCACTGCGCCACGTCCCGCGCCCACTGCGCCTCGTCCCGCGCCCACTGCGCCTCGTCCCGCGCCTGCGTCTTTGGGGGTTTTAAATGAATAATCCATAAATATCCCACGAGCACATAGGAATTATATAGTCCACCCGGGCAGAGCCTTAGTACCCGAGTAACCCTATATACGCCCTCCGGTTCGGGTGGCCGGAGGGGATGGCGCTAACTGGTGGGCCTCACGGCGCCCACCACCTTCAGGCGCCTCTCTGCCACGTTCTCCAACAGAGAGGCTTCACCGGTTTTTTATTGTGGTTGTCTCCACTTGGTGCGCCCAGTTAAGGGAACACCCTTACGTTGCCGACAGCCGCTAGACATGTTCAACGTTAAGCCGAAGCTCACTGCACAAAATCAACGCAAGTCGCCCGGCAGGGGCCCTAAAAGAGGACCTAGTCGACCACTACACTCGTAGCAGTCAACCCTGCCGCGCCGCGAGCATACCCACTCGCTATCCTACGCCCGAAGGCCTCCAAATCCCTGAGAGGATTCACGTAGCTTTAAGAGCCACCAAACTCCGAGCCCGAAGCTCCTCTGGTCACCTGAAGTGACCCGCGGGCCTTGAAGGCCCGCCATCCCCCGCTTGAAAGCCACTGGCGACAAAGCGCCCTCTCAAACGACTACCTGAGTCCGCGGGCCTTGGAGGCCCGCCATCCGCCGAGCAAAAGCTCTCCTGCCCCCACTACCGGGCTCCTCACCTCCCCTCCGAAAACGGAGATAAGAGAGGGAGCGACTCCTCACGGGTCCTGTAAAGGGACCTTTCTCCCCCCTCTCCGAAAAATAAGGGAGAATAAAAGAGGGGAGAAGCTTAAAAATCCGTGGTTGCTTCAACCGCCGCCCCGCTATGCGGACAAAAGCAGACGGAGAGCAACCACGGTCCCTACCGGTTCCGATGTTGGCCGTCTGGTCGGAAAGTCGACCAGATGTTGCCCAGGGTGCACCACGAGGAGGTCCCGGAACGTTGCACAAGGGATCTGGTAGCTGCCCTTACTGCCCCATCTCAACTTTCCACCCTGTATATTCGTAATTACAATGACGAATATTCCTATCGGATATTTCTCTTTATTTTTTCGTTAATAGAACTTCAGCTAGTTACCTTTCCAAGATTCTTCTAATTCAAAATAGCAATCGCTCTCGTGTGCACAACTGATTTTAAATTTTCGCAGGCGCTTGGTGAGCCTACACTCGTTCATTGACCCAAAACGAATTGGGGTGTGGGGTTGGAGCTACGGCGGATTCGCTACCACCATGATGTTAATACAAGACACACAGAAAACGGTGGCTTGTGGTGCGGCTGTTGCCCCTGTCACGTCTTGGTTGTATTACGGTATGTTACAACGAGTGGGCTAGCATGATCGGCCTATAATTGCTTGCGTAAACTAAGCAATACCTATCTGCTTTGCTCGGGATTGTATGGGTGACCGAAAATATACTGTTTCAACGTTCACTATACAAGGTGTAAGAGAGAGGTGTAGTCATATTTAAAGGGGTTATTCAGTCAGGCCATCAAACTGAACAACTTTCACTAAGGGACCAAAATCGAAATCTCAGAATAAATAAACACTCCCCCATATCAAACTGATGTTAGCTGGTTCTCGGTTTAGTAAGGGGAAGTGATTTTTTTTTCAGTTTGATGGCCTGAATAACCCCTTTAAATATGACTACACCTCTCTGTTACACCCAGTATTTCGGACAACACGTTAAGAAGATTGTCTGCATTGGCAGCTGTTAATGCCCACAAATCCGCACTGGAAAATTTTTCAACTTTAAAATTTTTGTAACCACAAGCAAATCGGCTGATTAAGTTTTACAATTTGTGAAAGACTTTGCGTGCGGTCCTCTGTACATTACCAGATCTCTCAAACACGAAATGAATGTTCCGATTGTGTCCTTCCCAGATTCCATTTACATCGAGTCTTTTAAACAATTAATAAACAGCGATTGCGTCCTCCCCAGATTCCATTTACACCGAGCGATACATGGACTTGCCGTCGGCCAACAAGATTGGCTACCAGCGCTCCGACCTAACCATAGCGGCGGACAAGCTGCGCGGGCGCAAGTTCCTCTTGATCCACGGCAGTGGCGACGACAACGTGCACTTCCAACACAGCATGCAGCTCGCGAAGCAATTGCAACACGCTGACATCGCTTTCGAGCAAATGGTTGGTAGCTGTGTGAGGGTTGAGAATTATTCGAAAGTGGGTTGTTGACGGCAGAGCAGACTACAATAATAATGGTCACTACCCCCATCACTCCCGTGCGTGTCGTGTCAAGACAACTAAGGGCCAGATTTTTGAGTTAACTTAGCCAATTGTTAAAACTTGTTATTAATGGTTAAATATCAGTATAATATTTAACCATTAGTAACAAGTGTTAACAACTGGTTGAGTAAACACTACATGAATGGTGATATTGTATTGCGCTTTATTATATTAAGCTATTACAGCTAATCCCAACGGATTAGAAGGGCAATATAACTGCGGGAATCTCAATAAATACAATGTTAGTTAAACGATAAGACTTTGGCTCCTCAGCCATAGCTCCATTTACGTTTTATGTGCAGTTCCTTTATTAACCCTAATGCATTTTATTGGCTACTTTTGCCTCCTGTCTTTGTTTAAATTAGAAACAACTTGTCATTTTGTCAAAAGTAAGCAGCAAGCGCTTTTGTTGATACTAGATGACGTAAAAATATACCTAATTATTATGTAAAAATATGAAAATACCGATACTATGTACGTACATATACAACTATCGAGTATATGTACATACATAGTATCGAGTTTAACAAATCACTTTCGCGATTCGCACCTAGTACGTACCTCTTGGGCCATAGCCAGCCAGCTATCTGACAATTCGACTAAACAAGCCGTTTAATGTTATGGGATTGGTGATTTGAGTCTCAATAATTTGACATTTTTCTGATATTATTGACATTACGTGGTTATTACTAAAAACATAAATATTAACGATAGCTTGCGGCCCCCTAACTTTCTATCAATATACATAAATGTTGTAAGTTTGTAAAACCACGTTGTAGGAACAAATAACTACTTAGTTGATGTTAATCATAATAATGTTAAAGAATATGATAGTAAGATGTAGTGAATTTGTTATTGCGCTAATAACAAATTCACTACATCTTTATATACTGTCATAATCACAACGATTTTTAACAATTTAATTTAAACTATTTGATTTTAATTTTAACATTATATAAATGTTAGAGTGTCTTGGGTGGCCGAGCGGTCAGGCACCTGCCCGGATAGCAGCGGACGCGGGTTCGATTCCCGCCTCAAGATCATAATTTTTCGAAATTCTTTTTCTAACCCCAAAATCTTTGTACTAATTTAATTTAAGGTTTTATTTTATAGACACATACATAAATAAATTTTACCTGCTTACCTGCGAAGGAGAAAGCATAACTAGCATGACCACCGAAACACGATATGGTATAGTGATTTATCGTTTTGAACTGTCAAAAATACAATGATTATTGTCAGTTCGAAGCGATAAAAATGGCTTTATCATATCGTGTTTCGGTGGTGGTCATGCTATGTAATAGTGAGCGATTGTCATCAACCGGGCCCGTTAAAAAGCAACTAGTTGATTTTATTATATTTAACATATTGATTATATTTAACATATTGATTATATTTAACATATTGTACTGTAGATTAAAATTCGATTTGATATGTTCTTTTTCAGAGCTACACAGATGAAAATCACTCATTGCTGGGAGTAAGCCGCCACTTCTACCATACGCTGGACCACTTTTGGACGGAGTGCTTTCAAAAATGATTCTAACTAAACAAAATGGAAATGGAGAAGTTGTGTATTTATATAACACTGTAGCCGCAGTATCAAATTGAACAAAAGTCAGTTTACTACTCGGCGAAACAAATGAATCTATGTGTGAATCTTAATTAATCTTAAAAAATAATTAATTACAAAAGCCTCCTATAAACATTGATCGGTAGTGAACTGGTTAGCATAATAACAGAATCTAACTTATAACCAAACTAAACCAAATCCATTTGACAGATAGAATATACGATAATTCGACGACGATGAGACCAATGTATTGGTAACTAGCTCGATTTAAAATATCCCACTATCAAAGTAAGGTGATGTAGATCGCTTTCCTGTTTTGATAATATTAAATATTGTTAAAATTTTATACATCTTCATCAGAATCATACATTTTCATTAATAAATTTACAAAATCAGCATCAAAGTATGCAACAAAGATTATGAATGTCAAATTTCTTTTAACAGCAGCAGAGAAACAAATTTTCTCCTCTCCTCGTTATGAATACCGCTGGTAAGAATACTGTTGCCTGTCTCTAGCTGACTTTCGTACTTTATTAGGGTATGTCGATATATTCTGTAGTATATATAGTATTCGAGAATTCGAGATGTTCTTAAAAGGACGAATAATGAAAAATCAATAAAGTTTATTAGGTAATCATATTAGAACGTTTTCCTAGATTTAAGTTTAAAATTCGATATTTATTATTATTAAATGTACCACATGATAAGTGTATTTTCAAGTGCTATAACTACCAATTGTACTTATTTAAGCTGTTGCACTTAAATTGCAAAGGTTTTGGCTGTCCAGGTCAGGATTCTCTTGCGGAACACGAAAATATAACAAATCTTTTTTTTATTATATACTATTTTCTTTACAAACTAGGTCATATCATGTGTTATAGTATAAGAGCTACAAGCATTATTGTATGTAGGTACTGTTATTATTTAAAACTAAATCTCCTATTAATTATTTTTGGTTTTAAGTTGTCGTTGTGTCAAAATTGCTGAGTCTCCATTCAAGGCGCTCCTTAAAAAGGGGTTAAGGCCTGAAACTGCGTTAGGCAGGCCCGTTTCTTGTCAACGAGCGTGGACAAGTTGGTGGGATCATTGGAGTTCATTGGGATTGAGATTTCGTAGTAGTGCTATGTCAATTTTAGTTATTTGCTTGTACAGTATAGTCGATAGAGACCCACGTAGTGATAAGAACGACGGCCACATCTGTATTCACGAATTGGAAATGGAAATATGAACTTGGAAAGAAGTGTTTTTATATGCGTTTATTCGTGAAAATAGTAATACTTCTGAGTATGAACAATGAAAATACATAATATGACGTTTTTTATCCGTGTTAAATCATGTAAAGTGAATAATATTGAGTGATCTCTAGGTATATAAATTATGGTATAAATCTTGTAAAATTATAAGGAACTATGTTTTAAAAATAATAAGATCATGAGAAATATACATTTAATTTATGAGGAACGTATGTCTGTTTTATTTAATTTTCTTTCAATTTGAGGCGCCATAATTATTTGCTAGATTATTTAAATATGCATTATTGCAACTATTATAGTTTAAATATTGTTCTTTGTTCGATAGTTTGATGGATTTTATGAGAGATCATTACGGATTTCTCTTCAATTTAAAGATTTTTATGCTTGACTTATTGCCACTTGGCATGTAAAGACTGCTTTAGACTCTAGTCTGTGACAGTTTTTTAATTGCTAATTGATCTGTATCTCATTTGACATTTACAAGAGACCCAACTTCTTTGGAAATTATGAAATAATGTAAAAATTCGATCATTTAGGTGAATATTTTAATTAAAGTATAAATTTCATACTACATGCAAATTTTAAGTAGTCATTTTAACCAGGCTGTATACAAAATATGGCCTGCTCTATCGAAAAGATGGTAAGTAATGTAACATTACTATTGCTCATACTTTATACGATTACAAGTAGCTATCGAGAATAGTTTCATGCTATGGGCATATAGGACATGAAAAGTAAATAGAAACTGATAATTTTCCTCGGATTACACCGATCATCATCATGAGCCATGTGGGGACGGCAGAGCAGAATACATCGCGAATATCTCTGAATTATATAAGCAGGCAAGGGCTGAAGCAGTGATAAGGAATGTAAAGCTGCCTGCTTGTTACACCAGCTAGGAATAAACTGCAATTTCGATTGACAATTTAAACAAATCAGACCTATTTATAATGAAGTGAAGGCAAAGGTGAACACCCACATTTCGTCAACTATGTCAGGTCTCATAATAACAGGCGGCGGGCCTATAGCCATCTATCGGGCTCGTAAATCGCAGTATATTGCTAGGTAATACGAAAGGCGTTCCTTTACTCATCGCTGTCTTTATTTTTGCACTCCCAGTCCTTATTTAGGATTTAAATAAACCCGTTTTTATTTTATCAAGGTTATCACAGAAAGCTCCTATGGTAGATTGCGGACCAGATTTAGAAGACCGTGGGATATGTGCCGTAGACCCCTGTGTACCGGACCTGTGCTACCAAGAGCCAAGGGTGGTTATCATCGGGGCCGGGATGGCAGGCATATCAGCTGCAGCCCGGCTGTCGCAGAAGGGAATTAACAATATAACTGTGCTCGAAGCCTACGAAAGGTTAGTTTTAGTTAGAGCACTTCTTTATTATTGTCTCTGTTACTTAAAATTTAAAAAGAAACCACCGACCTAGTTAATTTCATGCAGAATACGCCCACATGATTAAGTTATGTACAGAGTTTTCAAACCAATGAAACATTTCT
The DNA here is from genome assembly GCA_963931975.1 of Cataclysta lemnata. Taxonomy (NCBI): domain Eukaryota; kingdom Metazoa; phylum Arthropoda; class Insecta; order Lepidoptera; family Crambidae; genus Cataclysta; species Cataclysta lemnata. The sequence goes on along the minus strand of OZ008341.1, from coordinate 12,994,621 downwards.
AATATTATAATGTTCAAATAAAATCGAAATATTCATATGCAGACAGAGTTTACAAAGAGTGTATTTATTTTCTGGGGCTGAAACGTTTCCCTTAATATGAAAAAGAAAACCGGGAAGGTGGGATAATAGTACAGACTTCAGTGACAAATAACTGAAGCATATTATACTCATCCTACAAACTGAAAAAAACGATGATGCAGTCACTTACATACATACATAAATCACGCCTATACCTATCCCCCAAGGGGTAGGCAGAGGTGAATTAGCACCCACGTTTCGCCAATATGTTATGTCCCATGTAATATGTGGCGAGCCTATAGCCGTTTATCGGGTACACAAATCGCAGTTCATTGCTAGGTGGTATAAGAGGAACACTGCTGCCCATACCTCATATCTGTATTTCCTTAGTCGCCTTGTACGACACCCACGGGAGAGATTTGGGAAGATGACAATTGTATTCTACTCTGCCGTCACCAAACGGCTCGGCAGTAACAGTAATCTTCCTTTTTAGGCCTGGTGGACGTATTCATTCATGTTGGCTCGGGGACATTGTAGCCGAACTGGGAGCCCACTGGAAGCCAGAACAGCCCTTTGTACACCCTATATCTGCACTGTCTGCCGCGGAAAACCCACCGCAACCCGGAGTGCCAGGCGCCGAACACACCAGAGGACTTTTCAACAGGATCGTTAGCGGCAAAATGGCATTCCCTCCTACAATAGCAGCATATCACAAATTTCGACAAATCGAAGAAGAGGCCGCTCAAATATACTGTCTCGGGGGTAACAAACAGCAAGGGTCACTTATAAATTTTATGAGTCTCCGAATCCAACAAGAGTTACACGAGTACCCCGAAGACCAACAGCACGATGCAGCAAGAATAATGTTTGGCCTCGCACACATGCTCAGCGCACGATGCGGCGACGATACAGCTATGCTGTGTGCAGATCACGCCGGCTGCTTTATGAACATGCCCGGGGGCGATGTACGCGTTCCTTTGGGCTTAGTCGGCGTTCTGGCTCCGTTATTAAGGCAAATACCAGAAGGAGCCATACGTTATTGTAAGCCAGTTAATTGTATTTACTGGGGAACGTCTCAGAAAGTTGGGCATCGAGCTTTAGTATGTACGATGGATGGCGACGAGTTTCCTGCCGATTATGTAATAGTAACCGTCTCTCTCGGAGTACTGGCTGCTAATGCTGCGAAAATATTTTGTCCTGCTCTTCCGGCGTCAAAAACTGATGCTATGCGATGCTTAGGATTCGGTTACTGTAATAAAGTTTATTTAGAATATTGCAGACCCTTTTGGTATTGGCATAAAGGAAATCTGAACTTCAAGAATTGTAGAAGTTTTTGTGACCGAAACGATTGGACACGAGGCGTGACCGCCATAGAGGCTGTACCAAATAGTAAACACGTTTTATGTGCCTGGGTAGTTGGTCCAGAGGCCATGATGATGGAGGGTCTTACCGATAAGGACGTGGTCGAAGGCTTGACAGATATCTTAAGAAGGTGCACAGGCAACGATTCGGTGGCATACCCTATGACGATTCTGCGCTCCAGTTGGGCGTTGGATCCGTACTTTCGTGGGGCTTACTCCTACGATCGCGACTGCAGCGATGGTTCTGCTCAGCGAGCTTTAGCATGCCCCCTGCCAGGTCCCAGGGATCCAATTCCCCCTATACTGCTCTTTGCTGGAGAAGCAACTGTGCCTGGTCATTTTGCTACAATTTCCGGAGCAAGATTGAGTGGTGTGAGAGAAGCAGAGAGGATAGTGCAGCTCACTCTTCGGTACAAAGGCCCACCCTTGCCGTTGGCGCAAGCTCCGAGACTTGAACAGGACAAATTAAAGGGTGCTAACCAGTGAGTTTGTCCTGCAGCACATTTACAAGTCCGCGACGACTGTCTTACTTGTACAACATGTAACAAAGTGCGAAATGTAGGGAAAGTTCCTTGTATTGTTGTTTGGCTCCTTTAATATTTTCATCCCGGGTCTCGTGTCTCAGTAACTACAAACTTATCTGCTATAACTTTTGCAAGACTTCCTGTTGTTAGTTTTGAAACTCTGATGGTACTCGCAACTTGTCAGATAATTTAGCTTTTAATAACAAGTAAATTATGTATTTGTACTACATTAGGTGCTTAAAATTGATATGAAAATAAAGGATGCCTATAAAATTTCGCTTTTTGTATTTCTGTTAACAATATGACATTATTTCACGAAACAATCATCTCAGTACTATAGGTACGGAGATCCAGCAGTTTACAGTGTTTATGTAGTATTGAGGCCTATAGGATTTTCATTTTATTACCCCTTAGTAACCGGTAAATGAAGCAGTTTGATCTTTAAAGTAAGTCATCTTGGAGGCTATCATCTTTTATAGCGGCACCGAACCAATGTGCCTTTTTTTCATTACTAAGTATATTTTGTTTATGTTTCACATAAAAGCGATAGTGCTCCATGTTAAAAGCTGTCTCTTCATCCAGGTGCTTCTAGGACAGTTTTATTATCAGTTTAGAAAGCTATTTTATATTTACGTGTATGAAGGGAGCGTGGTAATACCGAGTTTTAGATATTTCATCAAATCGAAAAATCATCACCGCTCAATACATAAATAAAACACGCCTATATCCTAGAAAGAGTAGGGAAAGGTGAACTATCTCATAGCAATCACCGCTCAAGAGATGATTTATTTAACGAACTGCCTATCTATGAGCAAGGCAGCACGCAATACTTGTAGTGGAGAGACCTAAATCCAGAACTGAGAGAGGGAATTATAATGTCGCTTTAAATTTTTACCAGTTTCTAATGAAATTTGACTTTGAATCCATACGATTCCAATCATAGGTATAGTAATTCGATCCTATAACCCACAAACTGCTACCTATAGAATCTATGTTGCAAGGTTGGTAAGATAACGAGTTTGAACCGTGCGCTTAGATTGTGAGTGATCTGTTTTTAGGCCGTGTGGTGACGGCAGAGTAGAATACAATTGTCACCACCCCAAATCTCTCCCGTGGGTGTCGTACAAGGCGAATAAGGATAAATCAGTGATGAGGAATGGGCAGCAGCGTTCCTCTTTTACCTACCACCTAGCAAAGAACTGCGACTTTTGTGCCCGATAAATGGCAATAGGCTCGCCACCTATTACTTGGGACCTAGCATAATTGGCGAAGCGTGGGTGCTAGTTCACCTCTGCCTACCCCTTCGGGGATATAGGCGTGAATTATGTATGTATGTATGTGTGTACAATTTATAATAAAATGTGTATTTGGGTTTTGTCAAAAACTCTAATAATTGTTGTCATATAATTGGAACATTACATGGATTTTCAATGTATTTATTGAGATAAAGTTGAAAACATATTAAAATCAATAACTAAATTGATTTGTCTACTGCTTTCGTTAAATTAGTACTCCCAAGATAAAAATTAAATCATCTCGGCTTCAATCCCGGAGTACCTATGTTGTTACTTGCTACCCGAGCTTACTTTCATATTCATTTTTCTAATGGAACAAATAAACCAATTTCTTTGGATTTCCTCGTGCAATCTTTGTTACGAGCGTGCATAGTTATCATAATTTGTGAGCTCATTCTTTGGAATGCCTCGCCGAAAAGAAACCATCAGATAAGTCGCCGATAAACGATTATTTACAACAAGAGCTTATTCGCGGTTCTGATCAATGAATACGGCAGAAAAATGGGTAGGCATGCCAAAAAATAAATCACATACATAAATCGTCTTGATTATTATATGTAGGCTTCTTTTAGATTCAGAAGATTAAGATCGATGTGAGTGAGATGTTTTAAGTGCATTTTTAGAGTTTGGATTTCCATGGCATCAATTTTCAAGTTTGCGTATTTTGTGATCTCTAAACTTCCTTTTGATTAATATCATTAATATCATCCAAAGAAAGCGGAAGGCTTGATGACATCTGACCGATATGAATGGAAGAGGGAACCTACTGCGCCGACTCTAGATAAACTGTGAACAGGATAGGAAGATAATGATGACAAATATTATTATTACTACGACTGGGGTGCGTGTCGTGCGTGCCTTCTGGATGTCGTTTGGAAAGTCCTGGTTAGATGAGTGCTTTAGGAATGTGATCAACGCAGGTTCGAGTGCAAGGCAGCCCCTCTAGACAAGTGGGCAAATACAAATTGTATGAAACTGACGTATTACATAGAAACCAACATGGCGACCGTCATGTCAAATGTAAGAGAATTGGACTTAAAATAACATTCGTATATGTCAATAGATTGTCCCCCTCTGGAATCAGGAAATAAATGTAAAAAAAATTAAGTGCCTAGCTGGTTTTTTTTCACCTTTGAAGTTTGAGCTTTGAGATTTCACTTTGTCGATGACATAATTATGTTTACAATTTTTCCGAGGGAATAAAATCATACTTTAGACAATACGCACCAAATGGCAGTAAAGGGACAGTTTTCAAATAGTGCATCACCAAGGAGAATCATCCCTAAAAAACACTTTGTTAGATTTCATTTGTCTATAGAAGCGAAATCTGTCGGTTCTAGAAGCTTTTTCTAATTAAATCTTCATCGATCAAGCACTGGGATATAAAACCTGGCTGGATTGTGCCTTGCCTGTAACTCAATTAAAGTTAAGCTAAGCGGATGGGGGTTGTATAACTGGGAAAGCAGTGGCGCGGGCACAGCAATTTTTCACCAGATCAACGGCAGCGGCCACATTAGTTTCAATAAGTCACTTATAACTTGTAGTTTGGATGCCGGTTCGTATTCTGGCGCATTGATAATTGTATGCTATCCACAGCTGAAGATGTTCTTTTGTTTCATGTTTGTACAGCCGACAGCGTGTCTACGTTTTCATTCTGTAAACCGAATGCTCCTACGAATATGCAAATGCTAGAAAATGAGATCAGAAAATTTTCGAAAAATATATATACCCGGGACCCGAACGCGCATCTTCCGAAATCTAGAGGTTTTCTGTAATAAAACTACATAAATACATTCATAAATCACGCCTATAGCCCCGAAGGGGTAGGCAAAGGTGAACTAACACCCACGTTTCGCCAATAGGTTCCATGTAATAGGTGGTAAGCCTATTACCATTTATCGGGAACGGAAATCGCAGTACATTGCTAGGTGGCATAAGAGGAACGTTGCTGCCCATTACTCATTGCTGTCTTACTGCCGCACTCAGAGACGTAAAAACTTTAATGAGTATTTAATGTCAAAAATTTTAATTCAAATCCAGACCATAGACCCAGCAAGAATAGCGACTAGTTTTGGATTGTCATTTTTGACGTTAAGTACTCATTAACGTTATTTGACGTTTCTGAGTCCGGCAGTTAATCTTAGTCCAGGTATTCTCCTCTGTCACCACGTGGCGGTAATATATAAATATAATTTGATGAAATTTAATACAAGCGTTTAGACTGCTCAGTTTGGGCTTCATTGAGTGTACGAAATATTATTTCCATAGGGGCAATAAATAGTAATAATGTCAGTGTAGATGCTCAGAAAGCTATTACACATTACCAAACGACAAGCTATTTGGCCACAAGCGTTGGTATAAGGAAATAAAATATTATCTCTATTTTAAATTGCTCGTTAGCTTAATAATCTCTCCGATCAGATGCAATTTGATATAAAATAATAAGAAGGCAGATAAAGTCGAATATGTGGATTTCGATTTATGATGATATTTTGCAAACGAGCTACGCGCTGATTCTCGATAAATTATCTCTTTTTTGGGTATGGGTATTTTAATGATGGGCTTTGCAATACAATGTTCTGAAATAAATAATGTTCTAAGTTATACATTATTATGGATATTATATAAAATGATGCACAACAATTTCAATTTACCAACAAATTACAAAACAGCCAACTTAAAACAAAATTCCGTTTCTTTAATTTCGTTAACTTTTGTCTCCTTGATAGTGTTTGATTACCTCACATTCGTCGTGGGCCACGTACCATGAGGTACGTATAGGCAGACCCCCCCCCCATTTCCCTCTCGCTTCCAACTTTGGTGATATCCATGGTTGGAAGCTAGAGGATCTGGGAGGCTGCCGCCTCCTTCTGCGAGGCTGCCAATTCGCAGAAGGAGGCAACGGAGAGGGAGCGGGAAGAGGATGCCCTAGGCCCCGATGTGTGGCCTGCGCGCCTGGGTTAGTTCCCCGTGCGTGCCAATGAATGTACTCGCCACCCCGTCTGAGAGGATTGTTCAGTGTTTCTGACATACCAGGTGTTTAAATCTGGACACACTGGATTCGAGCTGCACTGGACCAAGCGAAGCGCCTTGGGGGAGTACCAAATTCAACAGAGACCGTTTTTGGGCTGAAATAATGATGCCGATAAGAGACAGTACTAAAACAAGCAGTTTTCTATCGCCACATACAATTTACACGCGTCGAGGAATCACTCCATACCTGCTGACATAAGAGTAATGTCACTCGGCGGTTTGCTCTCAATCGTTGTGTAAAGATAGATGTATGTGTTTGTGTAAAGTTTAGTATGTACCTACTGAAAGTGATTAAGATCTGTTTGTTTAAATTTAACCTAGACCTGTTTTTTTAGTAATTCCCCGCTGAATGCTAGAAAACAAAACTTTGGTAAGGTTAGTTTTATTCGTAGAAACAATATTGAAATGTATTGGAAATTCAATTAGTTTTACACGGTACCACTATCCACATTATGAATCTCTTATGAATATATTATGAAGTATAAGTGACTAATATTAAGAAACAGAACATGCAAACATTTATGCAAGTTTAACGAATTATTAACGAATTAGTTTACATTTAAAAATCAAATGTCGTATTTGCCCGGTATGAGATTACATTCTTGGAAACTAAATCGCACTTTAATGGTACTTAGGTAATGTTCAAATTTAGGCTTAGACCGATTAATTTAACAAGTAACGCTTATTTGTGTACACTGTGGCCTTATTTATAAACTAATGTAAGCGCTCTACACGTATAATTCGGCAGTTTGTGAATTCGCACGTTGTAATACGGACGCTATGACAGCTTCGGAGGGCGCGTACTCTGCGGATTGCTAGGGCACGCAGCGTCTTCACCGCTAAATATTTGGCTACAAAACCTCCACTTTGAAACATGTTCCTCATAGCGCATGAGTAAATAAACGGAACAGAGAATAACCTTCATATAACCGCGCGAATTGGTTGCATTACTACAAGCACGCAGGGCTTTTGTGCGTCACCACTGGCCGCTGTCGTGTCGAAGCTCTGTTCGGTTTATCTACTCATCTGCTCATAGTAGATTGTTACAAGCACGGTCAAACCGACACAAGATATTTTGTTACACTATTACGTCGGGTCTTTGTGCGTGCTTCGGTGTCGCCAAACGTCTATACCCCATTCACTTGGGCTTGAGATAAATGTAAACAATCTTCATATGTCTCTTACTACGAAATGCTCTTAAAAACAAGAAACGTGTATTGTAAATACTAACTGCCGCACTCAGCGACGTCAAATAACGATAATGAGTACTTAATGTCTAATAATTACAATTCAAAACTAGTCTCTATTCTTGTCAGGTCTTTGATCTAAATTTAAATGAAAATTTTTGACATTAAGTACTCTGAGTGCAGCACATCGATTAAAGATGATTATAACTGTTAGCTGCTTTCAAATATTGGTGTTACACATTTTTATTTTAAGACACATTAAGATTGTTTACATTTTGTCTCAAGCCCAAGTGAATAGGGTATAGTTGTCTGCAATGGAGGGGACCTTCTGTAAGATGGTGTTTAGCGGGTACAGGCAGATGCGTGACGCAGCGCGCAGGCTCACCCCCGCCCCCCTTGCGTGCTCCCCCGCCGCCGCCCGCGACACCTAGCACAATACATCGATTTCGCGTGGTGCGTACAATTTCGGCCCTCCACTGGAAGGATGAACAATTTCTCTGGTGACTGGGAAAAGGAAGCTGCTTTTCGAAGATTTAATCGATGTCTAATTGTTAAATCTAGATAAGCCTGTCTCGGTATTAGTATGAATGTTGATTGTAACTGAGGAAAGTACAGCCCTAGTAGAGGGATTATTTCAATCTTAAATTGTGCTATCTTGGTGTCCCTAACTTTCATTATTATTTTTATATATTTTCAGTATAGTGTAAACTGAAATTATATTTCAATCTGTTGTCCTCCTTGCTTACCTTGTATAAATATTCGTTTGGCAACATGCAATTGCTTAAAATGTCTCCACTCATTACTTGCAATTTATAATCATATAGGCAAATTACGTTGCCATAATACTATAAAGGGGTACTTTGATATTTATAAGAGTTGTAGTTAGTTTATTTTGTAAATGAATACTTATAGCTTCTTATCTACAACAGAGACAAATCAAAAACGTTTACGTGAGAGCTGAATCGATCTATTAACAGTATGAAAATTGAACATGAGTCAGTATTGGTTTTAGGTATGATTAGGTATGTGAAGTATATTGCAACATTATTTCGTTGTTATAAATTTTTTTAATGAATATGTACTTATTTTCGGGCCGATATATAGCATTCTATCATGCTGGCCTGCGAGTGAAAAAGTAACACAGAATGTGCAAAGACATGCAAGACAAAAAGAGATCGACAGGTTTATACCAATAATCACCCGAATAGTGTAGGGTACACCACCGACAACAGCATGCCCAAAGAGGCTTGGTGTCAGACAGGCGCGGCTAGGCTGGCTGTAAAGCCAAAGCCAAAGCCGTGAGCAGAATAGATTGGAATATTGTCATCCGATACCAGAGTTACCGACATAGCCCACCGAATCAGCAAACTGAAGTGGCAGTGGGCTGGTCACATTAGCCGCAGAACTGACGGCCGTTGGAGCCGTAAAGTTCTTGAGTGGAGACCGCGACTCGGTAAACGTAATGTAGGACGCCCTGCGACAAGATGGGATGATGGCATTCGTAGACTGGCTGGAGTGGGCTGGATGAGAGTGGCCGAAAATCGGGAGCAGTGTCGTGCATTAGGAGAGACCTATGTCCAACAGTGGACAAACATGGGTTGATGATGATGATGATGATGATTGTCATCCCAATCACTTTCTCTATACACCGGTCTCTCGATACGGTCGTTTCCATATATTTTTTTATACATTCATTCATCACTAGCACCTTTCTGCAGTGATGAATTAAAGGAGATTGAATACTACGCTACGCTTAATTTTATTTATATTTACTCCAGATAACCTGGGAATAGGAGAGGAAGATGATGGTATTTTCTGGTTGGTTTTTTTTTTCTCTTTTTTATATTAGGTTCTTTTTTAAATCAACTAGGTAGTCAACTGTAGTTGGATCCAAGTAATAATTAAATATTTCCAACATTTATTTTAAAAGCGTATCTGAGGGTAGCAAATATAAAAAGAAACGGAATAGAATAAGGAACAAAAATATCTATTTTTTATTTTGATATATAAATATTTCTCAATTTATTTATTGTACAATTCTAATTAAAGCTTGCCGACTTGCGCGCTCAGTCTGCGATTGCGTAAACTAACTAATGTTCACAAAGACCGTTCATTGGATGGGTGACCAAAAATACAATGTATCGAATTCTTTGTGATCGGGATGGCACGTTAAGCCCTTTCTCCTGATTCTGCAGCCACCAATCCGCACTGGGCCAGCGTAGTGGGTTACGGCCCATCCTCCCTATATTCCTTGATCCATAGGAAAGGCTACATGAGTGGCGCCAGAGCAGAATACGATTGTCACCACCCCCATCATTTGGTTTTATCTTTACGCGGTAGCTTGAAGCTCATTTTATAATAGGGGGCGAGCTTATTGCTATATATCGGGCAGTCGGGCACCTAAATCGCAGTATATTGCTAAGTGATATATATTTTTGCTGCCCATTCCTCACTACTTTAACACTTAGTCGCCTTGTACCTATGACACCCGCGGGAGAAATTTGGGGTTGTTGATATTTGTACTCTGCTCTGCCGTTACTACACGTCACCATTAATAATATAACAAACATATTACCTTACCTTTTAAATTTTTTTATCAGTCGATAAACCTTTCTTTGCAAAATAATATAACTTCGCAACCAAAGGGTTATTGACTAATATAGGCAACAAATATAATTTAATTTCGTGGTAACAATTTCTTAAAAAACAAACACCTATCACTGTTTACCTCGGTATCAAGCAAGAGAGACGTAGTAATCATTGCATTCCATTTCAATATTACCGTCTTGTTTCCACATAGTTTAATCGTTTTATTTAATGTAAGTTTACAAAACAGAATACCTTAGAAAATTAATTATATCTGGATGCGAGGCATATTAATATATTGCCGTAAAAGAATAATTCAAATGACGAACAGCTAAATCGTCAAGGGTCCGATAGTCGTTGCTTGTGTGTGAAAAGTGAGGGTTCTTCGACCGGTCGTCACCGAGAATTTGCAATCGCGGGCTGCACGCGCGTGGCCGCTGCAGACGGTGCGTGGCGAGTGCGCGACGATTGCGCGACGTGTGCGCGGCGAGCGTGCGGCGGGCGGGGCGCGCGGCCCGGGCGGCAGTCGCTCGGGAGCAAGCGGGCGGCTCGCGACGCCCTACGCTCGCCCACTGCACGGCTGCAACGCTGCGCTCGCGAATTCGCGGCAACTGCAACTCGCGGAAGGCTCAGTGCACCCCCACACATGACTCTCTTCACTTGTGCGTTTTTCATTCAACCCCCCGCCCGTCGTAGTGCCGCGGCTACCCTTCGTCCTCCTACTTCTGACTGACGCGATTAATTGAGCTGACAAGGTAAGACGTTTGAGATATCTTCTCGTCAAAATCTCGTGAATTATCATATAAAGCTGGTCTCAGTTTTACAGTGTATCAGTTATAATGTTTACAAATTGCTGCAGATGTCGTATTTTTCATTTTATTTTCAAATTTATGTTTAACGGTAGAGCTACGCCGAGCGATTTGTTATTCGCAGCCATTTGCAATTTTTTTCTGATAGTAGACTTGCAAAGTATTCCCTGACACCCAGAGAATCGTTGCGTTTCATCTTGAAGAAGTTATCACGAGGAAAAGAGAGCTGTAGTACTGGCTTAATGCCAAACGACCGCGACACACATCTTTCAGTAACAAAATATTTTAGAAATATCAGACAATTTAGCTTCGAAAGCATTTAGGCCGGACGACTCAGTTTTTTCTGATTACAAAACATATTTTCTTTTAACATTTCTTAATGATCCGCGTTTTTTTCTGTGGCGTACATCTCGTATACCTAGTTAAGCGTCTGAAAAAAATCACAACACATCTCGAGTAATGGCGTTATTTAAGAGAATATTGGTCGGTTTTGAGTTACCAAGTTGTTTTGTTTTGTTTTATTTAGTCTTTTTTTGTATTTTCTATATTGCGAGCTAGTAAATTATCGCTACAAGCATTAATTATAAAAGGTATCATTCATTATAACAATAGTTTTTCAGTCGTTGTTTTCTAATATTATTGGAATATGGAGATGAACCTTTTGGATTTGAACATAAGCGATTCTCATAATATGAATTTTTATTTTATTCAATCGCTTATAATAGTTTAATTTTGATCATTATCGATATTCACTGATACTCCTATTTTGGTTTAAATCAGACTACATTCATTTATAGTTTTACGTCTAAAAAGTTAATTAGAACGTTTTGTTATTTGAACGTCGTTGGGTTAATAATAATAATAAATTTCACAAATATCAACAATTGCTGAACTTGCAAGAGTTTCGTACAGTTCTTTTCTTTTATCAATGCGTTTTCTATGGGACGCGTCCATCTTATTACGTATAAACTTTTTAAACGTTATTGGAATTAGTTGTGCCGATATTTTCCTCGTCCCTTTTTTTGTTCTTGAATAATTGAGTGAAAAATAACTCTACACCTCTTTTTGGCCAAATAGTATTTTAAAGGAAAATTCCCCAAATTCACCAGGATATTTTCAAATTGTGAAAAAAGATACAGCGCCTCATCAATCATTAGGTACACTGACGATATAGTTCTCAAATTAATGTCCCACTATTCCCCCGACACATCCCATGAGCCACTACGCAGAGATATATTATCTCAGTAACGCTTACCCTCCGAACAGCAATTGTCATTTCAGTTAGAGAGTTGCTGACGTTTCGGCCAATTTGTGAGCCATCCCAAGAGATGCAATTTCCTCTTCCGCCTAATTGCTCCCAGGCTACAGAGCTAGTCCTCAAACATGGGCCGTCCGCGGGCACTGTAACCGGTTCGGGAGTATAGATCGAAGCGCAGAGATTAGTAGGGGCTTTGAGCGTGTAGTCATATAATGGCAGTGAATTCTTCTGAAGGAATATTATAGTTGTATAATAGTTATAAAATATTATGTTAACCCACTTCTTATTCCGGATCAGAGTGATTTTAGATATTTATTTATGGTCTCAGTGAAAAAATAGTAATCATTGTTTTTGCTTCTGTGAAAGTCGGAAAATAGAGTACAATTGTCACCACCCACTCCCAATATTTCCCGCGAGTTTCGTATAAGGCGACTACTAAGGGTTCGGACAGCGTTGAGTAATTTTAAGATTTATAGTCATTATTCCCTCCGAAAAAGTGAGCAGAAACTCCATGTCATTTTTCTTAGGCATACAGCAAGACATGGGCTGAATTGGTTCGGGATCGCTCGAGATAGAGGGCTGGGCTTTGTCCAGCAGTGGGATGTTACAGGCTAATAATTTTTTTTTTTGTTTTGTTTTGTAGATCTGCCACCAGTCCTTGGACTATAATCAGATTTGTTGCAGGTTTCGGCTTTGCAGAGCACCTCCCCATTGGGAAGTGACTCTTCTTAATTATATACCATTATGTGTGCTGGTTGAAGAGGTCAAAGACTGTAGTTCTCTTCAGTCTCTTGCTGTATGTTGGTTTTGTGAGAGCATTTGCAAGGGGATTAGGATGATTTTCCAGTCGTGATTTGTATCTATCAGTCAATAATTTTATCTCCTGATGCACAGTGTTCTGTTTCAAATGCTCATGAAGCTCGGAGATTTTTATAAACCATGGTGCATTGGATATATTCTTCAAGATTGAGTTTTGCATTCTCGGTATGATATTGATGTTGCAGCAACTTGCAGTTCCCCAAAGTTGTATACCATATGTCCATATTGGTTTGAGTATCATATTATATATCAGTAGCTTGTTATCAACTGAGAGGACAGAGTTTCTCTCTATTAGCCAGTGCAGGTTCTTATATTTCAGATTTAACTGATCTCTTTTTGCCTGTATGTGTATTTTCCACGTGAGCCTTCGGTCTAGGTGGATCCCCAAGTATTTAACAGAATCACCATGTGGGAATACAATAAAACAAGCTAATAAATAATAAAAATAATTGCATCGCAAAATACGTCTAGCTAGCTACTGTTGTCTTCGTTATCATCACCACACCTGTCTGTATCAGTACCGTCGGTCTTGGAAACATTAACAGAGACGATGATTAATTAATCAAACTTGTGTCACGAATCCGATCTAAATATATTTAGACGACCACAAGTTTATATTAGGGTGACTAATCATTGATTTGCCTCCCAATTGGGAGCTGATGGCCTTAAGCTATCAGGAAGATGAAAATAGCAATCGAATATTTTTTAGCTAAGGGTCACTGCATTAAATTGTTAACTGTTGTTAACATACAGGTATACATTGTTTGGCGCAGTAGGTATGGCTTCTTTTTCCTGTCTTTTCTATCACACATTATTTCCCCCGCCCAATCCATCATTTCCTCTGGGTCTAACTCTGCTTCGACATCCATCCAACATTCGTGCTAATCTATTTCTTAGTATGTTACTAAGAATATCATCCCTTCTTATAACATATTGTCCGTACCAACTAGTTTTCATTTTAACATATTATTTTACTTTATAAATTAGATCAGTTAATATCTTTGGTCATTAAGCAATGACGCGGATATTGATTAGGTTATGCAGTTAAAATCTGAACTTCACACACATTTAACTCTGAAAATATCGATGATGCTTTTTATATTTATTTCAATCTTAATTTATTTCTAGGAAAAAAACGATTTCTTAGATACACCTTGAATATAAATAATAAATAAATATTTTTACACTCACACCTATCATCCAGCCCAAAGTAAGTAGCCTAAGCACTTCTGTTATGGATACTAATTGACGGACATATTTTTAATATAATTATGTATATAAATGTTGAAAATATACTACATAAACATATACACAACCATGACTCGGAAACAAACATTTGTGGTCATCAAAAAATCCGGGACCTCTTGACCAATAGCAATCTGAGCATTCGACCAAGGCGGCCGTCTTATATTATTAACATAAACAGATAATATTTATTATATTGATTTGTTAAATGTTATGTAATTTTTTCTGCCAATTTATGAAAAGGTCCCATTACTTTACATATAACTTAAGACTCTATTTCGGATAGAGATGTAAAAAGAATTCGAAACTAAAGTATGCTCTTGAAGCTAGCTTGCATTTGCTTGTAATTACTATAAAGTATGCATAATGTTTTTATACTATTCGGTTTTGCGTGTTCACGAACCGTTAATAAAATCTTGATTCGGACTTTTTGGTGAAACCACTAAGTAACACTGTGATTAGGATTTCTTAGCATAATATTTAACACGTGTTTTTTGCTTGGTCATAACTCAAAACATTAGTAGTTTTCGAGTGGAGCTATTCATCAAGCTAACGACTTTTTTATTCGTATGAGCAATATAACTTATCGTTTCAGATTTTTGATACCTGGCCCGCCTAATGGTTTTACCATTTTCAATACTCAATAGGTAATATATTGCAAAACTTTAATATTCAAAGGTATAGCACTAGCACTGACTTTTCGGCTCAGAATAATGGATAATCAGAATATGGATATCCATCAGATATTTCTTAACGGTGTCTTATAGGGTGGCTGGGGGGTTGATTGCATGTAGGTTTCGGCTTATATGTTTGGCAAGTAGTGACATTGCATGTGGTGCAAAATTTACTACGTACCTGCAATCTCACAAGTCGTCGACAATGATGGGTTTTTTTTATGACTGACTTGCATGCCGTTTCTGCTGGCGAGACATAGGGCTCTGACACATATAGTATCAACTATGGTATTGAAAGTGTCGGTGTAGGTGCTTTGTTGGCGGATCGGATCGTGGGTGGGTTTTGGAGATCCATCATTACAGACTTCGCACTCCGCATATGTTGATATTAATTCACCTCTGCCTACGCCTTTGGGGATAAATATAGGTGTGATTTATGTATGTAGAACTAAACTAGGTAAGGTGTATACCATTTATTTATATATAGTGGTTTAGTTTGAACGTATTTAGGCACGATCGGTTGGAGCGTAGTAAACACCGCGAACGCCTTTTATGCAACGAAAATCTTATCGAAACTTAGATTTATCGTATCGGTGAATCTCAAGAAGACCATTGCTTACCGTACTGTGATACGAAGCTTATATCATACATACACACATAAATCACGCCTATATCCCCGAAGGGGTAGGCAGAGGCGAACTAGCACCCAAGTTTCGCCAGTTATGTTAGGTCCCATGTAATAGGTGGCGAGCCTATTGCCATTTATCGGGCACAAAAGTCGCAGTAGGTACATAGCAAGATGGTATAAGAGGAACGCTGCTGCCCATTCCTCATCACTGATTTATCCTTAGTCGCCTTGTACGACACCCACGGGAGAGATTTGGGGTGGTGACAATTGTATTCTACTCTGCCGTCACCACACGGCAAATTAAAGGTGTATACCATTTATTTATATATCGGCGTTTAGTTTGAACGTATTTAGGCACGATCGGTTGGAGCGTAGTAAACACCGCGAACGCCTTTTATGCAACGAAAATCTTATCGAAACTACAGTTGACACCTTTATTAGGCCTTAGATTTATCGCCATGGTGAATCTAAAGACTATTGCTTACCGTACTGTGATACGAAGCGTATATCTTACTCTTAAAATGTCGTACGATCAAAGTAAAAAAAAATACATTGTTATATTCTATTCGTTCGAATAGATTGGTCACTTGTCTAGAGGGGTGGTGGCCGAGTTGAATGCGGATTCGATTCGGACTTTAATCGCACTAATTTGCTAGATGATCCACCATGAACGCTGCTGCCCGTTCCTCGTTATATTGTAACTTTTACTGCCGCACTCAGACACGTTAGTTAACGTTAATGACTGTTCGATTTTAATTTTAACATTATATCAATGTTAGAAAAATTAGTACAAAGATTTTGGTGGTTAGAAAAAGAATTTCGAAAAATTATGATCTTGAGGCGGGAATCGAAACCGCGTCCGGGCAGGTGCCTGACCGCTCGGCCACCCAAGACACTAACTAACTTGCCGAAATTATAGCAGCGGACGCGGGTTCGATTCCCGCCTCAAGATCATAATTTTTCGAAATTCTTTTTCTAACCACTAAAATCTTTGTAACGTTAATGAGTACTTAATGTCAAAAAATGATGATTAAAATCTAGTCGCTATTCTTGCCGGGTCTATGGTCTAGATTGAAATGAAATTTTTTGACATTAAGTACTCATTAAAACTAATTGTCGTCTCTGAGTGCGGCAGTTAGTCGTCGTGTGCGCCACCCACGAGAAAGTCATAGGTAGGTAGCGAAATTGTAGTTCCCTACAAGGCATTGATTTAGCACTTTTGCAAGTTTACGCGATAACAATTTGCAGTTAGTTGATTGATAATCACATTTACGAATGACAAATCGCGTTCAAGCAATGTGTATTGCGCAGTATGAACATGCTTCCTATAAAGAAATGTGTAGTTAATTAATGAACCACATTTCGAGTGCACTATTACTGTACGGAGTCGCTTTGAAAATAAAACAAATGAACAACGCCAATGCTGCAACAACGGTGCATGTAACTCAATCTACGACGGAATTCCGTTACAAATTTATCTGGAAACCCCCGGAAAATGTATCCGAATTTCAACTCTATTGCAGCTACGGACGGATGGGTTGAAGGTGACTTTGATTAAGTGCCTGTAAATTCAAATTGTTTTAAATGTAAACATTTTGTTTTATCCCATTCGGCCCGCGCTCTTTTAGAATATAGCAGCTTAAAATGTTGCACTTCACTGCATTCATTTCGAAGAAGTGAAAGTAAATAAATTAAAATATATTCATAAATAAATTACGCCTACCATCACTAGCCCTCTAATGTCCCTACTGCTGGGGCACATACCTTCCCTAAGCATGGAAGTATATGAGCCATAACTCACCACGCTGGCACAGTGTGGATTGGTGGGTATTAACGACTGCAGATGCACTAATTTCTAACAGAGAGACTAATGCTCTCTGTGTTGCACAGAGTTACTAGAGATTTTTGGTCACCCATCCAATGAGCAGCCTTAGCTAACATTGCTTAGTTTACTCAATCACAGGCCGAGCGCTCTGAGCCACTGCGCTGCCGAGCTCGTCTTTATTAAATTACGCCTGTTTATCCCCAAACGTACTTGCCTCTAGGTTAATTTGTGAATTTGATTAAAAGTAGGGACATTATGAATTCTGATTAATAATAGTAGACCTATTAATAATAGTCCCAGTTAATACCGCCGCTAATCGCTCGCGCCAGGGCCGGGTCACGTCCACAGTAAAACAGATTTCCAGCAAAAACAGCTTTCGATGCTAAAATTTGCGATTAATTGGACGCAGTTAAGCAAGCAACAAGGTAGCAAAACATATTGTATTTTTTTGCAAAAAGATCTAATTTATTACAAATTTTAATTAAACGTGTGGTGATGGCGGATACAGAATACAATTGTCACCCCCAATCTCTCCGGGTTGGGAGGCCCCAGCTGCTTTATACGACACCTACGAGAGAGCAAAGGGTGGTGACAATTGTTTCTTCTCTGCCGTCACCTCCATTCCAGATAACAGTCAATAATTGGAGGAGAATTTTCACGTATTCCAAACACGTCATCTGGAATAGTAATATGTCGTCAGGCTTTGAAGCTCTGTGGTTCTTTCCTAATTGCTTTCCGACTTAACTAGGAAAATGTAGTTCCAACACTTAAAGGATATTACACACGTCGCAATTAAGATTATTTATATGAACGCCGGTTACTCATAATGATGCAGAGCTTTATATAGGTACAAAAATAAATCACGCCCATTTATCCCCGAAGGGGTAGGAAGAGGTGTATTAACACACACGTTTCGCCAATTTAGTTAGGACCAGCCTATTGCCATTTCACATCTAGCTAGATAATGGTCAAGGACCGCCATGGAAGGACAATAATTTTAATAGGATGCATAGATACTTTTAATTTAAATGTTTTCTAAAAATACATGATATTTTATCAATAATTTATACTGAAATGAGATTGCATTGTCTGTCTTACTTAGTCTTACTCAGGAGAAAAAAACGCAAATAAATTCTTTAGCGTTGGCAACACCGATTGTAGTCTATTGTCATGGTCAAGTGCATTGTACGTACGTAAGGCCATGTAGCATTAAAGAGTTTCAGTAACTGTTCATTGTTATTACGTGCTATATATAAATGATTTAATAACAAAAATCATACCCGAAGCCAAGTCTCCCATTGCATCTCTTTTGCATGCATGATCGCTCGCTCTATCCTTGCCTGTCTGTCGAAAGACGAATAAAATCTTTCACCATGATGCGTGCCATGATATAAGAATTCTTGGCCACAATCTTACTATTCTCGAGTATTGGGGTACGACCTACTTCCCGGGCTAATATTCAAACAGATAAATCAAGCGTCTAGTCTTGCCGACTTTTTCACGGCGAAGATTGATGGAGAAATTTTTGCAAAAATTTCTTTGAGATGTTGATCCGGCATTATGTAACTGGCCATTGTGATACAAATGCATGGCCGTCGAGGTGCACAGTTATGATATGTATACTGAGGAGCCCTTAGTGACGATCGCTTAGGGGAAGGTGACCCAAAGCGGGTATACCGCCTAAAGCGGGTACACTCGTGTGTTTACTTATTTTTGTAAAGCCAATGAGGAAGATTAAATTTCCACGTATCAGTTTTAACCAGTGAACCAAAAGGCCTGTAAAATATCAATTTTAATCAGCCAGTATCTGTTTTAGGCGGTATAGGTACCCGCTTTGGACCACCTTCCCCTATTGGTCCAAGTTAATGACGTAATAATGCAACAAAAGTAACTTATCTCAAAAATTATATCAATTAGAATGAGCAGTATTGTATATTGTATAACCTTACAGCCAGATATAATTTTATCGTTATAGTTCAGCACCGCAATTTTTTGTAATAGTCATAATTAGATTTCGACATCATTTCATTAATTTTCAGAGGTAATATTTTAATTGAATAAACATGAACATTGGCCCATATCCATGACTTTCCATCTGTCATTCTATTAAACTCCGTCAAACTTTATAGGGTGTAGAAATCATAACATAGCTACAAGAAAGAGAGCACCTATGCCTTCTCCTCAGCGTAACATAATTGTGCCAAAAATTCTAAATTTCAATGGATTTATCTAATAGGAGGTTTGTTATGATGTTATGATCTTGTTTATTCGGTATTTTAGCAAACACCGCGAATAAACAAGTTCATTAACACCACCATCAGGAACACCAACAACAACAACTAGATTGTTATTGTTGTATACAATGTTTAAATATTAGTATTCTTTGTTGATCAAGTAATTCAATCACCTAGGCCTTATCACTTTAGGGCCGGTTTTTTGATGCAGAGTTAACTAAACCAATTGTTAAAGATTGTTCCTAATTGATGTATACCAGCCTGATATTTAACCATTAGTAATAATTTTAGTTACTAATGGTTAAATATCAGACTGATATACAACTCATTAACGATAATTGACGTCTCTGAGTGCGGCAGTTAAACATCAATGAAGTCATTTGCTAACCTGCGCCTGTACAAAGTCGCTAATGAGGACTTGTGCAATATAGCACTAGCTATTTTTAAAGCGAGTACCTATTTTATTGACAAGAGCGAACGAGAACCGAATAAGTAAATGCCACTTCGTGTAGGCTAAATGGATCGTAAAATAAAAACTTGCAACAACACTTTGCGAATATTAATCTGATAGGTACGTTGTGATACTTTGTTAATAACGAATTTAATAAGCTTTTTTACGATTAAGCTTTAGCCCACTCGTTCCGGATATAGCTTTTGCTAACGAATTAGAGTGAATTTTGGTATTTATGATCCCGGTAATCAAAAAAATCATGATTATTTTCTTGGGTTATTCATATGATACATGATTTATTTCTAGGTTCCTTGGAAAATTGTGTTTGATAAAAAGAACGTATCCTCGATGTGATTAAGAGCCGATTTCACCGTCTCTCATAGAAACTGAGTTTAATAAAACTTGGTTCTGATTAATGCCAACTTGGTAGCGGAACTCTGTTTAGAGCATAAACCGAGTTCAACTTCAACTGATCGCGTTTAATTTCTGCAGTGAAATCGACCCTAAAAGGGTTAGGACAATGAGCAAATAATAAAAGTTATAATTTTACAAAGCTTTTATTTCATTATTGTATGAAACATTATAATTATGAAAAAAAAATACATAATAACATACAGTTACGAATTAATAAACGCCTCCGTTTTTTTCGTCGGTTAAAAATATGATGTGTTTCATTAGTTATTCGGATTTAAGCGCGTGATAAATTTCGAAACGCATTGTCGTATAATTCCTAAGTAAAAAATTGGATTTTTACATTACAAGTGATTAATTAATTACTTAGGATTGCAGTAGGTAAATTGACCTAAGTATGTTTAATCCATTAGTATTTCCACAATTACAACCTAAGGCATGGTAACAAAAAAACAGCTTTGTTTTTAACGAACACAATTTTGTTTCAGATCTTTGTTTCGTGCATGTGCGGCCCGGGAGTGACCCTTCGGACTTTTATCTAAAATTAAATCTTTATCAAAATTTGTCGAGACTAGTGCGGTTCAAGGGTGTTTTTATATATTCTTTAGTATTGTTCACTAGTAATTTTCATTTAAATTGGCCAACAGAGGTCAAAGGTTAAGAGTAGCTGCTATTTGTTTTAATTGAATAGTCGGTGTTATTAAAATTTGGTAGTGGTGCGCAGTACAATAAATTGGTAATTTGTGATAATTTGTGAGTACGTGTGAGGACGTACCTGTTGGCGATACGAGAACTCTTGCTGGTGGTGAAATGAGAATTGCACACTGGAGCAGCCTGGACATTCTTCGATTATGAATTAAAGGTATGGATTTTTGTTAGTGCTCAAATATTTTGGTGTGACAAAAATTATAGCTCTCAAAAGTTATTAAAACACGATTGAAATTCGTCAATTTTATTCGTCAAGTTTAATCTGATAATTCTAATTCGAATTATAATTTTGAGGACTCGCTAGCGCAGAGGCACGGCGCGCTTAGAATGCGATTGCGTAAACTAAGCAAGTTCGCTAAGGCCGGTCATAGGATGGGTGACCAAACATTTATTATCGCGAGTTCCTCCGTGCTTCGGAAGGCACGTGAAGCCGGTGGTCCCGGCTGCATCTGCAGTCGTTAATACCCACCAACCCGCACTGGGCCAGCGTGTTGGGTTCTGGCCCAATCTCCCTATATTCTTCCATCCATAGGGAAGGCCCGTGCCCCTGCAATGGGGACATTAAAAGGCTGGTGATGATGATGATGGTGATTAGAATTTTGGCTGTAGAAAAATGGAGTTTTAATTTTTCAGTGCATATTTTATTCTGTTTACAACTAAAGATAATGCCAATATCCCTTTACATATCTGGTAATCGATTATAACAATACGTAAATCGAATATATCCTGTTAGATACTTAAAATTTCTTATTTGTATTTGTGTTCGCCGAAAGAAATTTTGTTCTTTTTTCTTTTATAAGCTTATTTTTGAGTGTTCGTGTTGTAATAGATGATTTTTATAGTTTTACTAAAATAATTTATAATTTTTTATTTTAAACAAGTCTAAAGATACTTACTGAAGTTTAAAATACTCAAATTTACTTCGCAGTCCTCCTACAATTTGGCAAGATTGTATTTATATCTCATGTAAATGCGCATATAAATACCACGTCGTGTGATTTATTAGTATGAAATAACTGAAATTGATGCGTTTTGTAGAATTTGGAATCTTAAGAATAAAAAAAGGCTCATAAATCTCTGGAAGAGAAAGGCTAATATTGTAAACCAATGTCTCTAAAGCCAATGGCAAGACAAGGAAATGCCTAGCGTGCACAGATCCATAATTCGACAAGTTATGAAGTTACTGGCACATTAGAACGAGTGTTTATAAGTCACTTACAAAGGCAGACTGCTTAAATGCTATGCCAAAATAAGTTATAATTTGATTTGTGATGTTTTGATGAACCAAAGCCATTTTTATTACTTTTTCTTTGGAATGTAGACTGTTATCACGAAAATCATGATTTATCACTATTCAACGAAGAAGTTGTAAATTATAAAGTCTGAAAATACACACGCTGTGATCGCTGAATGAAGTATTATATTTGTCATATGCAACTCTTTAGTTTTGAGTGGTGTCCCTTTAACCCTTTAACTAACCCTTAATTTTGGTGTAATCCCGATCATCAGAAGAGATATGTGTTTAAAAATTGTTATTAGCTAAGACAGTTTTCGTTGTTTACCATGTCGACTTCAACGGAAAACATTTAACATAATCATAAAAATACATTTTCGTAAGCGTAAAGATTAAAACTCTTCTTATTATTGGAAGACAGAAAACAATACTAAATTATTAGGTATTAGACAATCGATTTTCGATAAAGCCCCCACAGGTTTTAAATGTAGGAAAGATGATGTGGTATTCACGAGATTGCGTATTGGTGATACAAATGTTAGTCATATTCATTTAATAACTAAATCAGATAGAAAAAAATGCAAGTGTGGATTAGATGTAACCGTCGCCCATTTATTTGATTGTACAGAATACCACCGGGAGAGAAAAATATGTAACCTACCTAATAGTTTGAAAGATTGTTTAAGCCAAGATAATTATACTAATACTCTTAAGTACATAAACATGATAAATATGTATAAGTTAATTTGATCCTAAGTTTGTTAATTATCATTATTAGGGCCTGTTTCACAATCGACAAGTATGTTCTAAGCAGCTTACTTCGCAGTTCAATTGACATATATTTCATATTACAACTGTCAAATGATCTGCGAAGTAAGCTACTTAGAACTTACTTGTCAATTGTGTAACAGGCCCTTAATGTATTATTGAATGTGGTCGCTAATGACCTAGATGTTAAAAAGCGAAGTTAAATAAAAAAAAATAAAAAAATAGAAAGCACACGCGGAGTAAAGGATCGAAATGAACACCTTACCACGAAACAGTTAAGGGTGAATATTCTATTCTATCTACAGGATAGTTTTGAGCTATTGTATTACCGACGTGCAGTTGCATTGACATTGGTAAAATGATATTAGATACCTACCTGAATATCATTTTGATTTTATCGTTGCCCATTTCTGGGGGCCTACCGCCTAACTCGATTGCTAAAGGAAAAGCTATAGTTTATGACGTCGTGCTGTCATTTCGCACTAAATGTACCTAAACTATTAGCGATAGCTTTGAATGAATGATCACCGAATGATTTTGTATGAATTTGCCACAAAATACGTAACGCCTAAAAATTTAGGATGGCTGCTATAGCCGTAAGCAGTGCATTGATTTAAAGCTATCATCAGCAATCGAGTTAGGCGGTAGGCCCCCCGGTGCCAATACAATTTGCGGTTGGCACAATATTCCTTCAATATTCTCAGACTTCGTCTTGCCATCTTTCGCTCGTTTCGCATTTATAAATGATTTAAGTGTACGAACAATAGATAGGGTTTTTGAGCTTTTTTTTCTCTATACTTTATATCTTGTTAAATGATTATCATAATCATAAGCATATTAATGCTTAAGATCTCCACTGCTGAGGCATAGGCTTACCCTATGGATGGAAGAATATAGGGATAATGGGCCATACACACAATGCAAGCCCATTGGTGGATATCAAAGAGTGTAAATGGAGGAACTGGATATGGTATCATTTTGGTCACCCATTCAATGACCGACCTTAGAAAACGTTGCCTTATTTAAGCAATCGAAGCCGAGTGCAGTAGCGCCTTCAGTTTGCTCAAATAAAAATAAAAACAATACAATTCACATTACATAGTTGGGTGTAATGAATGACTCATTACACCCAACTATGTAATGTGAAATTAATTGGCAGATACGAAGACATGACAGTTATTTCGGACAACATATTCATGAATAATCTAGCGTCGCATTGAAGCGTAACATGACTTGGGTCATCGTGTTCTGTATAAGTTTAAATTTATCCATTGCTTCTTCAAATCAATATAGATACAACTATATAGGTACTCTCTCTCTCTTCTGTATTTAATAGTGACAACGCGTTTTATATTTTATAGCTTAAACTAAACCTAGATACGGTTTGAAAGTGTGGAATGGCGAGTTTCAACCGGTGTTTGATATACATAGAAAAAGAGACAATTATTATGCTATGGTCCCTAAAAATGTTTTATTTGTTAAATCATTTTTTAAAAAATATTCCTTTAGATAGTTTTCAGTTTACATAAGCTTTCAACGTCTACATCTATTAATATCTTTCATGGAATATTGTGGTTAGAAAAAGTTCGAAAAATTATAGTCTTCATGCGAGAATCCAACCCGCGTCTTATGCGATCCGGGCAGATTTCCGCTACTACCGCGTGATGAGCTGAGCTTCTATGGTGATATCAGCAACGTGGATGACCCAGCAATGGGCTCATGATTAGAGTGTACGCTGTTTAGGATTGTTCGAATAAAAATGATTTACATTCTCGATTAATTTCCTTATTCTTTATGATAGGGTGTAACCACTCTGTAATATTGAATTGGCTACACTCCAACGGTCGCGACATTCGCTCTGGCCTTCAGCGAGGCCAATTATTTTAATCGCAACATCACTGTTTGTATTTGTAATTAGATTACTGACTGTTAAGGGCATGAATCATACTTAAACTATCGCAGAGACAGGATCTCTAGCTAGGGGAAGGACGCCTGAAACGGGCACAACTGAGAATAGCGGGTAACCTAGTGTACAGTTACTATTTTGCTTTTAATTTGAATAATATATAAATGAAGAATGAATAAAAATTGCCTAGAATTAGTTCGGAAAATTATAGTCTATTTAACGCATCAATACTATAGTTTTTCTAACTTTTTCTATCTACAATATTCTTTGCACTAGTTTACAGTGTTATTTAAAAAAAATCATTTCCTACCCGCTTCACTTTCGAAATTTATAATCTCCTCTGCCTTTTATACATTGAAGTACCCGCTTAATTCCGCTCTGGGCACATCAATAATATCCTAACATGGCATGTTAATTTATGTATGTAAGTTTATTTTTGGTTACATTAACGTATTGTCTTACGCTGTTGTCATCAGATCACAGATGCTCGTTCCGGTGTTAGCTATCAATTGCATACAATATCCATTCATACTTTTATCAAACCTATATTACTATGCTGAAACAGTAGGCGATGTTTTGTGAATAAGCGTCCACACATAGCTAGTTTATATCAGGTGCCTTGCAAGAGGCCTATTGCCTATTACCATTCAGTTCGTACGTTAATCCATTGTTCCTACATGTATGAGTGATGCGCTTTAATCACCGACATGCTCATAAGCGCCCCCAGTCGCTTCGTATTCTCTACTCTGACGTCACAAACAGCTTACATTCGCTAATTTGAATTCAACAGTAAGTACTAATAATTTTACTCGTACATACGCTTGAATTATTCATCCACCTAACGTTCATATAGTAGCAGGTGTTCTCAACATACGTTAACAGGAAAATAATTAATTCTGTAAGTTGGTTTTCAGACTTAGCTTATAATAGCACGGTGCATTCCCGTCTGGCTTACACCCAGCGGAGGAACGCTTGGAGCCACGGCTGATTACTTCCCGTACGCTAATTATTTCCCCGTTAAGTTTATTCTCTTCACTTGCAAGATGCAGAGGTTGCGAACTCTTATTAAACTTATTAAACTTACGATTATTATAGCGGGGCTATATTTTGTTATTATTCAATAATGCGGCATTATTGGCCAGTGCAGCGGTTACATATTGTGCTGTGTACAATTAACTATGGTCGTCGGATTGGTAACCACTAATGTGTAAATTTGCTTTAGAATGCACAATAAAGTTGGAGCTCAAGAGAGCTTGAACTCTATCTACATTCGTTTCATGCTTCTCAAGGCACCTTTTGTTTAAATAACTTTATGCGACTGTTCATATAAACCTTATCTAGACGAAGTCCAAAGTCACAATGAATATTTCTTTACTTAATATACAAATTCAGAAGCTGCATACTGCAGTGAAATTAGGACAGTTCACGAAAACAATTTAGTGGTGAGGCAGAACTTCGCCTACGGTCAGAGCAGAAGCGCTACTTATTTGAGAAGTTTCCTCATCTTTCGGCTTAGCCACATGAGTAAATACACGGAACAGAGAATAACCTTCATACAACCGCGCGAATCGGTTGCACTACTACAAGCATGCGGGGCATGTGTGCGTTACCACTGGCCGCTGTCGCGCACGTGGCGAAACTGAAAAAAAACCGGTTTATGATGCACATCCAGTTACATAATGGTTAGTGCGACGGCGTTCTTAGGAAGCTTTTACTCTGTTCGGTTTATCTACTCATGTGGATAAACCGAACTGTGTTAGCGCCTAAGCAGATTACAACTTTCGACATTCCGACCCGACCGATCTCGTGCCATATGAATCCTTCGTGAGTTGTTGACAATTTGACATCTAAGTAACACATGTACTGCCGCATGTTCACGTTTGGCAGCGTGCTTGGAATTGTATGATTCTGACAGTTATTTATAAATTTGTACAATTATAAATTCGTTTCTGTCATTCTGTTAACCTCGATGTTGTTTAGTCTTAGAAGTATGTACCATGATGGTAGATATAAAATGGTGATTCTCTTGCTAGATTAAGGTTACGACTAAATCCATGTTGGACTTTGCTAGATGCGATTATAAGTCCCTTATAGTTTTGATAGAGGCTTCCGGCAACATTTCAACGTAGTGATTTTCGGTTACATCTATACCCACAGTTACAGTGCTCTGTTTCTATATAATCTAGGATCACCTCGAGCTATCCACTCCATTTTGTCTCATATCATCCACTGGAAAGGTGCTAGTGATGAATGAATATTGAAGAAAAGTGACTATATGGAGACAGCCACGGACGGAGAGAGTGTTTGGGACGACTACATTCCAACTCTTACTACTTAAGATTTTGCCAGGACCTTCAAAGCAGACCGACCCCTTTCGAGTATGATTATTATAATTCTTCTTCTCCCTGCCCTGTTCCTAGTCTATCTGGGGTCGGCGCAGTATGTTTCCTCTTCCATTCATATCGATCAGACGTCATCAAGACCTCCACTCCCTTTTGATTCATATCATCAATCACACCGTAAAGGTGCTAGTGATGAATGAATGTATAGAAAAGAGACGGAACGGACCATGTCGAGAGACCGATGAACGGAGAAAGTGATTGGCTGCTAAAAGTTTTGGCTTAGGTTTTACAGCCGGCCGTCTGCCTGACACTAACCCTCCTTGGGTATGCTGTTGTTGGTGGTTTGCCCTCCACCATTCGGGTGCCAAAGTGCTTATTGGTCCACACCTCTCCCTTAGTCGACGTTTACGACACCCATGGGATGAGTCGGGGCTGGCCTATTCTACGTTATTTGTCCGCTTCCAGGCCAGCATAGAAGACTATTATTATAATTAATATTGTAAAAAGTGAGCTGAGTAATATGTATAGGTTTCATATGGGCGAAAAGTAATGAGTTCGGTAATATACCTCTACGTATTCAAACCAATAATTACATATTATTACCAAAAGGAAGCAAACCGCAATCAAAATTAAATGTATGCGCACATTGTACGGTTTCGATAAGCATCTTGTCGAGAACACGCCGCTACAACCTCGGAGTTAAGCCTGAGCTGAATCTCGATGACTACGATCGATAGCGAAGTCGTATCACGGAAATTAATCCTTTTTGCATTAGTTTCTTGTCATTATGAGAGTTTTATATTAAGGTAGAGCCTGCAGTTGATCTCGATGGCGCAGTGGGTTAGCGCAATCGTCCCGCAATTGGGTATACTAAGAAATGTTCCGTGTGGTGACGGCAGAGTAGAATACAATTGTCACTATCCCAAATCTCTCCCGTGTCGTACACGGCGACTAAGGATAAATCAGTGATGAGGAATGGGCAGCAGCGTTCCTCTTATACCACCGTCCTGGCAATGTACTGCGACTTTTGTGCCCGATAAATGGCAATATGCTCGCCACCTATTACATGGGACTTAACATAATTGGCGAAACGCGGGTGCGAGTTCACCTCTGCCTACCCCTTCGGGAACATGGGTGTGATTTATGTATGTATGTATGTAAGAAATGTTCGCTAATGCCGATCGTTGGATGGGTGACCAAAAATATAATATGTCGAGGCCTTCCGTGCTTCGGAAGAGGTTAAGCCGTCTCTTACGGTTAAGGTCGCAACATCTGTAGTCGTTGATACTCACCAGTCCGCACTGGGTCAGCATGGTTGGTCTTTACATTCTTCCTATTCTTCCATCCATAGGGAAAGGTCGTGTCCGAAGTCCTAATGATATCCTTTCCAACTCTCTACTTACATGATGATGATTTTGACCAACCAATGACCAGCCGTTATGGGTTTTGCTTACCATACTGCATCACTCGAATCACACGAGCTGCTGCGTCCGGCGTTAGCTATGTAGGTATTAAAGCTGTTGCAGGTTTATGTAGACGTCTATATAAACCTAGATGCAGGCATTGTTAACAAAGCGAATGGGCTATTGATGAAATTATTCGCTCCAGGCTAACAACAAATTCAAACTGAAAATAAAATGTTTGTTTCGGGCCTCAGTAACAGGGTAGTGCGCTGTCGCCGCGCGTGTCGACATAGCTTAATTTGTCTGTCCAAACTGGGAGTTGCTTGTGCACGATACAAACCACTGCACGGGGTGTTTAATTACCTTTATTGGGTATTAATGGGCCCGGAAACGGACGAAGCGCACTCAACTACTTACCTTATCATTGGAATACGCTCCGTTTACAATCGACAAAGGGGCAGCTCGCTCTTTTGTTAATTTTCGGAAGCGAGCTAGTGTTTGGCAAATTGTGCTTTGAGAATTATTAAAAGCTGCTTTGGAACAGCAATATTTTCTGTCCGACATATTAATTGGAATTATGTTGCAATATTGCATAGCTTAGGAGCTGTGGTGCGACGCAATATTGCGTGGTTCACTATTGTATTTAATTGTGTTTAGGACATTGTGTTGTGTGAAATGCCATATTTTCTCATGCTACGTCAGGTCAGTTCTTTAGTGGTTTTAAGATGAAGCTTGTCTATTGTGTTATTTATTTACGCACTAACTTATGCTTAATTACTCGAAGGGATCGTGAATTCTATTACAAAGATGTCAGTACCTAGTCAATTCAGTGGGTTTTTCAGTGAAAAAAAGGTACTTACATCGACTTGGTTTCTATCATTTGTCCCAGTTAAGTCTGCACATATGCAGAGAGTAGATTTTTTTATTACATCTGATGGATATGAATGATGATCCACGGGCAAATTATTAAGCTTGTAAACCTATTGAATACTGTCAACTATTAAACGACCATTATACCATCTAAAATATAAAGATAATGCAGCTAAAAGCATATTACCTATGCACATTTTACTGTACATAATCGCTTAATTATGAATGACAGTGAAATAAAAGTCTCTCAAAAAACAGAACTCTCGCCGTACTTAATTATTAACTTGAACAGTACACAATTTACTTTAGAAGCTCAGCCACACATTCGATTACAGCGCACGCACAATGGGTATTAATGAACGAAAAATAATCTTTTCTTAACTAATATTCCAGCTAGTTTGGAGAACAATACATTAGTGGGGCGACTAAGTTAGCCCCCGGGGTAGGCGCGGCGGAGACTTCAATCATAGTCCGGAAATGAAACGTAATTTCCATTATACCACCTGAAACGGAACGTTTCGCTGACGTCGCTACACAGTTGATATTTTGTTACAGTTTCTGTGACGCGGTTTTTGGTGGCGATCTCGCTAACTCCATTCATCGTATAAAAAAGAGGGAAGGAGGGTCTATACTTCCTTGGGGCGATCAAATAATGTAGAATGGGCCAGCCCCGACTCATCCCATGGGTGTCGTAAAAGTCGACTAAGGGAGATTGCCCGGTGTAGACCAAAGCACCTTGGGGCACCCGAATGGTGGAGGGCAATCCACCAACAACAGCACACCCAAAGAGTTTTGGTGTCAGGTAGGCGGCTAAAACCTAAGCCAAAACCTTGAGCAGTACCTATGGATTGGAATGTTATCAGTCCAATCACTCTCTCCTTTCTCGACATTCTGTCACTTCTCTATACATTCATTCATCACTAGCACCTTTACGGTGTGATGGATGATAAGAATCAAAAGGGAGTGGATAGCTCGATGACGTCTGACCGATATCAATGGAAGAGGAAACATACTGCGCCGACCCCAGATAGACAGGGAACAGGACAGGGAGAACTTTTTAACAATGATTACTAGATAATTAATATTATTGAAAGAATAAGTAGCCGTGTGGTGACGGCGCGCGTAGCAGAATACAACTGTCACCGCTCTTCATCTCACCTACGACTGTGGGTGTATGAGAAGTAACATAAATACCTGAAGAAATATCCAACAATATTATAATGTATTTGTAAAATAAAGATACACGGTAAGTTTTTTTTTTCGGGTCAGTATGGGGAAATAAAAACTCACCTGTATATTACATGAAAAAAAAATCATATTTTATGAAATAAACCATACAAGAATGTATCTAAGTAATACTTGTCGGCGTCTTCCTATTCCCAATACGGCACATCACGTTTGATATTACAGAAGTTTCAAGTTGGAATTCTTAAAACAATATGAGTGTTCAATATATTTCTGGTTCTCGTGCGCGGAGATTTTTCTCCGTGGCAGCTATAAAAGTTTCCCACCGTCAAGAATCCGCATAACAACGCCTGTTATCCACTTAGATATGTCGCTGGCATTTTAACTGTGTAGATAGTATTGACAGATCGCTCCTTGCTGCAATATACGGTGAGCGTCATGAGGATAGCGACAGTTAGACCGTAATATTATTAGTTATTATTATGCGCTCCTCGCTAGCGCAGTGGCATAGCGCGCTTGGCCTGCGATTGCGTAAACTAAGCAATATTCGCTAAGGCCGGTCATTGGATGGGTGTCATGGATGGGGTCATTGGATGGCCAAACATTTACTGTCCCGAGTTCCTCAGTGCTTTGGAAGGCAAGTTAAGCCGTTGGTCCCGGCTGCACCTGCAGTCTTTAATACCCACCAACCCGCACTGGGCCAGCGTGGTGGGTGGCCCAATCTCCCTATATTCCTCCATCCATCAGCAGTGGGGACATTAAAGGGCTGGTGTGATGATGATGATGATGATACATAAGTAAATCACGCCAATTTATCCCTGTTGGTAGATGTGAATTAACACCCAGAATTTGCCAATTATGTCCTATTGGCATCTATAGGTCACGTAAATCGTTCTTATTGCTAGATGGTATAAGAGGAACGCCGCTGCCCATTATTCATCGCTTTCTTATCCTTAAGTCGCCTTCTACATCAACCGCGAGAGAGATTGGTGACCATTGTATTCTGCTCTGCCGCACCTCACACAACGTACTAAAGAACGTTTAGTTTTTAAGAAGGATGTTACTTGGCAACCCAACAGACACAATTTTTTATATACCTACTGGCAACTATATAATTAACTGTCATTCGTTCGTCCCTCTTTGATCAACCTGACAAGTTTATGTGCGTTGCATTTTATGATTTTATTAAATTGTTACTCGTGTACAACCTGTGATATTCAAAGTCAAAACAGTCAAAGAAGAAACAACCAATCTATCACTCAGCCGCCTACAATGTTTAGTTTTAAAACAAACTGAGCTTTTCCTAAGATACTCATGACTTTGCTTCACCGATCCACTCTTTAAACGATACATTGAAAATTGCGGGAGAACAAAAGGTTTTTCGAAGCGATAGTCGCAATCGATTTATCTAACGAATAAAATGTCTGCTGACTGGGACAGTTTAATTCAAGGCGTGGTGCAATTTTCTCACAGTACTTTTTAATCCACCTTCATTGGTCCACATTGGTCTTCGTTCTTGTTCGACTGAATTATTTAGGGCAATGGAGTCTTATTACTAGGAGCTTCTTACTTTGTGATGACGGAGGCATTGCTCGAGTATTTTTTTTTTTAATTAAAAAAAATATCTACTTAATACTGAATCTAAACTCGTACGTACGAATTCAGAGCTGAGAAATATATGAAATAAATATATACCATATCAAACAATATCGTAGAGATATAAATGAATATGAAAAAAAGACAAACGGACCACGGACAAACCTTTAATATTCATATCCACTAATTATATAAACATTAGTAATACTACATAAACATTTAGACAACCATGACTCGAGAACAAATGTTCATCACAAACATTTGCCTCTACCAGGATTCGAACACGGGACCTCATGGCCGATAGTCATCTGTGTTCTGTAGCATTCGGAACCTTGTTCATTTGATGAGCTTCATTCTCTGCTGATAGCACCGCAACTACCCTTGTAAGGGGGTAGGTTTTAGGGGCCCATTTAAATGCGCATTAACCCGCATCGCCGCTAGTGGGTATTCCCCATCTGCCTAGTCAAATATGGTACGAATCCTCTATATTATACCTCAGAGACTATCGTTCAAGTGTGGAATTGAAAGCTTATAGTACCTACTCCTGGATAAGCCGAGTTCTTTGAGCAAGGCATACACATAATTTCGCTGGTACTTATATATTTTTGTTGAAATACATCTAGAGTTACTTGCCCGATAGTTGGCAATAGGCTCGCCTCCTATTACATGCGACCGAACATAATTTTGGCGAAATTTGGGTGTCAATAATTCACTTCTGTATGTATATATACATACACCGCATACAGAATTACCACATAACCATAACCGTTTCTGTTAAGTGTCCATCTAGAACGTAAGCGAGGGAGAATAGCTAAATAATAAGATATTTCTAGCGTGCTTTCTGTTTGATAATAACCCTAGCCAAGTGGCAAATATATTCGAACGCATAGAATAAAAATGTATATTTTAGACAGCTTCTACCTAGGGGCCTACCGCCTAACTCGATTGCTGATGACAGCTTTAAATCAATATTTTAGTTTTTTTTACACTCACACCTATCATCCAGCCCAAAGTAAGTAGCCTAAGCACTTGTGTTATGGATACTAGATGACGGACATATTTTTAATATAATTATGTATATAAATGTTGAAAATATACTACATAAACATTTACACAACCATGACTCGGGAACAAACATTTATGGTCATCACAAAGTTTGCCCCTACCAGGATTCGAACCCGGGACCTCTTGGCCAATACCCAGCGATCTGAGCATTCGACCAAGGCGGCCGTCAACGCACTGCTCACGGCTATAGCAGCCATCCTTAATTTTTACGGCGGTACGGATTTTGTGCCAAATTTATACAAAATCATTTGGTGATCATTCGTTCAAAGCTATCGCTAATAGTTTAGGTAAATTTGGTGCGAAATAACAGCATGACGTCAAAAATAGCTTTTCCTTTAGCAATCGAGTTAGGCGGTAGGCCCCCCGTATACAATTTATAACTATTTCGTGCAAATTGCCTGAACTGCGACAATGTTCGTCGATCAAGTCCGGAAGAACGTGCCTCTTGAGAGGTTTTCTGACGCAGCTTAAGTCGTATAAGAGAACTATTATTACGGAAAGGCGGGTAAATTGATACGTAGCATACTGTTATAGACAATTAATAGAATATAGCTACCACACCGCTGTCAAATTCCAGGCTAGATTTACTGATTTAAATATCTAAAAAATACCAACAAGAAGACGATTTTTTAGGTCACTTTTTGGAACTTTGGATCCTATTATAAGTAACCTGCTTGGGTTTACTTTGCGAACATACATTGCTTCTATTTATCTACGAAGGTGTTGGCGGAGGTTAAAAAATTTTCGAAACGTGCCAATTTTGTTAGGTCCCCTTTTAATTGAGGTAAGCCTATCGCTATCTATCGGACACGAAATCGCAGTATATTGCTGCCCGGCTAGCATGACTCCCGAAACACGATATGATATAGCCATTTATCGCGTTCAACTGTAAAAAATCATAGGATTTTAACACTTGAATAAGCCTGAATTGAATAAGCTTCTAAGGCGATATAATAAAGACATAACCATTTATTGCTTTGAACTGTCGATAAACGGCTTTATCATATCGTGTTTGGGTGGTTATGCTAGCCGGGCTGGTATAAGAGGAACGATAAATAAAGTCAGATTTTCAGTCACTCTATTATAATATGCGCGCGGCGTCTCGGTCTGAACTGACCCTTAAATTGATTTTTATAAGTACTATTTTAAACTGAATCATTGATAATTATTTTTAGTAACTGACTATTAAACAGATGTTTAACATCACATGATAAAATATGCTGTTGTTAAAATGGTGCGCAAGAGTCATCAATTGGTCAGTGTCAGAATAAAAATTACTATCCGGATGAGTTAGCACAGATGGCATTATCATGCCAAAGTATACAGATTAAGTGATATAATTCATTTATATTTATCACGCAATCTTAAAAATAGGGCTTATACTGTCAATGCGATAAGTGAGCGTAAATATATTTAATTTATGATGTCATTTGTTGACATGCGTTTTATCTGTTTTCATGAAGTGCTGTGTGGTAACAATAAAGAATACGATTGTCACCACCCCTGCCTCCCCTGGGTGTCGTAGGCGATTTAAGTGTTATAACATAGCGAGGAATGTACAGCAGCATTCCTGGTGCAGTATATATATAGCATTTAAAGTGCAATTAAAGAGAATGGCAATATGCTCGCCCCATTACATGGGACCTGAAATATACATACATACATACATACATAATTCACGCCTATATCCCCGAAGGGGTAGGCAGAGGTGAACTAGCACCCACGCTTCGCCAATTATGCTAGGTCCCATGTAATTGGTGGCGAGCCTATTGCCATTTATCAGGCACAAAAGTCGCAGTACTTTGCTAGGAAGTAGGTATAAGAGGAACGCAGCTGCCCATTCCTCATCACTGATTGAACCTTAGTAGCCTTGTACGACACCCACGGGAGAGATTTGGGGTGGTGACAATTGTATTCTACTCTGCCGTCACCACACGGCCTGAAAAATGCTGGCGAAATGCGGGCGTTCACAGCTCTACCTACCCCACAGGGAAGAAAGGCGTATTTCAATAACACCAATAGGCAAGTAGCACGATTTTTATTTCCGAAATAGATTTATAAAATAAATAATATTTCGAGGGAAAATGAGACCAAATTGTTACCAGTTTCCCACGATTATGAATTCTGGGGGAAGATGCAACAAATATTCCCAGTTTACCCCTTTCAATGGACAGCATTCGGGGGTAAATATACGCCACGATTACTCACGGAAGGCTTGCAAGATGGACCGAGTAGGCAAGGCAGATACATTCTATACCTAGTTAACATTCTATTGTTTTAACCTAACAACATTATTAAGACCTTGTCATTGTTTATTTTGAGCATTAGCTGCAGTAAATAACATCTTTAGCCAAAACTTCTGCTGGCTTCAGTCAATTTTTTTTGCGGTGTCAATATGAAGTGTTTTTAACGGCAGTGACTTTCAGCTGAGATATCATATTTTACTTTGATTTTAATTTGAACATTTTTAGAAATGTTAGAAACCACAATTAGTCTGCTCTGAAATGTTAGAAATTTATTTTAACATTGCAATTGCATTGGTTTCCGGTGGCTTACAACGTGATGTGTAAAGTTTAGAGAAATTTGGTCACGTTAATGAATGTGCCGAGTGGTATAGGCATTTGGCCGGATTGCAGAGGGCGCGGGTTCGTTTCCCTCATCATCACTTTTTCTAACCACAATATTCTTTAGATCATTTGTTAAAATTTCAAGGGTGAAACAGCAATGAGTAATGGGCAGCAGCGTTCCTCTTAAACCAACTAGCAATTGCTGTTAGCTGTACTGCGATTTCCGTGCCCAATAAATGGCAATAGGCTCGCCACCATATTACATGGGACCGAACAAAATTGGCGAAACGTGGGTGTTAATTCACCTCTGCCTACTCCTTCGCGGATATGGGCGTGATTTATGTATGTATGTATGCATTTTTAAAATTTACTGTGTGATTCCTAAACGTAAAATACCTACGAGCGTCGGCTGATCGGTCATTTTGTTTTGAAGTGTTTGAGGATTGCTTCAAACCAACCGTTGTACAAGTTTAAAGGATTATCACACTGAATGCGTTTCGTCGCGTCCGGTGCGGTCAAACCGCAGCTTTGCCCGGCCTAACCGCTGTCCTGGGATGCTCTCGGCGTTTTAACTGGGCGTAGCAATGTCGTTTATATTTTTTAATACAACAGCTACTGAGTTTACATAAGACAACGTTCATGGTAGCACCATGAGTGTCTTATCCAATTGTGTGCCAAGTAGTTGTATCTACTAGCTGACCCAGCAAATTTTTAAAAATGACCTTGTCTCAGACCTGCCAACAATACACAAAAAAAATCGTAACAATCGGTTAAGCCGTTTCGGATGAGTGCGATGACAAAGAGTGATTTTTTTATATTAGATAATAATATGTAAAACCTAGATAATTCGTCCTATCCCCATAACCTGTTTTAACCCTTAGTCGCTTTGTATGAAACCCACAGGAGAGATTGTCAGTGGTCACAATTGTATTCTGTTTTGCGGTCACCATATGTATAATGAAGATAATATACAAAATAAAACAATGCTCTCAAAAAAACAACAGACATAAAGGCTAATTACCATGTACAAAAACAAACTAGAAAAGGAACAATGGGATTCCTTAAATTAAATATACCGAGGCTGAAGGGAATGCGTCGAAAGATCTCTTTGTCGATGCGGGGACGTGCTTAGCGTGTATTACCGGGACAATCCTGGAGCGTAATGCAGTGGGCGGGAGAGTGGGACGGGGGACGACCCGCGGGACGCACAGCGGGACAAAGTGTCCCATTGTAAGCCGCCGAGTTTTTAATACAATACCTCTCGTGACGGGTTAAGTGTGTATTGGCTTGCGAAGACGTGCATAGATATGTAGTATAGCACTCGCGTCTGCTTACCCTTTAAAACATAAGCGTGAAAATTTATATTGTCAATGCCGGTTGGAATGTTTAACAATTATAATTTGAAATACATAATTTTCGATAAAGAAAAACTTAGACCGTTCTTAAATCCGCCATCATTCTCTTAAGACATGCAACATTTTGGCCGGTTTAGTTTTGTTACTTTAATATGTCTGACATGAAACATGAATTTAGGAGAAACACAGACGATGCATATCTTTTTATTTTAAGCGCGTTTTTACTTGTGCTTGCTTGAGAAACTTGCTCGTTAAAATGAGATGCTTTTTCGCTCTGCGCCAACCTTTTAGTTAGTTCCCAGTATTTTATTTCGGCGTAAGACACGCAGTGCGCTGTAAAAGCACGAATGGAGGCTACAAGAAAATATTATACTATTTTAGTGAGATTTATGTGTGAACTTTTAGAACAAGTTTCTTCAATCGCACTTTACGACGTACAATATTAGAATTGGTTCTAAGGCTCGAGTTCACCAACACATAAAACAAGCGATAATTGATTGATAATTACCAGCCCTTTCCTATGGATGGAAGAATATAGGGAGAGTGGCCCATAACCCACCACGCTGGCCCAGTGCGGAATGGTGGGTATTAACAACTGCAGATGCACCCGGGACCAACAGCTTGACGTGCCTTTCGAAGCACGGAGGAACTCGAAATAAGAAATTTTTTGATTGAGCGAAGATTGCTTAGTTTGATAGGTTTAAGAGCGCGTGAATCTACTGCGCTATCGAGCACCTCTTCTCAAATATAAATGAAATAACTTTATTGCAATATCGATTTACATTGGATGTTACATTTTATAAAGCTTTCACCATTAACCCGTGTGTTAGGGCACACACAAACACAAAATACATAAAACCATAAATGGAACGACTTCGACATTAAATAGTAGGTGGTGCAGTGGTAGTTTTTTGTAGTTAATTTTTTATTTGATACGGTCTTAAAGTTTTATTAAAAATGGCATTGTGGAGTTAAAACCCGATTTCCGGCTGAAATTCAGAGAGCGCAGTTACTGGATATTGCAAGCGTTTTTTTTTCTTGTATCGCTAATTTTAAATGTGATCCATCCATTCGATCGATAGAAATTTTAAACGGAGTTTTAGTCAGCATGTAAAATCGATACGCAACTCGATGCAAATTTTCACGCCATTTACACGGATTTGTAGTCAGCATGTAAAATCGATACGCAACTCGATACAAATTTTCACTCCAGTTACACGGAGTTGTAGTCAGCATGTAAAATCGATACGCAACTCGATACAAATTTTCACTCCAGTTACACGGAGTTGTAGTCAGCATGTAAAATCGATACGCAACTCGATGCAAAATTTCACTCCAGTTACACGGAGTTGAAGTCAGCATGTAAAATCGATACGCAACTCGATACAAATTTTCACTCCAGTTACACGGAGTTGTAGTCAGCATGTAAAATCGATACGCAACTCGATACAAATTTTCACTCCAGTTACACGGAGTTGTAGTCAGCATGTAAAATCGATACGCAACTCGATACAAATTTTCACTCCAGTTACACGGAGTTGTAGTCAGCATGTAAAATCGATACGCAACTCGATACAAATTTTCACTCCAGTTACACGGTCGCCGTGAAAACGTATTCTAAACGGAACGAGTGGCGGTGACGTTGACGGCGAAACAATAAGCTCTAATTTCCTGTGCGGCCAGCGGCACACGCTTCTATTAAACGGCGAATGTTTATTTAAAACTCCCAGCTGTAAATTCGGCTTGTCACTTAGACTCACCAAGAAAATGTCCCGATAAATGGCAATAGGCTCGTAACATTGGACCTAACATAATTGGCGAATCGTATTAATGCCTACCCCTTTAGAATATAGGCGTGATTTATAAATGATTGTACTAATAAAATGGGGTTGGAGAAAAATTCAAAAAAAAAAAATCCTGATGCGGGAGTCGACTCCGCTCCCTCTCCAATCCGAACGATTGTAGGGACATACTGCCTGAACCGGAAACTCTCTTGTATAAAATTCATATTATTTTATACAAGAGGGTATATTCGGATATATTACAATTTGTACTTTCACATTGTGAAGGGATTTCGTAAACCTACACTTGGGTCACAAGTCCCAAGCGCTGCTACAGACGTCCCCTTCTGCCACACTCTGGACCCGGCACCCGCACGGTGAATCCATGAAACGCTTAGAGTTATTGTCTCATTATCTTATTGACTACTCCTTCTGCTTCTTGCCCTGTTACCAGTTTATCTGGGGTGACCGCAGTATGTTTCCTCTTCCATTAATATCGGTCTTCTAGTACGTTCCACCAGCTATACCATAGAGCCATTATGATTAAAAAAATACTGTATCCAAACTACCCGCCTGGAAGCCCCTTTATCGTGCAAACGCGGAGGTAAAGTAGGGACAGGAAACTAAAAGAATACCAATCTGGATATAGCGAGTCCCGCCAGGACGCCGCCATTAAAATGAGACGAGCTTTTGTGCCATTGCATTCCGAGATAAACATATAGCAATATAAAAATACAATTGTCACCACCCCCATGTCTTCCGTGGGTGTCGTACAAGGCGACTAAGGGTAAAGACAGCAATGAGTAATAGGCAGCAGAATTTCTCTCATACCACCTGGCAATATAGTTGAACTGCGATTTATGTGCCCGATATATGGCAATAGGCTCGCCAAATATTACATGGGACCAAACATAATTTGCCGAACGTGGGTATTAATTTACCTCTGCCTACCCCTTCCAGGATATAGACGTGATTTATGTATGTATTGTAAGTTAGAAAAAGAGAAAATCATAAATTCTTAGCACCAAGGTCATTTTGTACACGTCAATCTATTAAATTTGTAAAATTGCACAAATGAAATTACATAAAAATTCTCATTAAATTCTTTATTACATACAAAATACATACAATATACATTCAACACATTAATTGAGTAAATAAATATTATACCCCAAAAAAAGGACCCGGGAGCTCTTGGCAGATAGCCAGGTGATCTGACCAATCGACCGAACGGACAGTCAAAATCAAACCTTTTATCCCCTTATCCTTGAAGGGGTAAACAGAGCAGAGGTATATTGTACACCCACATTTCACCAACTATGTTAGGCCATACATCATACAAAAAAAAACTGAGTAGAATAGATCGTCTTTAGCATAATTGCATAAACCAATATCATACGATTTCCACCTTCTCAATCTGGAATAGGCACCGGTGTTCTTGTTATACCACCCAGCAATATACTGCGTTTTACCTGCCCCATAGATAATTAAACCTAATTGCCCCTAATTGGCGAAAAGTGGGTGTTTGTTCACCTCTGCCTACCCCTTCGGCGATATAAATAGAAATCCAAGAAATCCTATTTGTGTGTTTCTGAAAAAAGAATTGGCTATTTTGAGTTGTGCTTAAAATAGTCACCTACTTCTATTTTGAGCTCAACTCAAAATTAAATCTCATTATCTGGTTTTGCGAATCGTATTCTACTCTGCCGAAAGCATAGGACACAGATGTTATTGCGTTTGTAAAATTGCTCATGAATTGTTTAATTTTCATATTTATATACGCTGTTATTTTGCGTGCAATATTTAAAATGGGAAAGTTTAACACTTATTATGACAGGAAATGACTCTTCTATTACGGTCTTTACGACCCTGACACAAAAGTTTTCATTGTTCCGTCATAAAACTCAAAATGGTTCCACACGTTTCGTGTCTGAATCGCATGATAAGATGTCGTAGCACTCGAATGCGTAGCCAAGTATGAAACTTGTACAAGCTCCCCAAAGACAAAGTCTATTTTTAGCGTCAGACAAAACTATAATCTGCCGTGTTGTTTTTAGCGAATAATTTGCCTGCGATCGCGAAACGTTAGGCTAGGGGGTATGGGGAGGGGTACAGTGACGCACGCACCAGGCGGGGCGGAGGTGCGGCCGTTACGTCACAGTGACGTCACTATCCTGACTACGGGCCTCCGGGCTACGGACTAAGGCGCAAAGGACTATGCCGTAGCAAACGAGCCGTAGTACGGGGGCTTTCATCGAGATTTTGCGCTGATATTGATGTTTATCGTGCATTCCAGCGAAGGTTTAATAAGCGATATAAAAACAATAATGACTTGCGATTTCCTAATAATGATGGATGTGGCTAATGGGTAAAAGAATGGTTTGAAAAACGCTACAGTGTAACTTGCCTATAGAATCCGACGAACTAATGATTGGTGAACATTGTTTTTGTATATTTCTTTGTGGATATTGTAATGAAAACTCGATTTATCTTAATCCTAGTGTTGAGATTAATTTATTTACCTATTTATCATTCCTTTAAAAACAAAATTAGTTTAAACTAGCAATATGTAGTCAACTATTCTTCGATCAAGATAATGAAAATACTCAGTAACAGCATGTAAACAAATAATAACACAAATAAATAAAAATTATTAAATATTGGACAACGTTCATTTTAATTTTGTGTTTATCGACAAAGTAGATTGTTCAGATCCCATACATGTTTGGCCTAAGAAGCAACAATCATGAAAAATTATTTTCTAGGTTCGAAATTATAAGAAAAGGCTGTATAAACGATTTTTATTGACGGACACGTCTGAGAACTTAATTATTAGCATACGACTTAGTGATATTGAGGTTATGTTTTTAAACAGATATAAAATAATAAAAAAAGAAACGAGGAAGTAAATTAAGGAAAACATGCAAAAATTCATTACGTATTCCGTATGTAGGTGGTACGGCTACTAGCGTAAATAATGTTGATAATAATAATATTTTTATTGATTGAGTAATAAAAATATAATGTCATTTTAAGCAATCTCTACAAAATAGACGGCCGTGTGGTGACGGCAGAGTAGAATACAATTGTCACCACCCCAAATCTCTCCCGTGGGTGTCGTACAAGGCGACTAAGGATAAATCAGTGATGAGGAATGGGCAGCAGCGTTCCTCTTATACCTACTACCTAGCAAAGTACTGCGTCTTTTGTGCCCAATAAATGGCAATAGGATCGCCACCTATTACATGGGACCTAGCATAATTGGCGAAGCGTGGGTGCTAGTACACCTCTGCCTACCCCTTCGGGGATATAGGCGTGAATTATGTATGTATGTATGTCTACAAAATAGACTAGTATTTTTGTAAAATAAACAACTACGATAAATCTTTGGCTGAATGTTAGAAAGCCATTAAAAAAGCGATCTTATAGCTTCTAAAACGGAAGAATGTTAAATTCCTTTTTAAAATAAATTTATTATACACATGCGTCCGTTAGAATCTAATGACTGTTTATTATAGCATAAATTATACCAAGAATTATCAAACATCCCAATATTTTGTTGGTTCTTAGGCCAATTCGACCAATCTGCTTTATTACTTATTTTAATAATATTGATTTTCAATTATATTTCAGTATGGTTAACATTTATTTAGTGTAGGTCGCTTCGCTGCTGCATCCGCTCTTTAGATTGAGTCCAATGTTAGACTCGAGGCTCGAACTGTACAATGCATTAAGACCATTGACCCCGTACCTACAAGGTAACCATGATGACAGATCGACTAGATTTGTTAGTCCTATAAATATAACAAAATAAAAGAGATCTTTTTAATCTTTCACATGAATAACTTAAATCATTTAAGCCAAATAAAGCCGTTCGGAAACCCGTTTCAATAGCGATCGTTGTTATGCATGAATCTGCTCATATTTCAGTTAATGGATATTGCTTCCGCGGGAATGCCTCTTTTAAAACAACCTCTTAAGTTGATTGCAACGCGGTTACCCTCTTTCGCCGTAGCGAAAAGCAATCCATGTGAATCACTCGCGAAGCCTGCCGATTTGTTAGCCAATGAGCTGCTTACAGGCACGTGTTAAGGAATGACGGTGTGATTATTTACTAGTATTTTGTTATATATTGAGCCCTTTACCGCAGGTGTCGAACAAGGGTTAAGACAGTGACGAGTAATAAGCAGAAGTGTTCCTCTTAAAACCACCTAGCAAAAGACTGCAATTTACGTGAAAATGAAAAACACTTCTAGTCTTTGATCACCTCTACATCTCCAGTAAATGTCTTCAAAAGTGACTAAGGAAAAATATAAGGAGGAATGAAATTCCTGATATGTTAACAATATTGCGATGAACATCTGGTACGTTCTGATTGTCAATATATGTGTAGTTTAGAACGAACAAAATACAAATGTTAATTTATGACAAAGCTTCTCATACATTTGACACAACGGTCGCCGGTTGTTTTCTCTGTATTAAGTCAGTTACATACATTTATATTCTATTCGTTCGAATACATTGGCCACTTGTCTAGAGGGGCTGAAGATTTATAAAGAAGAGAAAAAAGACGTTTGTTCAGACAACATATACATTTACGCGTGCAGAAAGAGTTAAGACTTAATGAAAGTACATAATTTCTGTTTTATTAGGCACCTAGCCGCGGAAACTATGCTCAAGTTTCAGGTGTGTTCGCTGAGAACCCCACTAAGTAGAAACATAACTGGAATATTCGGGAACACCGAACTTTATTATTAGTTAGGGGGTTTTCCGAAATGGAGTACCTACGGATAGAGGGGCATGTTCGTCGACTTAGCCCGGACATGTTGTAGGTCAACATGCACAACCACATGTGCCCGAAGATTATCCCGGAATTATTTATTCGGCGGAGGTGCCTTCCCGGTGTAACAACGGTTTTGACAAGGATTCGACGCGGGGTCATATTTATTGACGTCACGAATTACAAGTACGGAGAACATCACGCCAGTTTATAGCGGACGGTATAAGTGTAGCCGACAATAAGAATACACTTGAGGCCTGTTTCAGCGTATTCTGAGAACGACTATCCAACAGACAAATTCGAATGAGTAATTTATTGGGAACTTAATGAGAGGTGGTGAAACATAAGGCTTTATTATAACTGCCGCACTCATAGACGTCAAATAACGTTAATGAGTACTTAACGTCAAAAAATGACAATTCAAAACTAGTCGCTGTTCTTGCCGGGTCTATGGTCTAGATTTGAATGTAAATTTTTGACATTAAATACTCTTTAAAGTTAATTGACGTCTCTGAGGGCGGCAGTGTCTAGTTACTTACAGGAAATGTATTTCAATTTCGCTAATAAGTTTTTCGTTAAGTTCATTAGTTCTCGATGAATGGCAATATTCAAACTCCCTATTACATGAGGAGATAGTAGGAATTCCCGTCAGGAAGAAAGCCTTGATTTATGAGGTTATTCTGTGTATAAAATACAGAATGACTGTTTTCAT
Source organism: Cataclysta lemnata (assembly GCA_963931975.1). Classification (NCBI taxonomy): domain Eukaryota; kingdom Metazoa; phylum Arthropoda; class Insecta; order Lepidoptera; family Crambidae; genus Cataclysta; species Cataclysta lemnata. Next base: position 12,949,991 of record OZ008341.1, on the reverse strand, counting down.
CCTTCCTTCCCTTATAATGTAATACACACTGTGATACCTACAAAGTGCTTATTCATTCGGCCATTGAAAACATCCTAATTGTTACACATTGGCGGGCAGATAATTCTCCCGAACAGATGTTCGCTTGAAGCACCGCTTTGTGTGGGATATTGGGATATCTATGAAGTAGCTAGCGTTCTCCGGTGGCCGGAATGGGTACGCAAATATTATTCGGACGATGCAACACGCGAAAATGAATCGTGCGCTTAGTGGAAGACAGTACTTTTTCCAGATAATGTTATTCTACTAGAACGTGATTTGACTAATAGTGTTAGTTTTTAGGTTTATAATGAATTGCATTTGTAACTTTATTCAAAAATAAACCTGAACACAAATTAATTGAGCTGTGCTTTATTTGTAGAATAAATAGTACTTACCATCTGGTGATAGCACAGTAATTAAAAGGGATTAAATCACCTCTGCCTGCTTCTTCGGGGTTAAATAGGTTTGATTTATGTATTATAATAATTTATTTTGATTATGGAAAACAATATTTTTCAAAATAAATGCATCAGCTAACGATATTACTAAGCAAATGTGCTTCAAAACCTTTTAAAACAATTAATACAACCCAAAACAATGTATATCGTGTTAGCTTTTAGACGAGATATGATAATAATAATTAATGCTCGTAACAATGAACTCTAGTACATAGCTCTTTTTTTTTTCAAATTAGTGACGCAGCGAGAGTTCAGTCAACTTATTAGCATAGGTACTCCATCTGACTACTATCACGTATCACGTATATGTTAGGTACTACAGTTTAACAACTACGTTATTTTACCTGTTATCTTCATCGTCATAAGGCTGCAGTTCTCATTAAAAATCATACCCATTTTGATATGAGTCTATATTTACTATTAACTATATATTATTAACTATATACTTTTAAAAAGATGCTTAATCGAAAAGTGTTGCTATTCTGTGGCCGAATTTTTCAAATGTAAATTATGACCATGTTAAGCAATGATATTAGATGTAGTATTTGAATATAATGTAAATTTTAATTATAATGAGCAGTAACTAATAATAACTAGATATTTGACTTTATATCTAAGATACAATAATCGCATGCCAGTGTCTGGTGGAATGTGTGAAGAACACAACATTGCTATTATAAAATCAAATTGTACTACATTTCTTGCGAATAAATGAATATGAATATATATTTAGTTCTCTGCTCTATTTTTTTTTATGTTATGTATAAGCAAACGCATCGGTTTTTACGGAGAGATACCTATATGCGCAGATAGAAGATTACAGACAGAGTCATTTGGCGATAAAAGTTGCTGGTATAGTAAGATCTAAAGTTTTACAGTTATTCATGTTTCCAAAACAACCAACTTATTAATGTTTCCAAATAGTAGGGCAATGATGATGATGATGATGATGAAGGCTAATCATGGAATCCTACCAAATATGGCTGGGCAGAGAGAGAAGTCGGGTGGCGAAAGTTGGCATGTTGTAAAGGGATCCCGTAAACCTACACTTGGGTCGCAAGTCCCAAGCGCTGCCACTGACTCCCCCCTCTGCCACACTATGGACCCGGTACCCGCACGGTGAATCCATGGAATGCTAAGAGTTTCTTCTTTCTTTTAATAATCATGGAGAAGTAAAGTTGCGGGACCTCGCGGAAAGGAGTACCTTACCAATGTTAAAATGTTTTATGAGGAAGTTTGCAAAATAAAAATCTATTAGAGGGCCTTTACCGCGGGCCGTGCTTCGTTAACGGCGAATTGTTTACCCAATTAAAACTTTGTAGAACAAACGCCTCGCTCACCAAAACAAACGGGAGGCTATGTGTGGCTTCCTATATCTTTTATAGGCTTCCGCTAAAGTCGAGTTTCCTCCAGCTGCTTGCTGATATGTCACATCTCAACATGATAATTATCGTGATGATTTGCTATTTATTTGATTTTTTTCATGTTAGACTGGGAAGCTCAAGGCCTGATGGTAAGTGACTATAAAGGTCGAGGATGGAAACGAGCTTCACCTGGAACCCTCAACCACAGAGGGGCTGACTATCTTATCACAAGTTGTCAGAACGCAATTAATGTTGCTAACATAATTAATATGACGACAGATTTTGATAATATGGTAGTAGCTAGCCATGAGGATTTGGAAAAAGTCTTACCAACAACCAAACCGATAACACAAATTTATACTCCTTTGGGGATCGAACCCGTGGCCTCGGGATCTTAATTTCGGTGGAAGAAAGAAGTCAGAATAAAAATGTGAAAACGTGGGTGCTAGTTTACCTCTGCCTGCCCCTTCGGGGATATGGGCGTGATTTATGTATGTATGTATGTAGAATAAAAATAATTGTATTATATAAAATTAATCAAATATTATTTAAAAAAAAAATTATCAAATTTTACAAAGATTTTGGGGTTAGAAAAAGAATTTCGAAAAATTATGATCTTGAGGCGGGAATCGAACCCGCGTCCGCTGCTATCCGGGCAGGTGCCTGACCGCTCGGCCACCCAAGAAGTTTATCAAATTTTACTTTAAGAATATAATTATTAGCCGTAATGTGGATTATAAAATTAATAAGGAGATGAAATTCAAACAAATAATAGCGCAGAAACTAATTTCTGGGAGATATCGTAATGGCTGGGTAAAAAATATGTGCCGTATTGCAATCCCATTACCAGACAAACTGCATCCACATCTTGTTTCGAGCATCAACGCTCTATTAAGGTTGCAACTACAATACTAGCGGAACAGAAAAAGTCCCGTATCTGGACAGTAATTATTCGCAAATTTTCTTAAAATTTTATTGTTATAATTTGCGGCAGCCCTAGCTTAGGTAGCCTTAGGAACAGGGCAGGGACATAATGATGTAGGAACAAAACAGCTCCTACTAAAATTTCAATACATCCTTCAAATATTAAAGATAAAGTTCAACAAAAACTAACGGCATTATTTATGATTTATCTAAGTGCAAGATGACAATCCAAATCAGAGTTACGCTTCATTCACAACCACGTCTCCAGCCTTGAACGAATGCCAAGCTCAGATATCAGATAGCCTGTGTCTTCTTAAGAAAAAGACCAGATATTTATTTGAACGTGTCCGAGTTTTCTATGTTTTTGGGGTCTTGTATTGACAAGCTGTGGATGAAATTGTGAATTATGTTCTTGATAGCCATCAATGAGACTAACCCCTGAATACAAAATGTTTCTCAAAGTTTTAGTCCTGCTTAAAATTTAAATATTGACAATATTGACGTTTTTCCATACAAATTCTGACAGGTATTGCCCACTTAACTTTGTAAGCAGTGCTCAAACTTTGAGTAACGTTTCAGTATTCAGGCGTAAGGCCCCTTTTATTCTTTAGCGTGTACCGGCCGACCGGCGCATTTTGTATGAAGCCCGGAACAAATGAATGCTACTATGAAGCTTCATACAAATTGTGACGGTCGCGTTCGCACGCAACCGGCGACACGCCGAAGAATGAAAGGGGCCTTAGCTTATAGGAACGGCGAGATTTATCGACATTATTCGGTTCGGAATCGGTGCGTTGAAACGGGAATTTTTAAATTCAATCTTCGAATTCTTTCGAATAACTAAATTAAAACGACGTTCTTTCATTCGGTTAAAAATCAGCAAATTTAATTGGATGCGGAAAAAAATTAATCTCTTCGTATGTTAATTTGCCATGTGCTTTTATGGATAGTAAATAGTACTAATAAAACAAATACGGAGGAGCTCGCTTGCGCAGTGGCACAGCGCGCTTGGCCTGCGATTGCGTAAACGAAGCAATTTCGCTAAGGCCGGTCATTGGATGGGTGACCAAAAATTTTTTATCTCGAGTTCCTCCGTGCTTCGAAAGGCACGTTAAGCCGTTGGTCCCGGCTGCATCCGCAGTCGTTAGTACCCACCAACCCGCACTGGGCCAGCGTGGTGGGTTATGGCCCAATCTCCCTATATTCTTCCATCTATAGGGAAGGCCCGTGCCCCAGCAGTGGGGACATTTAAGGGCTGGTGATGATGATAATGGTGATAAAAACAAATACTATTTAGCATCCATCCAACATCATCTATTTTTATGGATGGATATCCCAGAAGAGTAAAACAGTTATAAATATACAAATAATTATATTATATTTTCTTCTACATACATTATTTAGTAAATCATGTCCATTTCCTGAAGGGGTAGGTATACGTATACTTATGCCCACATTTCGCCACCTTATTATAAATCCCATGTAATAGAGGGCAAGCCGATTGCCATTCACGAGTAGCTTGAATCGCAATAATTTGCTAGATAATGCACACCAGTATGTTAGAGTAATAAACTCTGCTCTATGTGCAGTTGTTAGGCAACCTTGTTGACTGTGTAACAACGCAAAATATACAATGTTTTTTTCTTTTCATATAGTTTCCTTTTTCTAATATGGTAGCAGAGCGTTAGAATCTTCAAAATGACTAATGTTTTCAACGTTACGAAGCTCGCCGGAAATTTGAAATGAAGATGGTGCTGATACATGACGGTTTGTTGACTGTGTAACAACGAAAACATATATGTACAATGGTTTTTCCTTCTCATATAGTTTCCTTTTTCTAATATGTTTGGTATGGTGGATGGAGAGTAGAGTTATAATAATTATATCTATACAATTTAATGACGCAGCCAATCAAATCAATTCCAAGCTTACTGTGCCGCTAAAAGTTAACTTGACAAGGGTAATATGGGTACATATAATTATTTTATTCCCTATTTCCAACCTTAATATTTTCTTCCATTTTTGTATCATTAAATACACCTGTTAGTTTATATTTGCCCATTCCAAGTCCAATAATATTCCCTGATTCATTATGCTCTGTTCACTATAATATAACGCTATATTAACTATAATAACACTAATCGTAACTCACTAGTTACGATAGTTTTAACAGACCATTTGGAGAGTAATCGAATAGAATAACACAAATAGCTACGCTATTGATATGTCAACAGAGCAGATTTATACTCACTGAAAATAATTATTATTACAGAGGGGTTTAATAACATTCTTCAACCAAAATTTACAGGTGGCACAACGGAAGTAATTAAGCATAGCCGAAGAAATCTATAACTTAATTACAGCAGAGTAGTGCGTGGATTCGTAACAAATTGAATAACAGGGCACGCGAATCCACCATTTCCGCGGTATCAAACATTTCCTTGCGTTTTGATTACTCTATCCGATGGAGCGATTGTGAGAGGTCATCTTTCAAATAAATTTAAATACCACCAGCTTTTTAATGGCTTCAATGAATAAAAAAAACATACTTATGAGTATGTAAGTGTGTATAATTTTGGTTGATTATATCTCAGTTAAAAAAAATTCTCTATCAACTTGGCTGTGTTTGGATGGTAGAATGTAGTACTATACATACAAATTTCACCACCCCTTTTTAATTCGATGGCGAAAAAGACGACTGGGGCTTTAGCTTGTGTTTCTTGTACATCATAGTAATCATCATCACCCTCCCTTCGGTGTGCCCACTGATGGGCACAGGTTTTCCCTGTGGATGGAATGATATAGTTTCTTGTAAAATCTACAAGCAACACTGCAATTAACACTTACCTTGGTGAAGACCTCAATTACATTGGGACCTAACACAAGCTGGTGAATTGGTACTGTTTATACGACTCTGCCTTGCTTTTAGAAAATGGCATGTCATGACTTAGTATTTCATTTGTAAAAATACAGAATCTGCTTTATATTTTACGCGACTTTACGCTCATTTTAAAAAACACAGGTATTACCTTTGTATTTTAATGTAATAATTAATTATTTACCTTTGTGTGTCTTGGCGTTAATGGAAGAGTAATAGCTCTGACCTCAAATGTTCGAAAACAAAGCAGAGAAATGATGAATTATGATTGACAAAAGAGAACAATTTTCATATTTTTTTATTTCTAACAAAATATCTAAATACAATTACGAAAAGTTTAAATAAATACTCTTCACTACGCTAAATAAATACGCTACTCATCATTTCCCTAATTGTTCTCCTTCTCTTCTTGACTTGATTTTTGTCTCTTCCCTTGATCATGTCGCTAGCCATGGTCAATGTCCTGCTGATACCTTTTCTTATCATGATGCGATATTTATGTCTTACAAAATCCGTCCTCCTTAGACCAAGCCCAAAATCGTAGAACTTCGTAATTTTAGTAGTATGAATATTAGCAAACTTCGTAAGGATGCCAGTAATATCAATTGGGCCGCGCTACTTGCCTGCGATACAGTCGACGAAAAAGCTGATCTGTTTACTTCTGAAATCATCGGTCTTTACAACGTTCACGCTCCTGTTCACAAAGTGAAGCTAAAACATGCACCGACTCCCTGGCTCACTTCTGAAATAAAATTGTTAATTGACAGGAAAGCAGCAGCAAAAACAAAATATAAACATCGACCCGATGATATAAACAGGGAGAAATATATCGAGATTCGTAACCGCTGCAACAAGGTGTGTAGGAAATCTCAACGCCACTACTTCCATAGTTCTGTTGAAAACGGTGATCCAGCAAAGGTGTGGAAATTTCTTCGAACCGTGGGTATTGGAAAGTCACGCCAAGCAATGATGCCTGGTGGCTTTGACCTGAATTCTTTAAATACACATTTCTCTTCTTCTTCTCATTTTAGCGGATCTGTAAAAGCTACTACATTAAACTATCTATCATCTCTTCCCGTACCTGACCATTGTGGTGTTAAAAAGAGCATTTTGTCTATTGCATCATCTGCAGTAGGCTCTGACTCGTTAAGCCGAAAAATGATAATACCTATCCTGGATGAAATCCTTTCCGTCATATCCCATCTCCTTAACTTTTCCATAAAATCTGGCATTTTTCCAACTGCATGGAAAGATGCACAAATCACCCCGTTACCAAAAAAACCCAATCCTACGTCTTTCTCGGTAGTCCGAGAAAGACGTAGGATTGGGTTTTTTTTAGATTCTGGCCCAATTTCCATTCTGCCGTTTCTTGCAAAAGTGTTAGAGCGGTTAGTCTATGACCAACTTACTTCGTTCCTATGTTATAATCACCTCCTTAATCCTTTCCAGCCCGGTTTCCGCACGGGTTACAGTACCACCACGGCACTTATCAAAATAACTGATGATATTCGGTGGGGCATGGAAAATGGCTTAGTAACTGTATAATCCCTACTTGACTTCAGCAATGCCTTTAACACCGTCGATTTTGATGTGCTCCTGGGTATACTACGCTCAATTAACATATCTCCAACGGCAATTGACTGGTTTCATAGTTACCTGTTTGGACGCCGGCAGAGAATTCGCATTGAGGATTCTTTATCTTCATGGTGCTGCACGTCTGCTGGGGTTCCTCAGGGTGGCGTTTTATCTCCTTTATTATTCGCAATTTTTATAAATTCTATTTCTAATAAACTTTCGTCATCCTACCACCTTTACGCAGATGACTTACAAATATATTGTCAAGGACCACCAGACCTATTGGTAGAAGTGGTAAGCAAATTGAACTCAGATCTTGTTCACTTATGTGAGTGGAGTAAGTGCTACGGACTGCAACTCAATCCCAGTAAAACGCAAGTTATTGTTATTGGTAGTCCTCGACTAACATCTAAAATTGACTGGTCTATGGCGCCAAAGGTTATACTAGACGGATCTCACATACCATTCAGTAAGACTGTGAAGAACTTGGGCATACACTTCGATTACAATTTGTCCTGGACTTTTCAGTTGCAGGAACTCAGTAGTAAATTATTTGCGTCGGCAGGTTACCTCAGGAGACTTAGAAATTTCTTGCCCACTACTACTAAAATTGCGCTGGTTCAATCTCTCCTTCTCCCTATCCTCGATTATGCTGACGCTAGTTTCCCCAATTTAACCGAAGAGCAACTAAATAAACTTGAGCGACTCCAAAATTTTTGCATAAGATTTATATTTGGCTTGCGCAAATATGATCACGTTTCAGAATTTCGTAATAAACTCAAGTGGTTGCCTATTCGTCTTCGCCGGAATGCACATATCTTATCGCTCCTTTATACTGTCCTATTCTATCCCAATACTCCATTATACCTAAAAGATCGATTTAAGTTCCTTCGCGATACTCATTCCAGAGTTTTAAGATCGTCGGAGAACTTAAGGTTGGAAACACCGTCTCATTTCACAAAATTTTATAACAGGTCTTTTTCAGTACAAGCTATTTTGTTGTGGAATGATCTGCCTGTTCGTATAAGACAAGCTCAAACTTTAAGCAGCTTTAAAAAACAGGTTGCAGATCACTATCTGTCACTATGATACTATATTTATTATTTATATGTATTTTAGTATATATTTATGATATGTATTATTATATAGTAAGTAGTTAATTATAAGTATGTGTATGTAAATATTTGGATGTAGTTTATTTTATACTTATTATATATTTTGAATTTTACATTGCCATCTTCCCTCGTGTACGTTATTTTTTATTCCTGTCCATCCTAAGGTTACCTGGAAGAAATTGCTCTTAGCGATAAGGTCGCCCATTGTGCATTGTACTTATAATTGTAATTAGTCAGTATATTATTATCTCTGATCTGGTTGGTTAATGTACAATAAAGATATATCGTATTGTATTGTATAAATAAATAAATAAAATAAATATTTTTTACACTCACACCTATCATCTAGCCCAAAGTAAGTAGCCTAAGCACTTGTGTTATGGATACTAGATGACGGACATATTTTTAATATAATTATGTATATAAATGTTGAAAATATACTACATAAACATAAACACAACCATGACTCGGGAACAAACATTTGTGGTCATCACAAAGTTTGCCCCTACCAGGATTCGAACCCGGGACCTCTTGGCCAATACCCAGCGATCTGAGCATTCGACCAAGGCGGCCGTCGAAAAAATTACCTGTAACTTGTTTCCCTTTTATCTATCCAGCGTTGATTTTAATGATCAAGCATCTTGATCAATTTCTACATTACATTAGATATAAAGTTACAGTATCAACATTTTGAGGAGACTCGAATAAGAGAGCAATAAGGATGGTTTGATTGAACAAAAACTACCGATTTGACTTTAATTAAAAAAGAAAAAGCATTCAGCACAAAAACACTCGTCCAATTAGGAGCGAAATTAGTAAAAAACACATCGAAGGGAAATAAATAATTCCGAGGGTAGGGTATTCACATCGCCGCAGCTGTCCCCGACTGAAACGGTTCGAAATTAATGTTGACGACCAGTAATTAATTACCTGCCAACGTGAGCCGACCTTTCATCATAGCCCTGACTTAGGATAAGCCTTCTTCAAAGATGGCGGCATGGCGAAAAAAAACAACCTTTTTAATTGGAAATGCAATTTGAATATAGCTGTGTGGTGACGGCAGAGCAGAACACAATTTGTCACCACCCCCCTCTCTACCGTCGGTGTCGTACAAGGCGAGTAAGGGAAAACAATGGGCTGCAGCATTCCTCTTTTACCACCTAGCGATATACTGCGATTTATGTGCCCGTTATATGGCAATAGGCTCGCCACCTATTACATGGAACCTAACTTCTATGGCGAAAAATGGGTGGTAATTCACCTCTGCCTACCCCTTCGGGGATATAGGCGTGATTTATGTATGTATGCAATTTGAATATGATCGTATCTCATAGTTACACTTTGATTAGTAAAGTAAACAATAAGTACATTCCCTTTTACTAGTTATTCGTTGACGACCGATTCCATTCTCGTTAGGATATTTTTCTGTAAGTATATAAATGGTCATCACTCTCATTCAATAAATATGGCGTGAGGAACTCTGATGGATCCAAACTTTGTGATGACCACAAATGTTTGTTTCCGAGTCATGATTGTGTATATGTTTATGTAGCATATTTTCAACATTTATATACATAATTATATTAAAAATATGTCCGTCATCTAGTATACATAACACAAGTGCTTAGGCTGCTTACTTTGGGCTAGATGATAGGTGTGGGTGTAAAAAAAAAAACAAAATGCCCCAGAGAATAGACCATTTTCTGACTCCTAGGTTCTAAGAAATAAGCTAGTATACTGCCATAGCTCCATCGCCTTCTCGTTGCCCTGCTTATAAGGTCGGCACAGTATGTTTCCTCTTCCATTCTTAACAGTCAGACGTCATCAAGCCATCCACTCAACTAGTTAACATATTCATATTATTTCCCAAACAATTATAAGAAAATCAATAAACAAGCATCAGTTTCAATTTTTTCGCACTCATACTCAGCCGAAATAGACCAAACTTTTCCTTATTCATCACTAGCCCTTTCCCTTGTGATAATCAGAACTGACGAAGGGTATCACTAGAACTCACAATAGCGCTCTCCTGTGACACTTTGCCGCTGCGTCGTTTACAATCAAGGTTCGAAGTCTACTCCAACGGGTTTCGTTAAGGGCTATTTCTGAAGTGACGTTGTATTGACGAGGCCAATTCCACTAAGGACTGAACGAGCCCTACCATTGTATTATAACATTTATTGCATTTTTGATCAACGATGCGCAATAATTGTTCCCTAGAATTTTTTCGCTCGATTAAATTGTAATGTTCAGAATTACGAGATTGATAAAATGCAAGTTCGTTTTCGCGGCAATCAGGTTATCGTGCCGGCATTTTCCACATTGAAAAGCAACACGTGGTTAAAAAGCTATTCGGTACAATTTCTACGTTAAAATTTCACCAGCGCGTCACAAGTCATTACTGCCTAAATATATTAATTGAAAGCTGAAAAACTTGGTGGTGTTGTATTGTTGATATTCATAGTATGTATGTAGTTCTAATATTTACATAGATAGAGGAACTTAGAGCCATAAAAAGCGATCGAGTGACTCCATTGCTCTATCATCAATAGAGAATGAAAGAGAAAGACATTTTTTTGCCAACACCATGGACAGCTTGAAGAAGATTATGTCCCCACACTGAACGGGACAAAAAATTAAAAAGTCTAATAAATATTATAATAATATTATTATTGCTTTAAATAAATAAATTACTTAAAATATCGAACACATTTTGGACATAAAGAATGTACTAGGCATAACCTCTTAGGGGAAAATGCGTGTGATTGTTGTTGTATTTATTAGTTCTCATTTTAATTCCTCTGCCTTCCTCTTTGGGGATATAGGCATGATATGTATGTATGTATGCATCATTTTAATTCTGCTGTCGACTGTCACTGTCGCTAAATTTTATGGGTCGACCTTTTGTCGTGAAGTTTTATCTTACGTGTCTTCTTGTTCAACGTGGGAATCCTCCAGGGCCGCGTGTGGTAATTTTAATTAAGCATATTTACCGACACGAGCGCCGGGCTCACCTCGGGTTATAAATGTTGGCTGTGCGGGTAACAAATGAGCGTACCCTTGTTAGGGACGGGCCACACTGGGCGGGGCGTGACGCGCGTCTCGAGTAAAATGCAACATTTCTGGAAAATAAATTAATAAATATTTCTTACACTCACACCTATCATCTAGCCCAAAGTAAGTAGCATAAGCACTTGTGTTATGGATACTAGATGACGGTCAACTTTTAATATACACACATAATAATTATAAATAGAAACATTTGACTACATAAACATATTGACATCCATGACTCGGGTACAAATGTCTGTGTTCATCACAGAATTTGCCCCTACAAGGATTCGAACCCGGGACCTCTTGGTCAATAGCCAGCGGTCTGACCATTCGACCAAGCCGGCCGTCATCAAAAATTTTTAATAAAATAATAATGATAAATCTTTTTACACTTACACCTATCATCTAGCCCAAAGTAAGTAGCCTAGGAACTTGTGTTATGGATACTAGATGACGGACGGACATATTTTTAATATAATTATGTATATAAATGTTGAAAATATACTACATAAACATATACACAACCATGACTCGGGAAGAAACATTTGTGGTAATCACAAAGTTTGCCCCTACCAGGATTCGAACCAATTCGGGCGGCTTTCCAATACGATTTTCCAATTCGGGCGGCTGCCTATAGAAGTCAGCCAACCGGGACGTTAAGTAATTCTTAGATATTATTTCTCTACCAATTAAACTAGCCATTGAGCATTTCTAACACGTGTCAAACATATATTTTTATAAATTACATGCATTCAGTTAAGTTTTATATTGAAAAGAAACAAATAGTGTATCTAAATTCTTTATCTAGATATTTTTTGTCCAAAATGATGAGTCTCATTTTCGTTATACACCCGCGGAACATATAGAGACTGCTGACAATAATATTCTACGCCGCCGTCATCTAGGCAATTATTAATTATATTATCAGGCATACATAAATTAGGCCTATTTATCCCTGAAGTGGTAGACAGAGTTGAATTAAATTGAATCAATCGCGGTTCGAATCCTGGTAGAGGCAAATAAATGTTTGTGTGATGAACATTATTTTGCTCTTGAGTCATGGTCGTTTTTAAGTTCGTTCATAGTATATTTTCAATATTCACCCAGTTAATATTGTGTATATTAAAATGGCAGGCCTGGTACCCAATAAATAAGAAGATGTACACTATTGAATTTTTGACATTGAGTTTACGATACATTTTTAGCTATAATTCTTATTAAGATGATTTTTTTTTACTTTTCAGAATAAAGAAATATTGAAATATTAATTTCAGTGAATATTGACAACCGAACGCATAACTGAGAAGGAATAATAAAACGCAAATGTTTTCCAGAGATTAGAGAGTATGTATTTTATAGTGTAGTGTAATCTTAGTCCCTGTTCATTTCATTCGATATAGAAACATCGATAATATTTTCGTTTCTTTTACCCCAATACTGATCAATTAACGATAATTATAGGGCTATAAAATAATAATACTAGTAAAAATTAAACATGTTTAACGGTATTACTGTTCCTGGTTTTGGTGTGAAATAATTAAATATATATAATTAATCGATTTTTAATCGAATACGTCAGATGTGTTAGTTCGAATGCGATACGTCACGCACGCGACAGGCAGCTAACGTCAACGTCAGTTCAGTTTACAATTCGTTTACAAAAAAACTGATTTCAATGTCAAATTCAATCAATCTCAAAACGCAACCTCTAACTATCGGTTCACGGATTCGTTTCGGAATGTCACATATTCTCGCTGTGATTGGTCGTAATTAAAATATGACAAGTTAGAGATTCTGTAATACGTGTATTTTGTTTTTTTGCGAATATTGAGAACATTGGCAACGTTTTGTTACTCTCAAACTGCCGCACTCAGAGACGTCAAATAACTATAATGAGTACCTAATGTCAAATAATTTCAATTAAATCTAAACCATAGACCCGGCAAGAATAGCGACTAGTTTTGAATTGCCATTTTTTGACGTTAAGTACTCATTAACGTTATTTTACGTCTCTGAGTGCGGCAGTAAGTCTCTGAGCTACATATTTTTTCCAATATTATTTATCTTTTTACTAACAAGTTCCAGAAATATTGTATGATTACCTTTTATGTTACATTATTCGAGAAGAACAAGTACTGAGTATTTTCATTACTGTACACTTCGTACAAATGCGGTACCACGACTACATAGCACTCTGCCAATCTTCTTTGCCCACCATCTAAAATTCATAACACAAGTGCGGTCACCACAAAACAAAACTATAATTACAGATACAGACTATAATTATCGGAACTTTTTCTAACCACAGTATTCTGTCCAATAACTCTTGCAATATTTTCAAAATGTTTAAATTAAAATCAAATATTACACAAAAAACTTCCGATGAGTTGATTTGGAAACGCCGCTGCGTCACCAATGTGAACAGGCCCTTGCCTTTGTAACGCCTCGCCTCGCTTCGGCCGCAGTCGCTTTTCGCTTGGTAGCAGTGCGAGGCACCCCCTCTGCGTCACGTGACATACACCTGCGCGACTCTTTCCTTCCTGCGTTGAAGTGCAGATTTTAGGACACGCTATTATGAGCTTTTTACTTTTTTATCCTACGTATGAAAATTAAATGTGTTCCTTTGTTTTGGGTTTTTTGTTGTAAATAATGACGTTCTTTTTATTTCATTATAACTATTAATTAATAAAATAGAATCAGTTTTAAAACTATGTTTAAGTTTAAACTAAATCATTGATCTGTCTCTTTTTATTACAGTGTGAAAACAGTTTGGAAGACAAAGATGAAGGCGTATTTAATTACTATTTTATTAAATGTTAGAAATAGTTATTTGTTGTACGTGAGTGCAAAGTTGTTTTTTAACCGCGTGCTCAATTTTGATGACCGAGCTAGCGAAGGATTCTAAAATTGAATCACGAGCGTAGCGAGTGATTCAAAAATTAGAATCCTGAGCGATAGCGAGGGAATCAAAAGAGCACAAGGTGAAAAATCTTTGCACTCGAGTGCAACACGTAACTTTTCATCCCCCCCAACGAGGAAATTGCAAAATACAAAAAAAAAATACAATCACAACAGTTTCTGTTTTCACCCAGAAACTTCCACAACACCCTCCCATTAACCCAAACACACTCAACACCCACCCAGAAACACCCACAACATTCACACCCATCCACTCAGACACACCCAAAAAACACCCATTAACCCAGAAACACCCACAAAACGCCCATTCACCCATAAAAACCCACAAAACACCCATTCACCAAGAAACACCCACAAAACACCCATTCACCCAGAAAAACCCACAAAACACCCATTCACCCAGAAACACCCACAAAACACCCATTTACCCAGAAACACCCAAAAAACACCCATTAACCCCGAAACACACACAAAACAGTCATTCACCCAGAAACACCAACAAAACACCCATTCACCCATAAACACCCACAAAACACCCATTCACCCAGAAACACCCACAAAACACCCAGAAACACCTACAAAATACCGATTAACCCAGAAACACACACAAAACACTCATTCACCCAGAAACACCTACAAAACACCCAATCACAGCCAAAAAACACTCAATCACCCAGAAACACCCACAAAACACCTAATCACACCCAAAAAAAACCCCAATCATCCAGAAACACCCACAATACTCACCCATCCATTCAGACACAACCACAAAAACCCATTCACCCAGACACACCAACAAAACACCCATTCACCTAGACACACCCTCAAAACACCCATTCACCCAGACACACCTCCAACAGCCACCCATCCACCCAGCCACACCCACAACATTCATCCAGACACACCTGTAAGTCCCTAATAAAAATTACCGTCCCTAATGGAGTTCCGAGACGGTCAATCAGCTTGAGTCAAGCACGTTGATTTTCTGTATGTTTTTGTTCCGTTGCTAGCGTAAACAAATCAAACAGACCTAAAAAGCTTTTAAATGCTTGACTCAAGCATCCAGCAAGCGTTGTAGACGATCAAAATGTTTAAAGCAAGATTGACGCCAAGCTGATTCACCGTCAGGGAACTCCTAGGTTTTAACAAATTTGTGACGAGAAAAGAAAATGGCGCGCGCAAAGCAAATTACAAAAAAAGTACACCAAGAAGGTTCCGAGTCTGAGTTTTTAACAAATTAAAATAGGTTGCATGACAATTTCGGCACCATGGAGGTAGAAATAAATATGCATAATGATGTTTTGAATTCACAAACTCATTGCACACGATGTTCTAAATTCAAATTTACTTTAACCTCTAGAGGATAAAAACGGCTTTTGCACTCAGATATCGAAGAGCAAAAACGCTTTTTCCGAGATGGTGGGATGAAAAATATATTATTTTGTTTTAAAGCGGTGTTTATATGGTGACAGGAGAGCAGATAAGGGAATTTAGAATTATTTTGTAATAAACCATGATTTGTCTTTAAGTACAGTCAAGAACAAGTGAAAACATGAAAAACATTCACATTATTCCACGTTATTTTCAACCGGTATATCTAATAAAGTACTAATTATACATACATACATAAATCACGCCCAAATCCCCGAAGGGGTAGGCAGAGGTGAACTAGCACCCACGTTTCGCTAATTATGTCAGGTCCCATGTAATAGGTGGCGAGCCTATTGCCATTTATCGGGCACAAAAGTCGCAGTACATTGATATTGCTAGGTGGTATAAGAGGAACGCTACTGCCCATTCCTCATCGCTGATTTATCCTTAGTCGCCTTGTACGACACCCACGGGAGAGATTTGGGGAGGTGACAATTGTATTCTACTCTGCCGTCACCACACGGCAAGTACTAATTATCATTACTTTAGACTACGAGTCAATCATGAAATTAAATTAGATATGAGAATTCTTACATATTATTATATTCTGCATGCTCTAGAAAGTTCCGCAGAAGTAAAACGCACCTACCTACCTATTTACTTACTGTATAGTTTCCAAGTAAACACAGCCTGCGGCAACCGCCCCACAACCAACCATGATTGGAAACGACAAAACCTACAAAGATTTAGGTCAATTTCTGGGAGTCGGCACAAATTTAAATTCTCCAAATCCTAAGTTAGACGGGCGGGTCGGATCCTAGTCGCATCTCCGCACTGGGCCGCCTTTTTCTCCGCCGAATTCGGGGAGCTTCCGGGAGTCTGCGAAAATTGAAAGCAAATCGGATTTGTCCGGATGCCGGCTGGAATCTTTTTAAAAATTCCAATGCCACCCGCCGTCCGTTTGTGTCGTACGTAATAGTTTGTTGACGCTAAAAGCGTTGTTTTATGGCGGCGGCAAGCCATAAGTAAGCCAGAGGAGCTCCATAATAGCGCAGTGGCATAGAGCCCTCGGCCTGCGATTGCGTAAACTAAGCAATGTTTTATAAGGCCGGTCATTGGATGGGTGAAAATTAAAATTTCCATCTGACTCCTTGACTGTATGGAAAATATTATATACACCAGAGTATCCGTAAAAAGGATGGTATCCAAAACTCTTCCTCTACTTTATGCCATAGTTAGCGCGATCGCCAAGCTCTTCACATAACGAAACATCAATGTCGATTCTCATGGCTGATCAATATACAGCTGTTACATTCCATTGTATTTCAAAGCTCCGATGAAATGTTGGATTTGCTGACGCCGTGTATTGTTATGACGTGAACAAGTAACGATCAGCTCCCCAATTAGAGCCTCTCACTCCACTTTCTGCCTTTGTTCGGTTGAAATACAGCACATATTGGCTTGTCAATATGTAAAATGAAATTTCCAAAACGCATCAATCGTCATGTGCAGTGACTGGCTTATTACTAAATTATAAGTACCTATGCATCCCTTATTTCGAATTAAGGTTACAATTTTACATTATTCAATTTAATTTTTTATGTTTTTATTACCACTTATTTACAATTACAATATTAGCGAACGCTGCTTAGTTTACGCAATCGCCGGACGAGCGCGCGAAGTCACTGCGGTATTGAGCTCCTCAGATACAGACTGTTGGTTGTCAATTCAATATTTACAAGTATGAAGTAATGTTTTTGAGATTTCAATATTTTGACTAGCATACATTTTTGACCCATCATAATGAAAGAACTAATAACTGTGAACCTAGAGCTGGTGTCAAAGTATCCTTAAATATGCGCTTCAGCAGTCAAGAAATTGCGTTTTATAACCGTCGTTAGAGATTACAATACCAAAGCACGAAAGCGGCACGCATTACATACATTCAAATATAGCGCTGCAACTTTATCACTATAAATTCAAACTTGCTTGTTGTATTGCTGTGATATGTTGTATGCATGTTACAAGCAGCCGAGCTATACGTAGGAAGAGGTTTCCGCTGCAGTATCTATTTTAATACATTAAAGTGCCGTGTGGTGATGGCAGAGTAGAATACAATTGTCACCACCCCAAATCTCTCCCGTGGGTGTCGTACAAGGCGACTAAGGATAAACCAGTGATGAGGAATGGGCAGCAGCGTTCCTCTTATACCTACCACTTAGCAAAGTACTGCGACTTTTGTGCCCGATAAATAGCAATAGGCTCGCCACCTATTACATAGGACCTAGCATAATTGGCGCAGCGTGGGTGCTAGTTCACCTCTGCCTACCCCTTCGGGGATATAGGCGCGAATTATGTATGTATGTAAAGTTCAGAAAAGACAATTTAGACTCGAGACTATACTATATTTTTGGTCGGTCATCTAATTTGTTAATTTATTTTTAACTTTAGTCCACAAAAAAACCGGACTTAACCCTATACAGAATTCTCTTCCAGTTAACCAGTGAAAAGTATTAAAAAAAAATATATCGCTAATTATCGTAATAAATTATGGTAGTGCTCCAGTGACCAGTCTTAGCGAACATTGCTTAGTTGCCGAAATTGCAGACTGAGTGCGCTAAGCCACGGTTTGTGGACCCGTTTACAATGCGCATTATTGGCCACCATTTTATATTCTGTACCGTGTATCTACCGTGTACTTGTCCTTAAAAAATCTATGCGCCATTTTGTGTTATAATACAAAATGGCGGACAGATGTCACACACTCTGGAAATTTCACGCGATAAACGTAAAGCATTGAACATAAAGGGAGTTAAATTGCACGGGTTAAAACTAGTAAATTAATAACACAGCTGGCGTTTAATGATATTTTTTTTTCATTTTAAAGCAGATACCCGATTTAACAACAACATGCTATTAAAAACAGCGGATCAACAAGTCAGAAGCGAGCTGATAGCCGTACCATGATTTAACTCTTGCGGAGTAATTATGCTATTAGCGGAGAGCGTTATACCGTTAATTCCAAGCTATTTGTCCAAGCAGCAGAATCAGATCATTAGCGGCCTGGATATTACAGGCTTGGAGTGCATAATCAATCAGCTCCGATTAAATACACAGTCATAGCATTTTCAATCTTGGGCGATGGACAGATGACTCTCAATTGTAATTGATGTATTTTATCACCTTTTGAAATTGATTTTTCGTAGATGGCTTAAAACAAATCCATCAGTCAGCGCTGTTTACTGATGCACGAAAGCCTCTCTAGTTAAGTTTTTAGATCAAAAGTCTATCCATATACATAGCGTATATTGTCCCCATCATTAAGGCAAAGGCCTTTCTGTTTTGTTCACCCATCTAATGAGGTCGGTTATTGAAAATGATATATATCTTTAACGCCTACGTTGTTGCGCCATACAAAAAAACATTGAAACACCAAATAAAATTGATTGATCAATTGATTTAAATTAGGCTTACCTACATATTATGTAAATCTTGGTGGATGTCGCACACAATCTAAGGAGTACTAAGTAAAATCGTCAAATCATTGGAAAGTATACCTGTATAAAAAATAGCAGCTCTGTCCGCAAGCACCTGGGGGCCTACCGCCTAACTCGATTGCTGATGATAGCTTTAAAGCAATGCACTGCTTACGGCTATAGCAGCCATCCTGAATTTTTTGGCGGTACGGATTTTGTGCCAAATTCATACAAAATCATTCAGTGATCATTCGTTCAAAGCTATCGCTAATAGTTTAGGTACATTTTGTGCGAAATGACTGCATGACGTCATAAACTATAGCTTTTGCTTTAGCAATCGAGTTAGGCGGTAGGCCCCCAGGTATCTCCTTTGTTATTTTGTATTCCGGCGTTGTACGACCGCACGACAAACGCTTACTATATTATTAAAGCCCTGTGTGAAGCAGGAATTGGTCGGGGGAAAAGAATGGCCACTAAAATCACAATTGGCCCATCTCTTCACTTGGTACGCAAAGTGAAAGCAAAACGCAGTAGTCCCGGTTCGAAACCCCCATCTGATTCACCGGGATTGCGTAGGCTTCCGGGGTGGATTTTAATCTCGGAAGCGACGGCTTGATGCTGGGCTGAAGTGGTTTAGCTCAACCCACTTCCTGGTATTAGTTTTTAGACTGTTAGTATTGTAGGAACGCAATAAACTTTCAATGAACACGATTTTTGATTGATCTTGCTCTCGAGTTTTTGTTAGCTTTTGCACAGAATTAAATAAATAAATATTTTTTTTACACTCACACCTATCATCTAGCCCAAAGTAAGTAGCCTAAGCACTTGTGTTATGGATACTAGATGATGGACATATTTTTAATATAATTATGTAGGTATATAAATGTTGAAAATATACTACATATACATATACACAACCATGACTCAGGAACAAACATTTGTGATCATCACAAAGTTTGCCCCTACCAGGATTCGAACCCGGGACCTCTTAGCCAATACCCAGCAATCTGAGCATTCGACCAAGGTAGCCGTCAAATACAATACAAATACAGGGTTCAATCAACATAATGTGAATTTATTTTGCGTAATATAATATGATAACTTTTTACGTCTTAAGTCGACCGTGGGCAACGGAGAGGAGAAAAAGTTGCCAACCTCCAAAACATACCTACCTTTATAAATTGGTGGCTGTTTTGCCAACACTGTTAAATGTTTAATATGAACTTGGTGTGCCGTGTGGTGACTGCAGAGCAAAATAAATTTGTCACCACCCCCATTTTCTCCCGCGGATGTACAAGGCAATTAAGGGATAAGACAGAGTAATTACAGTTAGCTATATCTGAAATTCATTAAACTTGTCAAAATCTTGAAAATAAATTGTATTAAATTTTGTCAATCCAAACAGAGGCCTATCTTAATAACCTCAACAAATCGTCGAGCTCTTTGATAACTGTAGTAGAATATTGACATAGAATTCACTTCTCTAGCCTTAAAAGAGGTTCAATTTGCTACGTTCTAGGAGTACATTGGCAGAGTTTTGCTTCTTAGCTTTTCGCATTTTTTAAATAGTCCTTGTAATGACTAGCGATTGGCTTGGTTGGATGGAATATTAGCTTCTTAAGGGTGTTGTAAAGATGTCGAGAATTTAGAGTTTAACATTTAGTTTTCATTTGTTTCTTTGAGCTGAACACTGACGTCTGAAAGTTCTTAGCCCCAAATCTTGCTTGAGTTGTAAAGAAAGGGAAGAGAATTTAAATAATAAGAACTGTCGAGAATCGAATCCTCTTTTTCAACAAGAAAACCTTACTTTAAAAGACTATATTTTCTATACGAATTAAACTAAAATAAACTCAGTACTATGTTTTAAAGCCTGTGGTATCAGTTTTCGCCTCATCATCTATCATGATTAAATGATTACACAATCAATAATGATTATTCTATTGGCGTTTCGTTAAAAACTATGGCGATATTTGAACTAAATGTCGGTAAAGATAAGAGGCATGATGAAAACAGGCGTTAGTCTCTATCGATTATGATGATTCAAGGTGTGGGAGAAGCCGCCACTATCATCATCATCACCTACCAACTTACTAAGCACAACTTAGGGATTTGGAGATAGTTCCTTTTGGCTTACGAGGGCAGTATATTAACTTGGTGTAATGCCGTTATCAGCGTGTAGGCACAGCTTGTAACAGTAGCACAATGATTTGTAAATCGCACGATATTTCTGATTTAGATTCTACACTTTCAGTATGATTAATGCTAGGCAATAGTCACGCGATGGTCGCGCCGTACAAACATTTGTAGATGTTTTATCGAACGATTGTCTTCGCATTAATATTCACACGACTGATATTGAATTGTCTTGCCATCACAATTCTTATCTATTTCCGCTTCTGCTTTGATTATGCGAACTGCTAAGGAATGAAACTCTTTGCCGAGGTCTGTTTTCCCGGATCAGTATAATATAGGCATCTTTAAGGCTGAGGTTTTATTGCATCATCTAGTAATATATTGCGATGTACGTGTCCCATAGATTGCAAAAGGTTCTTTCTCTATTATGTGGAACTTAACAAAATTTGCGAAAGGTTTCATTAATTAATTTCTGCCTACTTCTTTGTATCTATGTAGGTCATTTCTTTTTTATTCACTAACCACCGAGGAACGATTTCTCATCTTAATCGAATACGTTTACGCTTTAGATTTAAATTGCTAAGATATTGTTTACTTTGTGTTAGTATTACACTAACCGTCAGTATGGCATGTTATTAATGATCTGCACCGAGGGATGATTACATCCACCTGGCGTGCCGGTTAGCCGAAGATCGCATCTAAATAGCCCAGTGAGCACAAAAGCCTGCATATACAGACCTACACATCTATATGCTCTGGCGCAGCGTTACATAATTCAGATCCTAACTAAGTAATATTGTAAATGCGAAAGTGTTTGTTAGTTGCGCTTCCACGCTTTAACCACTAAACTGATTCTGATAATTGTTTTGTCTTTAGAAAACTGCATTATAGGCAATTGCAATAAGTTTTAAAATAAGTACTTTTTAATTAGATATCTTTACAAAAATTACAATATTGAATTCATCATTTCATTTCCCTATAAAAGTCATAATTTCATGGGCGCTGTAAATTTCTTATTTCTAACGATTGTGACTTTTACAGTTATTTTAAGACATCAGCACGAGTGATGCCGCGGGTTATAGCTAGTTCAGAATAAAACAAGGACTCGCAAATAAATCGGAACTAGCAAAAACGGATTCTATATATACATCAGCCGCTATAAATAAAGTCTTGAGTGATCGATCAAATCGGCAACTATTAATGAAGCTTACAGGGATTAAGGTGATAATTATGTGAGCGGTGGCGTGCGCGGCGTAGATCCTATCTAAATAGCGGAGTAGGCATAAAGGTCAGATGTGCACGCGAACCTGACCGCCTAGCTTATTGCAGGAGCTGCTTACATTACATACACACAACTTTCGTACACTTGATAATTAATTCGGACCATGCACTGAATCTTGCATGGTCCGAATTATAGAATTAATAATACTGTTTTTTATACGCTAGGCAGGAAAGCTCTTTCCCTTCATCTCACCTGATGGTAAGTGACAATAAAGCCTGAAGACGGAATCGAGCTTCACCTGGAATCCTTAACCACAGAGGGGCTGGCTATCTTATCACAATTGCCGGAACACAAAAATGCTGTTAACATTATTATTATGGCGACAGATTTTGATAAGATGGTGGTAGCTAGCCAGGCGGACTTGTAAGAAGTCCAACCACCATCCAAAGCGAGTACAAATTTGTACCCCCTGGGGATCAACCCGCCTCTGGATCATAATTTTTAAATATTTTAGTTTTATGTGCATGAGTGCACAGGTTATTTCCACATGCCGTGTAGTGACGGCAGAGCAGAATACAGTTGCCACCAACCCGCGACTTGAGGGCGGGTTTTTGATCCATAGTTAACTCAACCAATTGTTAAAAACTGTTACTAATTGCTAAATATCAGTTTAATATGGTAACCATTAGTAGAATTTTAGTTACTAATGTTACTCATGGATAAATATCAGTCAGATATTGTTACTAATTGATAAATATCAGTGATATTTAAAGATAAGTAAAAATTTTTAACAATTGGTTAACAGTTAACTATGCATCAAAAAACCGGCCCTAAGAGCGATGCGATGAGTAATGGTTAGCAGCGTTACTCTTATACCAGCAAACAATTTATGTACTGCGATTTACGCGCCCGATATATGGCAATAGGCCCGCCACTTATTACATGGGCCCTATCCTAATTGGCGAAACGTGGGTGTTGATTCACCTCTGCCTACCCCTTCTAGGATATAGGCGTGACTTATATATGTATGTGCACGGGAAAATAAACAAATCATAAAAAGGCTAAAATTATGAATAGCTCTACAACCCATTACCTACTTGTATGTAGGAATACACTTGTTTGAGTTTAATTATGAATGTTATGCATGTAATTTTGTCTAACATCATTATATAATGTATAAATAAAAATCGAATAAGTTTTTATTCAATCTATCTTAACTTGTTTTTTAGTAGAGCACAAAGTCCATTGAGAAATGACATTATGTGGAAGCCTGCCGTGCTGTTGAATGTACTTCTAAAAGCCAGCGAAGTGGTACCAATTACCATTACAGCTCCAGTGGTAATACACTACAATATAAGCGGTTCTTTTGTAGCGATTCGCGCAGAACTCCGCACCCTTTTACGGCGTCAACTAAAACAATATAAAATTCAATTCCTTCCACCAGTTTCGTTTTATTGCGGTGGCATTAAGCGTGCTTCACGTGCTGTTCTGCATAGGAAACGCCCTGCTGTTTCAAGGATCGGCCCTGTTCCGCCATTAACGTTGGGACCTTGGCTTACATCACTATCTGGAGTACGGTGTGCAAGAAAGTGTTGTAAGTTTTTACCAAATAAAACCAACATTTATATTAATTTCATAATGTAAACCCCTAAATATATCTGGTATATCAGTGTGTTAATGTCATGTAAAGCTCTGACACCATTGAAATTGATTTTGAAATATGCAAATAATCCAATTTTAATTTTTAAAGCGCTACCATACAAATTAGCTTAATAATAAATATTGTGATACTAGAGAGAGTGAAAGCGTTCTAACCAAAAAGTTTTAAAATCCACAATCTAATCTAAGAGTGATGGATGCCCCTGGCTGAGGACGCTATTATTATCTAATATTAAAAACATTGTACGCCACTCCAAAAGAAGAAGAAAGCAATAAAGAAACTATGCTTAGATATGACCAATTTATCTATAGATGCCTCTATGCATCAAAACCCACCACGCTGGGTATACCCAGCGTGGTGAAGAAAACCAACAAAAGCTTTCAAGCATTTATGGTAAATATAGGAGTGTTCCTTACGTACACCCGGATGAGCACCATAAATTTTGCTGTCCATATGTCTGTATATAAATCCTACGAAGGGTTAATAAAAATATACATACTATATTAACATAATCATTTGTGCGACTTTGAATAACAATATTCTGAAACAATTTTGCTGGCTGTACGCGTGGCGCCTGCATTGTAAATACTGCCTGTAACACGCTCACTTATCTTAATAGTTTGATTACCAACGTTGTAAGGGTGGAGTAGACCTTTGCGGTAGGTAATTCTTCACTGTAAAACTAAATGCAATGCTGGCTTAATGGACCGCAGTTCATGGCTGTTACAAGAATAATTCGACACACCTATATTGCGCGGTTCCGTTAATTGCACTGTGATGCAACCCTGTCCTCAAAACACCAGGGTCATCCATGACCGATTATGTTTTTTTTTCGCGCAATATATTAATGGGCCCACCAGTGGGGCAACGAGCAGTAATTGTAGTTTTATTTAATTACCTCTGTCCCCTTTAATGGGGACTTGCTGGTTTATGAGGTCAAAGGCATTGAAAATTGACAAATCGACTGATGAGTTATTTGTATGAGAGGATCTCTAAGTTATGAAAAACTTGCCGATCTAGCTGAACCTCGTATCATAATAAAAAAAGGATACGTTGTGATGTTTATCAGAATGACATTTCAATCGGCTTTTTCATAAATACTGTTGTACTTAAAAAAAATATTTTTTATTTTTGTAACACATTGTACACTGTTTCCTGATAATTTCTGATTGATAACATAAATATACAACATTCCTTTTATTAAATCATAATTATAATATCCCTTTAATCATAGCTCATGGTGTCCTCATTATCATAAATATTAAATTTAAAAAAATTAAAACACGTCAGCAGGAACTGAGAGCGCTTTTGGCGGTAATATTAACACAACACCATATCCATGCGTTCAGTTTCCCTTTCCGTTATGTAATATACATTGTGAGGATCTGTTACTAATTTATTATAATGTTACGTGCCTTTACGAGCACAGAGAGATCCCCCTGTCGCTGTAGACAAATGGCGTCCGTGGCTGTGTTCTCGTAAATTAGAAGGTGGCATCTATTAGTTGGTCTGTCTGTTAATATGTGTTAATATTCAACGATAGCTCGCCGTAAGACAAATGGAGTTTTGAACGTGGCACTGAAGCATTGCTTTTGTTTGTTTACAATTTCAAACTACTGAATCATCATCCTACTTTGTTACCGCCACCTTTTTTATTTACAGCTTTAATTCTAAAGTACCAGCAACCTCGCAGAACGTTTACTTAGTTTAGATAATTCGTTTGAATTACTTTCATACAAACATCACAGCGACAGCGCGCAGCATCGTTTTTTTAGTTTATAAATACATACATACATAAATCACGCCTATCCCCGAAGGGGTAGGCAGAGGTGAACTAGCACCCACGTTTCGCCAGTTATGTTAGGTCCCATGTAATAGGTGGCGAGCCCAGTTTATGAATGAAATATAGATTTACAAATGTCGCGCGCGACAATACAATAAAAACTTGAAAAACAGTTTTGTTGAATTTCTTGAGTTATGTTAAAACAAACAGTGTTGAATATGATGTTTACTATCTAGTCCTTGGAGGAAATAACCATGGCATGGTTATTTGTAAAACACCAACAACCTCTAGTTATGTATGGAATTTGAGAGAGATGAACAGGGAGAGATTAAAATCTATTCCAATCTATACCTACAGTGTAGACATTAACAGGACGATTAAGTTCCATATTTACCATGAAGGACATGCGTGAATTGTCACTACCCCAAATCTCTCCCGTGGGTGTCGTACAAGGCGACTAAGGATAAATCAGTGATGGGGAATGGGCAGCAGCGTTCCTCTTATACCACCTAACAATAGCAATGTACTGCGACTTTTGTGCCCGATAAATGGCAATAGGCTCGCCACCTATTACATGGGACCTAACATAATTGGCAAAACGTGGGTGCTAGTTCACCTCTGCCTATCCCTTCGGGGATATAGGCGTGATTTATGTATGTATGTATGTACATGCGTGAAAGCCCCTTTTTTGTGGGAGTGGAATGCCTCTACGCACCATACCAGCCGCTAGCGTGAAGAGACTAGCGTGTGTGGGCATTACCCATTAAACCACTTTAGTGTTCCTCCAAGCCCCTTTAAGCGGGGAGAGTCTAGGATCTGCCTTGCATCAATGCCCTGTTCCAACTCTATAAAATAATGCAGGGTTGAAGACCTGAAACGGTATTAACCGTTACACCATTTTAATGTGAATAAATCTACCTCATATCCAATACTTACAGAATATAAGTCATGCTTACCTAGTTTTTCATATCACTCGGAAATATATTTCAATAGATACTTTCATGACGCAGCCTTCCGTACACAAGTTTATTTGTGAGGGTAATCTCGGTAACTGTTGAATTTATTTGGTTTTCTGGAGATATATCCGGTATCTTATCGGCTGGGACGAAACATAAAAACCTTTTCTCTGACAACCTCTTTTAATAAAGTACGGAGAAGGTCGGAACGATTATCTGTATCGATAGCTCAGCCTGCTTCAAAAGTGGTTGCTTTCGAGACCGCCCACGATACAGTGCCACTAACTTATCTAGTCAGACGGCGAAAATTGGAACTACAAAACACCAATATATTTTGGAATTTCTATGACACTTTTTGTAACCCAAGAGAGACTAACTGACCCGCCTGGCCCTCTGGATGAGTCGCCAATTTATTCGCACAAATAGAATGCAAAATATGTGAAACTGACGTATCTATTACAGTGAAAGCAACATGGCGACCGTCGTATCAAATGTACAAGTAGTTGTCAAAATTTGACATTAAATTTGTTCGACAGAAACATTGTATCGTTTTCCACTTTTACATTAACAACACCCTAAAAATTCGAGTAGACTTAAAAAAAATTGTTTCATGCACTGCACTCCAAACTACAAACAAATGTCAAATGTCTCCAATCGATTGTCAACCTTAATTTGAATAGGGCGTAATACACGAAATCGATAAAGAAAATTTTACTGTCGTAACTCGTAACCTGACGTGCTATTGAACGAACTAAACGAACACTTCAGGGATTCCTGGTGATTTATTTAGTCGGAATGTAGCTCAGAACATCGTGAGCTTAGATTGATGCGATGTAGCGATTCAAAGGTAGGAAAGTAGGTATCGATTTCGCACCGTAGTGCCGCTTTTATCTCATCAGCATCCCCATTACCATAGAATAAATAACTTACTAATAACACTGGCAACTCGGCAAATTATTCCGCGAATGAGGTTAACGGAGTACCATCGAATCTGGGTGTTGGTTTGTTTCGCTATTTCTTCTGTTATCAGGTTTGGAAGTGTTTTTTAAGAAGTTTTTTTCTGTTCAGACCCGCCATTCTTTTCCTGATTGGTCTTAGATCTTTATCGTATTACTGAAGGGCCGCTGCTGAGGCAACATGTCCTGTATTGTATTTATAATCATCATCACCAGCCATTTGATGCCCCCAGTGCTGAAGCACAGCTCTTCACCGGAAGAATATAGAGAAAATGGACCATTACACACCAGACTGACCCATCGCGGATTGGTGGGTATTATGACTACAGGTGCAGCCGGGCCCAGTAGCTTAACGTGGCTTCCGAAACACGGAGGAACTTGACATAATATATTTTTGGTCAACCATCCAATCCTTTTTTACGCAATCGCAAGTTGACTGGGGTAAGCCACTGATTTATAAAGCTCCTCATCTATTAGAAAGACAATATTACATTTCTATAAATGTATATCGTAGCTCTTCAGCGATAACATATCCCGTATAAAAATATAAATATTATTAAAGGTCATAATCATCTAAGTATATTCTACTCGACTCTGTAATATGTAAGAGAATTTCCTATAATATCAGCTGACCCTGACTTGAATAGGCCTCTAGCATGAATGGGCAGGGAAAATGATTGAACGGCAAAGCTTAGTACAGTTTGATTGTTTTGTTTTCCATCGTTCATTATATAGAGAACCACAACCCTTACAGTATTTTAGATAAGAGCTGTGTGACTGTAGCGCTTATTATTATAATAGCATTTGGAAGATGCTCGGAATAATAATTGCAAACTTAAAATTATAGTGAACGATCAATAATAATAAAATATCCTTTATTGGATACACAAGAAAAAATATACAAAAAGACATTCAAATAAAAAAGAAAAGTACAGTGAGGCGGCCTTATTGCTAAAATGCAATCTCTCCAAAAAATAACGGAAAAGGCATTGGGAATAGGTCCAAGAAAATAACGAAAGGATCAATCCTAATAGAAATAAAATAGGATGATATACATATACGCTCCCGTATATACACATTGCACATATTATATACATTCATATAATGTATAAATCAATGTAGAACTCAGTTATTATAATAGTTACAAATAATGTACAATCGACAGCACGTCAGCTACCACAAATTGTCAAATTTTCTCAATCGACCTTGTGTTTTACGTCCAACAAGTTAAGGTTTACAATCGATTGAAGAAATTTGACAGTTTTAGGTAGTCTGAAGTGGCCGTTGACCGCACATAATAATATAACCAAATTATTAGAAATCACGTTTAAAGTATAAAATATATTTAGTACAAATATTATACGCAGCTAGAGGCGACAATTATTATTTACCTTCCAATTCGTAATAGTATTGAGTAGTACTTTGACAAGTTACGTTATTTTTATACTTATTCGTTCGGTTCATAACATATTGAATTAGCCTAATACGAATTTTACAACGCAGGCAATAACAATTTTATTGCACCGAAAACAGTTAAAACGGCAGACATATTTCTACGTTCACAATTTCACAGTGGACCAGTACGTCATTCGCATGGCGCGTAAAAAATACCGGAATATGCATACTAAAAGTTGTAGGTGCTTTAGTACGCACATAAAAAAGCGTTGTGGCAAATTTGTACACAATGCTATCGCGTAGCACGTATTATGGTGTGAGGAAAATTGTCATAAAGCTGTCTTGACTGCTCCAGTCAATTACAGGCTAAGCACACACGGTAATTTCTCGTCGGCATTTTGCGACGTGTAGCTGCTTAGTCGCATTTCTTATACCAAGTTTAAAATTATTACAAAATAAATAATGCTAATAATTACTTAATTAACTGTACAATTTTCATTATTTTCTATTTATTTTCATTATTTCCAACTTTTATCTTATACCGAGACTGAGCTTCAGCTGGGCTACACATAATTAAACCTGTTTTTTTATATTTTTAATTTATCCTTTGGGAAACATACAATTATTATCACGCTTAAAACTACAATATAAAATTTATACACAAACCAGCAAAGTCTCACAGCTATAAGTGTGGTTGAAAAGTCGCAAGTGTGCTGACGCCCTATTACAGGTAAGGTAAGATACGTTAGCCAGGCGGACGGCCGCAGCGAGATTGAACACGCGACGCGTGCTCTATTACACTTCAAGCCGTGATTTAACTGTACACGCAACGTGCTCTCACAAAATATGTTCAGTTTGAGCAAGCGATGAAACGACATACCTGCCTTGGAGGGAAAAAATATCGTAGAATATACCTATCAGCCCCGACTCACTCCAGGGGTATCGTAATAGACGACCAAGGGAGATTGTCCGGTGTAGAACAATAAACATCTAATGGACTCAAATGGCGGAGAGCATTCCACCAACAGCAGCATACCCAATGAGGCATGGTGTCTTTCAGGCAGCCGACTGTAAACCTAAGCCAAAACCTTTCAATAATTGTCATCCCAATCACTCTCACTGTTTATTCATCGGTCTCTCGACAAGGTCCTTATATCATCGCTTTTCTATACATTCATCACTAGCATTTTTCCGGTGTAAAGGGTAGGGGATGGCTTGATGACGTTATACCGATAAGAATGGAAGAGGAAATACCGACCCCAGATAAACTGGGAACAGGGCAGGAAGTTGATGGTGATAACATTTTAAATTACACGTCAGAGATGCAGGCATAATGAGTTTTCCCATTAGAATGAAGATACCCGTCTGGGAAAGTATCTCCTCGTAAGTGAGAGTTAACGCTCAGTATTTCATCATATCAGTTCGTCAAGAATGAAAGGTAGTATTATTTAATAGTAGTCGTCAGGGCAAGGGTTTTTTGCCATTCCAGCCTACCGACCAAACCGGCCATCGAGATTTTTTTTTTCCAAATTCAATTTTTTATTGCATTTCTTATGTTTTACAATTGGTGTTATTACATAATTGGTTAGTAACAATAAGAACCTTGTTAAGGCAGGGGTTAAAAAGGGTTGTTAGTATTTTTCGTGTGTAACAAATAAGAACTGATTATAATAACATTTAAAAACCTTTTGTAGAACCTGCTGAACGACTCAAATGTATTAATGTGTGTGAACGACTCAAATATATCAATAGATAAGTTTTTAATCTATTAACAAGTTGCAGGTGGTAAACGTTCCGAGACTACGTACGTACCTACGTACGGTGTGAGTTAGCACGCGATATTTCACGTAGAGTTGTTTACGTCGAAGTAACTATCGCGTTGGGCGCTAATTGATAATTAAGATTAAAAGCTATCGTAGGTTTCTTGGAGAAGCACAAGGAAGGCGTTCGTTTTCTACTGTGGCGTTTATAATTTTGTATTAAAGAAACTTACAGATTTATTAATATGATAACTAAACATGAATTTTCAGTAAAGTAAGGGCCGGTTTTTTGATCCATAATTAACTCAACCAATTGTTAAAAATTGTTACTAATTATTGTATATCAGTCTGATATTTAACCATTAGTAACAATTTTGGATACCTACCAATGTCACTAATGGTTGAATATCTGTCTGATATTGTTACTAATTGTTAAATATCAGTCTAATATTTAAACATTAGTAAATTTTGTTACTAATGTTTAAATATTATATGCATCACTAAACCGGCCCTAAGCGGCGTTAAACGTTACGCTTTTAATCAAATTGTACAGGATTTCACGAAGTTCTGAATACTGTTAATTTGAATTGATTTAAAACATAACTAAGCCAAGAGCAAAGCAACCAACTAAGCAACGCATTGTTGCAGAGAGTGTATCTATCGGTTCAGTTTTTAACCGACTCGATCGCGTGTTATTAAATTATTTACAAAATTAGTGACAGAAAAGTTGAAAGGGAGCGGTTTAGCTTGGTATAGACATGTTAAGAAACGGGCAGAATGCCATGAATGTGACTAAAAAGTTATTAATTTGAATGGTGATGTATGTCCAAGTGGAGAAAGACCACCGATCCACTTAAGTGTGATATGAAGGTGTGGTGACAGATGTGTGGATGTGGAGAAAGAGGACATACTGCTCCAACCCCAAATAGGGTGAGATGAAGGCAGATAATGATTATAAAAATCCATCAAACAATTCCATAAGGTCTAACATCAGCTAATAAGATTACCACAAGCCATTTTCTATATCAGCAATAACAATAAAACTATGACCACGGCACCTTAACTTGGTGCATATTTATTCACCAAAATACCACTTAACCCACTCTTTTTCATCCGAACGCCAACACAATCGACTTTGACCCTTGGTGATCTACTCAAGCCTAGCATTATCTCGTCCAAAATCCTCGTATTCCAAACTGTGTTGTAGCACTGATACAACTATCCCGTCCTGTCCAAATCCTCTCCGTACATCGATATGTTATATTCAAATGTATACAGCGGACCGTTGTTTAGCAGCCCTATTTAAATTTCAAAAGATGTTCCCGAGAGGTCGCGGCGTGTTGCCTGCGTATTGGCAGCATGTTGCCACTGATCGTTTGTGGCCAGCGTTTTTGGCAACCCTACACGGGCCGAAAGTATTTTGAATAGAAATCACTTCATCTAGGAAGTTTTACGCATTTCCTCAATAGTCCCTTGGAGCTAGCTAGAACACAGCCAAGATGGTTGATCTCTCTGTAAATCCCTCGGACTTCTTGACTCAAATTTAATAGAGTTCTCTTGAACACTTTCCTATTTTGCAACATCAAATGTATCATATTTGTAAGTATATTTGGCAAAAGATACATCTAAATGTATGGAGTTGTTATTTTTATTGTTTCAACTCGACGTTTCGATCACTCTACAGCGGTCTTTGTCTTAGTCTTCTCAATAAAATAATAAATTTGCCAAACACCTAAATATACGCTAGTTAAATCCGTTACGTCCTCGTATTATTAATAAAAGTTCCATATTTTTCAGCAATGGTTGTACGTGTCAACCCCTCTATTACTTCTTAATAGAATACGTACAACTCGTGCGATTATTCCGCAAGCGTTCTAATTTATTTAACGGTGATTGAAGTCAATACTAACCGGCAATTTAGTCAGAATCTTGAAAATCAAGATCGTAGGTCCGCCATGAAAGCCCTTGCGGCATTACCACTGTACACCGAAAGTCCATTAGGTTTTATGGGTTCCACTCGCGGGGACGAAAAGCTGGGCTCCAGAGCGTCCAAATTAATTAAATTCCGACTTAAAGCGTCTCACAGACAGACGCGGTCAGCGGTGGCGGTAGCGGTGGCGGTAGCGGTGGCGGGCACTTGTAACGTAAGTAACTTATAGACATTATTCAAACCAGAGCGCGGCCAACGTTTATTCGAGTTCGCCACCGCCACCGTCCCGCTACCGCTGCTGTGAGTTAGGCTTAAAGCCTTATGTTACCTATGTTACAACTGCCCGCCACCGCTGTCGCCACCTCTGACCGCGTCTATCTGTGAGAGGCTTTAAACTCGGTGCCGAAAACGAACGCGAAAGTGAGAAGACTTATGGAAAGGAGTGGTTGCACGATGATGTTATCATATTTTAGTCGGTTGCCAAGGGGAGCCTTTTAAAAAATGGTGACTCGGGCTTTTGTATCAATTAATTCCGGGCCAGTTTTGGAAGGTTCCCTTGAATAATTTGACGATATCTCCCTCCTGTTCACGATGAGTTTTCTTCTGCGAGATTCAAATAGTTAAGATGATGGCAATTCAAATTGGATGACGTTACGTTTTCACTTTACTACCTATTTCGTTCCTAATTCTTCTTTTTTCCTGTTCCAGGTATGTGTTGAAACCGACAATTCATTCGTTCTTACGTTATGGGTGAGTAAACGTCAAAGAACTAATCGTATCGATTTTTCTGATCAATCTGTTATTGTAGATTTAACGGGCTAGTAGATGTCCTATACTTGAAGGGTTGCTGTAACTGTATTTTCCAGACGTAGCACGTTAACCGCACGCGACATGCCATCGCGAGTTCTTTACCTTTTTTAAGTGTGTCACATGTCACACCCCAAGAACGAAGGGGCAGCATTTCAATTACTATCAAATCTACCAAGAACTCCAGTGTTACTATAATCTGTTATTTCTTTTCAATTCGTTTTAGTCTTTACGTAAAACAAGCTAAGGTTGGAAACCAGTTCCATTTGATTTCCAACCTTAGCTTATTTGAAGCAAGGAGCAAAACGAATCCGACAGCTCTAGGTACAGATAAGCTGCTGGTTGCACCGCATAAGAAATCGAATTCGTCACATCGAATTTGAAACCATCCAATATTATTACTGTAACGCAAATATCCTATTGGATCGTTCCGTTTCTGTTTTCACCTCAGTTCATTATATATGTAACAAAATGTACGTGAATTAATATTTACGTTAAAGTTACGAATACCATCACCCAGGACCTCTTTAACTTATTGCTACACATTTTTTTCTCTCCATAAACCAATATATACACTGCTCCTAGTTGTGGCTCAAACAATTTTCTTTTACTCTAAATTGTATATAATCTTTATGTATAAATTCTTTGAACGAATAAATTAGCTAATTTCTGAGATGTAAGGACTATTATTTAAAGAGATAACAATGTATCTATAGGTTGTTATCCACCGAATAGAGCGTGATAAATTACTTGGTAAAAAAAAAGACTAAAACCTAAACTTAACAATTTATAAAATTTCTCCATATTTGACCATTAATGGCACTTTGCTATTATACAAACCAAAGTCCAATATACAATACCTCAACTGTCCTTTTATTAATCTGAACAAAAAGGATCATCATAAAATAGATTTTTTTTTAAAGTAATTTGCCCATGTTAAAAAATCATTTGCGCAACTTA
Organism: Cataclysta lemnata; assembly: GCA_963931975.1. Classification (NCBI taxonomy): domain Eukaryota; kingdom Metazoa; phylum Arthropoda; class Insecta; order Lepidoptera; family Crambidae; genus Cataclysta; species Cataclysta lemnata. Next base: position 12,915,274 of record OZ008341.1, on the reverse strand, counting down.
TACATTCACAAAAGAAAAGTGAAATGTGGTATTCAATTTATTTTACCGAACTTAATTCAATATGTTTTAAGACCACGCCACCTTTGAGGGTTCAACAATAAAATTGAAAGTTCAATGGTACCTAGCCATTATCTGAACTTAAGCGCAAGCCACAAAGAGTTGTAAAGACGAAATCGTTTCATCTTGTGTCGACACCTTTCCATCCAGCAATCAGGCGCTATTCTATTTCTACCCCATTTCCTAGCTCAAAGTATTCTGCGGGCTCAACTGTATTTAATTTGTAACGGAGTCTAGGAAATTCTTGCATTGGAAATGATTGCAATATCTTTCGAAATATAGTTTTTTCTGTATAAAAAATCTCGAGGGACATTCTGCCGTTGGTCGGCTATGAAAATAAATTGCTAATGAAACCTGAAAATCATCTAAGCTGAATCTAATCAGTTCAGACAATTCTCGACCAAACGTATGCTACGAAGAGCCCCTGAGCTACCGAGGGCTTTAAACAGAAAAACTTAAATTACCTACAGGAAACAGTCTCTCTTACTTCGGCACTCGTATAAAAGTTCGCTTCCGAAATTTTCTGATATCCATATTTGAGTACAATATACAAAAGGCCAGATATAACAGAAATACGGCTGCCCTATTGAATTCGTTTGTTGATCGTAAGGCATCTTCGTAGGTAAATAATACTGTCTCTACTGCAAAATTAATGTAAATGGTGTCAGAACTCATTAAATAAGTATAGTAAAGTAAGGTATGTTAGTAAGTAGAATATCTGTAAAACGGTTTTGGACTGTCCGATAAAAGTTCACAGCATATCTAAAAAAATGCCATGAATCTTCCTCAAAAATAAATAAAAGTCCAAAGAATGACACTACTAAAAGAGAAACAAGCGAGCGCCTATTTCTGCAGAATGCAAAAAAAAACCTTCAGCTCCGAACAGCGCCTTAAATCTCGTAACTCTGTTACTGATATTATATCAGAAAAGTTATCTCGTAAAAATCCACCGTTTCGGGGCTAAATCGTAAAACATTCCCGTCTGAAGGCTCCCTCTGAATGTCACTTGGTGTGGAAGTTACAAACTTACGACTCGAATTTTAATAAACGAAAGCCACCGGTACACAAACGAGTTTGCCGGATAAAGTTGAACGAATATTTACAGGCCACCTGGGCCTTCGAATTAAGAGAGGATTAAATATAGAACAACGTTGCAACCAATTAGTTCGAACAGTGCTATTGCAATGCCAACTTTATGAATTTATTATCTCTTTTTATTTTCCGTTCGCTCTAACTCCCACTAAATGCCAAGATAAACCACTGTCTAGTGGTGGAGAGAGATTTTGCTGGGGTCGGCGCAGTATGTTTCCCCTTCCATTCCTATCGGTCAACCAAAATTCATCAAGCTAGCCACTCCCTTTTGATTCATATAATCAATCCACCACAGCAGAAAGGTGCTAGTGATGAATGAATGTATAAAAAAGAGACGGCATGGACCATGTCGAGAGATCGATGAACTTTATGAATTTATTTTGATAAAACTAAATGTTTTCAGGAGGTTTCTCAACCCCGCTCCAACAGCTTAGGCCCTAAAAAAACATTTCTCAAGGACTGGGTAGACAGATATACTGGACACGGATTTTTTTTATAGGTATGTGAAAATTCCCAAATACATTTTCTTATAAAATGAATGACACACATTATTATTATATTTTAATAATTTTTTTTTTTCACTACTTCAATAGTTTAATAATTAATTAAAAGTTCTATTTCTTAAAATTATTCTTTCTTCAAAGGAATTACACCAATCAGGCTCACAGTTTGTTAGTTACTTATAACACCATGCTGTGGATAAAATTGTGCCCTTCGGAAAGTATCGAGGTACGCTTCCGCAGGGCGAAATTGGTTTGCACATCGCAGAAAGGCGGAGTATAAATCACAACTAGTGGGCAAAAAATTCTGATAAATTATTGCACAGGGGATGTAATATCGATACAGAAAAACAACAAACGACGATCGTGTGTCGAATACATAAATTATTATCATTAGTACAGTTCGGGATCTCGGACAGGGCATTGGTGATACCGTATCAATACTGAACTGTAAACCTAGAAAGTATTTGCATCATTATAAGGTTTAAATTGACAAGCACAGTTATATTTTTCCATGCTTTACAGTAAACATAATCTGTGGGCAAAATCGGTTCAAAGAGCTCCTTTCTCCTCTGCACAATTTTTAAGTTAGATTCCATAAATCTTATTAATAATTATTATTTTTATTTGTATATTGTATAAATGGTGACGGCCGTGTGGTGACGGCAGAGTAGAATACAATTGTCACCACCCCCAAATCTCTCCTGTGGGTGTCGTACAAGGCGACTAAGGATAAATCAGTGATGAGGAATGGGCAGCAGCGTTACTCTTATACCACCTAGCAATGTACTGCGACTTTTTGTGCCCGATAAATGGCAATAGGCTCGCCACCTATTACATGGGACTTAACACAATTGGCGAAACGTGGGTGCTATTTCACCTCTGCCTACCCCTTCGGGGATATAGGCGTGATTTATGTATGTATGTTGTATAAATGTTAGAATTTTTTGATGATGAAAATGATTTGTCCTGATGATGGAAGTATGTAAGATTTAAGCCTCAGTATTATAATAGATCAGAAAAACAAATTCGCAACATCTCGATATCGTTATAATTGCTTATTGCGATTTCGCTACAATAACAGTCCGGGAATCTTTTATCCCCAATAGATTAAGTAAACACCTAGAGGGATTCTTTTCTTGCAACACCCCACTAATTATCTCTAAGTAATTGCCTAATACACCGAGAGATTGCTCACCATAAATCGTGAGTTACGAAATTGGCTATCCATTATTGGGCAATGTGGCGCCAACTACGCAGTGTCTGTTAACATGGACGGCCGATTGTCATCTCGCCCGTCAAATACAGTTAGCGATTCAATCTGCAGTACCTATTCAACTCTGTGATATTCATTAACCAGTTTAACCATTGCATTGTTAAATACTTACGTACATATCATAATCACACCAATTTATCCCGGAAGGGGTAGGCAGAGGTGAAATAACACTTATGTCACCCACGTTTCGCCAATTATGTTAGGTCCTTTATGTGGCAAGTCTATTGCCACGACTTTTGACACGTGTCAAAATCTACTCTGTGCCGCGTGGTGACGGCAGAGTAGAATATAATTGTCACAACCCCAAATCTCTCCCGTGGGTGTCGTACAAGGCGACTAAGGATAAATCAATGATGAAGAATGGGCAGCAGCATTCCTCTAACACCACCTACCAATAGCAATGCGACTTTTGTGCCCGATAAATGGCAATAGGCTCGCCCCCTATTACATGGGACCTAACATAATTGGCGAAACGTGGGTGCTAGTTCACCTCTGCCTGCCCCTTCCGGGATATAGGCGTGATTTATGTATGTATATATGGTTTCTACTCGTAGATCAGTCACCATGTTATTTTTTTAATAATACGTCAGTTTTATATATTTTTTTCTATTCGTTCGAATAAATTAGCCCCTTATCTAGACTATCTGCATCATATCTACATAAAACACGCCAATCCCTGAAAAGGTAGGCAGAGGTGAATTATCACCCACGTTTCGCCAATTATGATAGGTCCTATAGGTGGCGAGTCTATTGCCATCTATCGGGCATCTGAATCGCAGTAATATGCTTAGTTGTGTATAAGAAACGCTGCTGCCTATTCGCTCTTCGCTGTCTTAACCCTTAACCTTTAGTAGCCCTTTACGATACCCGCGTGTAAGATTGGGGGTGGAGACAATTGTATTCGACGTTAAATAAATATTACCTACATGGTACAATAGTCAAAACAAGTTCAAACCTTCTATGCAAACTATATTATTATCTTTTTATTTGTTGTATCATCGATTTAACATCGCTCACTTAACTCAAGCCGTGTGGTGACGGCAGAGTAGAATACAATTGTCACCATCCCAAATCTCTCCCGTGGGTGTCGTACAAGGCGACTAAGGATAAATCAGTGATGAGGAATGGGCAGCAGCGTTCCTCTTATACTACCGTCCTGACAATGTACTGCGACTTTTGTGCCCGATAAATGGCAATAGGCTCGCCACCTATTACATGGGACTTAACATAAATTGGCGAAACGCGGGTGAGAATTCACCTCTGCCTACCCCTTCGGGGATATGGGCGTGATTTATGTATGTATGTACTTAACTCAAGAGAGACGCATCTGAAACTTTTTCAAACTGGCCATTAGCCCTACACCTACATTTATTGTATTGGAAGCGTATTATTTACATCCACATTTAATAGGGAAAGCGCCTACTGCAATGAAAAACAAAGCAGAGAAACACCAATAAAAAAAAACAATTGCTAAACTAATCCATCCTTAGCAAACAAACAAACATATTCTCGAACATAATTTCACACACTCATTATATTATCCGGGCATGATATTCCGCAATATTGTATTTTAGACACAAAACGAGAAAAATGGGTCCGCATTTCATGCACAAGAAATCATAAAAGCACCCGGGACTAAGGAAATGGCCGGACTCGAATACGGGGCGGTCCTGGCGCCAGAATACGTCACCCTTTTGTTATTTACGTAACAGATGCATTACGAGATGAGATGGCTCCCAGGAATCTGTCTTGATTTCACTATAAATTAGTTTAGCGTATGAGCGGCGTATGTATGATTCCGTATAGCGAGACGACTGTCATTTGTTTTATGTGTAGGTAGGTAGGTATCTAACATTTTACCAGATCTTGCGTTTGCTCTAATATTTTAACGCTAATAAGGTTACGCTAATATTTTAATGACAATAAATACGCTAATATTTTTATGTGTAGGTAGGTAGGTATCTAACATTTTACCAGATCTTGCGTTTGCTCTAATATTTTAACGCTAATAAGGTTACGCTAATATTTTAATGACAATAAATACGCTAATATTTTTTTCATCCCACCATCTCGGAAAAAGCGTTTTTTGCTCTTCGATATCTGAGTGCAAAAGCCGTTTTTATCCTCTAGAGGATAAAGTAAATTTGAATTTAGAAAATCGTGTGTAATGAGTTTGTGAATTCAAAACATCATTATACCTATTTATTTCTACCTCCATGGTTCCCATAATATCATGCAACCTATTTTAATTTGTTAAAAACTCAGACTCGTAACCTTCTTGGTGTACTTTTTTTTGTAATTTGCATTGCGCGTGCCATTTTCTTTTCACGTCATAAATTTGTTAAAACCTAGGAGTTCCGTGACGGTCAATCAGCTTGGCGTCAATCTTGCTTTAAACATTTTGATCGATACTTGAATCAAGCATTTAAAAGCTTATTAGGTCTGTTTGATTTGTTTACGCAAGCAACGGAACAAAAACATACAGAAAATCAACGTGCTTGACTCAAGCTGATTGACCGTCTCGGAACTCCATTAGGGACGGTAATTTTTATTAGGTACTTACAGGTGTGTCTGGATGAATGTTGTGTGTGTGGCTGGGTGGATGGGTGGGTGTTAGAGGTGTGTCTGGGTGAATGGGTGTTTTGTGGGTGTGTCTCGGTGAATGGGTGTTTTGTGGGTGTGTCTGGGTGAATGGGTGTTTTGTGGGTGTCTGAATGGATTATGTGGGTGTATCTGGGTGAATAGGTATTTTATGGGTGTTTCTGGGTCAATGGGTGTTTTGTGGGTGTTTCTGGGTGATTGGGTGTTTCTGGGTGAATGGGTGTTTTGTGGGTGTTTCTGGGTGAATGGGTGTTTTGTAGGTGTTTCTGGGTGAATGGGTGTTTTGTGGGTGTTTTCTCGTCAGTAAATTAATTTCATCCCTGAACATATATTTCTCCGCACTTGCTTCTTGAAATTGTTCAATTTGTACTGTGTCACGTGATGTTGGTTGTACATGAGCACAGAAAGTATCTAGATATTCACGCTAGTTGTTTCGTTTTTCGTGTTAAATGATAAAGGTGAATCTAGTTTAAGCCGGCTGTGAAGGAGGGGTTATCTAAAAATAAACCGAAACACAATCCAGAGATAAGGGCGATAATAACTAGTCACGATAGGCGGAGGTAATCTGACTTCGGTGCGGCTCGGCCGCTTACGTGTCAGCTTTTGTTCCCGCTTTAATTTTTCAGCCTGCTTTAATTGGGACTATCGCGGAGATATCATTTAACAGAGCAAAGTGACGGCTTTAATTTAGTGAAAAACCCCTTTGATGGCCGGTTAAGTTGAACGACCAGGGTGCCTAGCCAACGATACCCAATAATTGAAATTTTTGGCAACAACTCTTACAATTACCCCAATAATTGTTTTTTGGCAACAACTCTTCAGCCGTGTGGTGACGGCAGAGTAGAATACAATTGTCACCACCCCAAATCTCTCCCGTGGGTGTCGTACAAGGCGACTAAGGATAAATCAATGATGAGGAACGGGCAGCAGCGTTCCTCTTATACCACCTAGCAATAGCAGTGTACTGCGACTTTTGTGCCCGATAAATGGCAATAGGCTCGCCACCTATTACATGGGACCTAACATAATTGGCGAAACGTAGGTGCTAGTTTCACCTCTGCCTACCCCTTCGGGGATATAGGCGTGATTTATGTATGTATGTATGTATGTACTCTTACAATTACGGTCGCCATGCTGTTTTCTCAGATTACTGTTTCTCAGATTATGATACTTACGAATTAACGTAAGTTTCATACATTTTTCCTTTAAACCTTCACTTGGGTCGCAAGTCCCAGGCGCTGCCACTGACTTACTGCCGCACTCAGAAACGTCAGTTAACTTTAATGAGTACTTATTGTCAAAATATTTCATTTAAATCTAGACCATAGACCCGACAAGAATAGAGACTATTAGTTTGAATTGTCATTGTTTTACATTAAGTACTCATTATCGTTATTTGACGTCTCTGAGTGCGGCAGTTAGCCACACTATGGACCCGGCGGACGGTGAATCTATGGAATGCTCAGAGTTATCGTTTCTGTTTGTTCGAATAAATTGGCCACTTGTCTTGTCTAGGCTACCTGCGCTGTCTATTGACCACGAGGTCCCGGGTCCCGTGTTCGAGGTCTGTCCGTGTTCTCTCTGGGCCTGCCGCCTAACTCGATTGCTGATGATAGCTTTAAAGCAATCCATTTCTCACGGCTATCAAAATCAATTTAGCTAGCAACCGTCTTAATTTTTTAGGCGGTACGGATTTTATTCCAAAATCATACAAAATCATTTGTTGATCATTCGTTCAAAGCTATCGCTGATAGTTTAGGTATATTTGGTGCGATATGACAGCATGACGTCATAAACTATAGCTTTTGCTTCAGCAATCGAGTTAGGCGGTAGGATTGAATGTTTTTTTTTGTGGCGAGGAGAGCTAATATAGTGTGGTGTATGGCGCGCGTCTTCATCAGTGTCTTCATTAGTGTTTGTTAATTAATTAATTGTTGTTTTCACATACATACATAAATCATGCCTATATCCCCGAAGGGGTAGGTAGAGGTGAATTATCATCCATGTTTCGCCAATTAGGTCCCATGTAATAGGTGGCGAACCTATTGCCATTTATCTGGCAATCGCAGTACATTATGCTAGGTGACCTAAGAGGAACGCTGCTGCCCATTATTCATTACTATCTTTTAACCCTTAGTCGCCTAGTACCACCCGCGGGAGAGATGGGGGTGGTGACTATTGTATTCTGCTCTGCCGTCACCACACGGCGTGTTTTATATTTCCAATATTTAAAATGTAACATACACACATAACACACACTATAATATGTAAAATGCATCGTAGTTTTCAATGGTATTTTGCAAGCAGTCGAAAAGTAACAATCACTTAATCAATCGTAGCGCCGTTCCATAACTTATATAGTTCTAGGAAATAGGTTCCCAGATAATCATTTAGGAGCACGGAGCGTGCATCACTCCATCGCGGCACCGACGCATATATCACTCCGCCAGCTATCAATCACGGAATAGTTCTGCTCTCCGTGACGGCTTGACAATTGTCGATATGATTGATACATCCGATATCGATACATTGAAGTCATGATGAAATTTTTGTGTGCTTTTCAATTTTGAATTTTTGGAAAAGCATGTTTTGATTTAGACGTATTCGTTTTTATTTATGTTTTTATTCGTTAGCCGTGTGGTGACGGCAGAGTAGAATACAATTGTCACCATCCCAAATCTCTCCCGTGGGTGTCGTACAAGGCGAGAAGGATAAATCAGTGATGAGGAATGGGCAGCAGCGTTCCTCTTATACTACCGTCCTGACAATGTACTGCGACTTTTGTGCCCGATAAATGGCAATAGGCTCGCCACCTATTACATGGGACTTGACATAATTGGCGAAACGCGGGTGAGAATTCACCTCTGCCTACCCCTTCGGGGATATGGGCGTGATTTATGTATGTGTATGTATGTATGTATTCGTTTTGTTACTATAATTGTCACCGGTTGCTTATTTCTTAGAAAAACACACATTATACACAATTAAACCTACCCAACTCACGCTTGTTTATCCTCAAAGGGGGTATGCAGAGATCTAATAGGGGGCGAAGCTATTGCCATCTGCTGGGCAAGTTAGTAGTACCTAATGTTGCTAGATGTGTGGTGGGTAAGACGGCCCACATACTGTCCACACATGGGCAGACGCTGTATGTAATCGTTTTACTTAAAACTATTTTAATATATTATAATGAAATAAAAATAAAATATTATAAATATAAAATATACAATAATAATTACTGTCCTTTTGCGACAGTAATAATTCGAATTTTTTCCGCCCTCTTTTTGTTGTCATAAATTTTCTAACATTTATTTATAATTTTCAAATTGAAATCGAAACAATGATTTTAATGTTGTTCCCCAGTGTACTAGTACCATATTTTTACAGAGTTTTATAAAAGAGCAAGACACTAAGACCATAAACCATTCTATAAATAAGCCATAAAGCAACTCGATGCTTATCTAGACTGCGAAATGAATAGCTTGAATGATATATTGCGCCTTTGACCTGTAGGTCAGAAATAGCACTGCTTATAAGCGGCACATTGTTGAATGAGCTGTTCCATAAATGAGGTCATAAATAAATTGAATTTATTAATGATTATCACATTGACCTTATGTACCTATGAACATCCTACTGATTTCCGAATGCGACGCAGTACGATTCATCTTCCATTCACATCGGCCAGACGTCATCGAGCCATCCATTCACTTTTAATTCATGAGATTCATCATAACAATGCATCTAGTTATGAATAAATGTAAACATGATGGAATGGACTATGTCGAAAGTGATTGGGATGCATAGCTTAAGTTTTTTACTTAGGTTTAGGCCACCCGCCATGCAGACACCAATCCTCTTTGGGTATGCTGTTGTAGGTGGTTTGCCTGGACTCCCCTAAGGTGCTTATTGGTATACAAAGGGCAATCTCCTTTAGTCGACTAAAATGATATCCTGGGAGTGAGCTATGCTATTTTTTATATATAAACCTTAGTCTGAATGACCTCACAGAATTACTCGAAGTTTTTAAATATGTCAATGAAGGAAATTGAACCTTGTATACATTATTAAATATTATACGTCTTTAATTGCATTGTTACTGCCGGACACCAGCATTAAGTAACTATTTAAAGTTTCGTTTTGACTCCACCAGAGCAGAGGGTTGAAATTACCACAGACCTATTTTCCTCTTTAATACCGAATTCGGATAATATGCTAAACATTAAACGTAATTGAAATTATCAGACTTACAAGAACTACTTCTGGCATCACAGAGAGTTTCCATACCGAGGAGAAATACTTTCTGTTTCTCTCCCTCACAACGGAAAACTTAGACGAAACAATGCACCCTCATCACAGCGAATTGAAATTTGTTCGAGCCACACGAGATCATGGAGAAGTATCTAGCGCTGAAACTCGTCCCAGATATTCGAGACATGTCGAGACGTCTGTACTAATCTAAACTGACGCCATAAAACGTAGTGGCCCCGGTGCGAGATCGTGCACCAGTGTGGATCTACTGGAAAATTGAAAGCGAAATTAGGATAAAGCTGTATAATAATATGCTTTCGGGAGTTATTCTTTCAGTGATTGTTTGATACGTTTGTGTTTGTTTAATTTCGTTAATGGTTCTTCGAAATATGGACTAAGGCTTCAGTTTTCGATTTAGATATTACTAGCTTTTACATGTGGCTTCGCTCGCGTTAGTACATACATACATACATAAATCACGCCTATATCCACGAAGGGATAGGCAGAGGTGAACTAGACCCACGTTTCTCCAATTATGTCAGGTCCCATGACATGGGACCTGACATAATTGGGTAATAGGTGGCGAGCCTATTGCCATTTATCGGGCACAAAAGTGCTCGTGTTAGTGTCTTTAAATAACTGTCATAAGTCTTAATCAGTACAAATAAAATAACGTCTTATTAATTAAAAGTCTTAATTCTGAGCTGTAAATCAAAACAGCATTGCTATTGATCATTATTAAAAAATGTTTGTGGTAGCAAAATGGCGATACAAAAAACAAGCAGACGATTAATTTTATTTTAAATAATTATGTACGCATATATCATTTATTATTTAACTATAATTTATAATTATTTTTATAAACTATCCAAACAGCTGTCTAGAATCTAAATAATACGTCTGCATAAGAATTTGTTCCAAAACATCATACATTTTTGGTTTGATTATCGAAATCCGTGCTTCGAAAGGCAGGTAAACCGTTGGTCACGGCTGTATATACAGTCGATAATACCCACTAATATCCACTGGGTCAGTGTAGTGGGCTCTGGGACTATCTCCCTATATTCCTCCATCCATAGCAAAGGTCTGTGCCCCAATAGTGGGATCTTTATTGATGATGATACTGCACAAAAGTGTTCATCTGCTTTTGATGTTGACCATACGCTATTGTGGGTGGTTTACGCCATCTAGTTGCCAACTCAAACAAGAATAAAACTAGAAACTAATCCGTGGCTATGTTAACTATTGTATTAATCGGAGTTACTTGCCTAATGACGATAAGCCCATGAGATGAGAATGGGTATGGAGAACGCTGTATTCCGAAAAACTCATGAGATTTGAAAAGCTATTGAGAATGCTGTGCTCCGCCGTCACTATGGAGCGGCTACTATTTGGATACAATACAAATGCCATGTCACGATTTGAGTATGTAAACAAGGAAAACAGATTCTCGGATCTTGTATCGAGGTCTTGAAGAGAGTTGTTATTAGACATAGAAATATATTATAGATCTTTACATTTTTACGGCTTTGATGTGAGCAAGCCAATACAGTAATTCATGCCGCTCGCTTGTTAAATGCAAAAGAGATATATCTCAAAAACGCATTCCTGCTACACTAATTCTTGTTGTCATAAAGAAGTATGCCTATTTTCGGGCCCATTTTGTACCCGAAGCAAAATTGTCTCATGCTTTTTTGAGATAAACTTTCATAATTAGATTTACTCTTCTTCTCTCTGCCCTGTTTCCAGTCTATCTAGGTTTGGACGCAGTATGTTTCCTCTTCCATTCATATCGGTCAGACGTAATCAAGCCATCCGCTCCCTTTTAATTCATATCATCCATCACACCGTAAAGGTGCTAGTGATTAATGAATGTATAGAAAAGAGACGGAAGGGACCATGTCGAGAGATCGAAGAACGGATAAAGTTATTGGAATGACAACATTCCAATATATACTGCTCATAATTTTAGCTTAGGTTTTATAGCCGGCCGCCTGCCTGACACCAACCCTCTTTGGGTATGCTGTTGTTGGTGGTTTGCCCTCCACCATTCGGTGCCCCAAGGTGTTGCTTATTGGTCTACACCGGGCAATTTCCCTTAGTCAAGTTTTACGACACCCATGATATGTGTCGGGGCTAGCCTATTCTACGTTATTTTTTTGCTCCAAGGCCAGCACATAAGTAATTAGTTTTACTAGTATTATGAACTTCTATTACGATTTATCACGTGCCGTATAAAGTAAAATAATAAAGAAAAGAACGGTTTTATTTAAGATTATATCCTAAAATTAGGTGCTTTCTACGTTAATTTCTCTTAAACCCTACAGATCGAGGTATGGTTTTATTGAGGTACATATTGTTAAAAATGTGAAACCGACGTCTAAACAAGATTGGGCATACGCCTTTAAAACACAGAATGCACGAAAATGTTATTGCGGCGGTTACAGCAAATTGTGGAAAGTTACCTTGGAATTAAATAATTATACCAAGTTCGGTTTTTTGAAACAGTTATAACATTACTCTAAAAAACTTAACCTACGTTCCCATGCATAAATAAACTATTCTCAATATCTGTCCCAGGGGGCCTACCGCCTAACTCGATTGCTAAAGCAAAAGCTATAGTTTATGACGTCATGTTGTCATTTCGCACCAAATGTACCTAAACTATTAGCGATAGCTTTGAACGAGTGATCACCAAATGATTTTGTATGAATTTGGCACAAAATCCGTGCCGCTATAAAATTCAGGATGGCTGCTGTAGCCGTAAGCAGTGCATTGCAATATAGCTATCATCAGCAATCAAGTTAGGCGGTAGGCCCCCAGGACAGTCAAATAAATATCTTTTTCATCCCACCATCTCGGAAAAGGCGTTTTTGCTCTTCGATATCTGAGTGCAAAAGCCGTTTTTATCCTCTAGAGGTTAAAGTAAATTTGAATTTAGAACATCGTGTGCAATGAGTTTGTGAATTCAAAACATCATTATACATATTTATTTCTACCTCCATGGTGCCGAAATTGTCATGCAACCTATTTTAATTTGTTAAAAACTCAGACTCGGAACCTTCTTGGTGTACTTTTTTTGTAATTTACTTTGCGCGCGCCATTTTCTTTTCACGTCACAAATTTGTTAAAACCTAGGAGTTCCGTGACGGTCAATCAGCTTGCAGGTGTGTCTGGATGAATGTTGCGGGTGTGGCTGGTAGGATGGGTGTTTCTGGGTGATTGGTTTTTTTTTGGGTGTGATTAGGTGTTTTGTGGGTGTTTCTGGGTGATTGAGTGTTTTTTGGGTGTCATTGGGTGTTTGGTGGGTGTTTCTGGGTTAATCGGTGTTTTGTGGGTGTTTCTGGGTGAATGGGTGTTTTGTGGGTGTTTCTGGGTGAATGGGTGTTTTGTGGGTGTTTCTGGGTGAATGGGTGTTTTGTGGGTGTTTCTGGGTGAATGAGTGTTTTGTGTGTGTTTCTGGATGAATGGGTGTTTTTTGGGTGTTTCTGGGTAAATGGGTGTTTTGTGGGTGTTTCTGGGTGAATGGGTGTTTTGTGGGTGTTTCTGGGTGAATGAGTGTTTTGTGTGTGTTTCTGGATGAATGGGTGTTTCTGGGTAAATGGGTGTTTTGTGGGTGTTTCTGGGTGAATGGGTGTTTTGTGGGTGTTTCTGGGTGAATGGGTGTTTTTTGGGTGTGTCTGAGTGGATGGGTGTGAATGTTGTGGGTGTTTCTGGGTGGGTGTTGAGAGTGTGTTTGGGTTAATGGGAGGGTGTTGTGGAAGTTTCTGGGTGAAAACAGAAACTGCTGTGATTGTATTTTTTTTTTGTATATTGCAATTTCCTCGTTGGGGGGGATGAAAAGTTACGTGTTGCACTCGAGTGCAAAGATTTTTCACCTTGTGCTCTTTTGATTCCCTCGCTATCGCTCAGGATTCTAATTTTTGAATCACTCGCTACGCTCGTGATTCAATTTTAGAATCCTTCGCTAGCTCGGTCATCAAAATTGAGCACGCGGTTAAAAAACAACTTTGCACTCACGTACAACAAATAACTATTTAAAGTCTGTGTAAATAACTAGTCAATAAAAGCCAATAATCTTGGTAGCTCTTATAATTTAGTCTCTTCTTATTTGTCACTTATTTTACACTTTTTCACATTGTCATGTCATATTCAAAAATCTATCAAAATATATACAAATCATAAAAGGAGTTTCTAACATGCTCCCGCCAAACATAATAATCACTTAAACAAAAAAATCATAACAATAAACGCAGTAAAACATCACTACCTATGTACCTTAATCAACTAACAATAGACTCTCCGTCAAACATAAATAATCACTCGAATAAAGAAAACATAACCAAGAAATGAGCAAAACACTACATATTTGCATTAATCAACTAACAATGGCACTAATCTAGTCAAAGGTCTTTTTAGGACGCCGCCAACCGTACGAATGTCCGCTATGCGTGACACACCATCGCGCCCGGGGTAAAGTTTTACGACAACACCCTTAGGCCAAACATTCCGTGGTAGTGAAGGATCCACCACTATGACTAACGAACCCTCCCTCAGACTAACTACCTTACCTTGAGAACCCCTTGGTAGCAATGTAGGTAGAAATTCGCGTAACCATCTCTTCCAAAACATGTCTGCGAATCTTTGTGCATTACGCCAATCTTTTCTGGATACCAATTCGCAGGGTCCAAGCCAAGGTACCTCCGAAGCGTCCCCAAGCAGAAAATGGTTAGGTGTTAAAGCTTCTGGATCATCAGGTGAAACTGAAACATATGTAAGTGGTCGTGAATTAATGGTTTGTTCTATTTCCGCTAGCAGGGTAATCAAAGTCTCTTCTTTTGGGTTCTGCTCTTTTAACACGATGCTCAGTGACTTCTTGACAGTTCGAATCATTCTCTCCCAACATCCTCCCATGTGCGGGGCAAGTGGTGGGTTGAATCGCCATTCTATCCCTTTATTCGTCAAGAATAACGATATTTCTTCTTTGTCGATCTCACTGAACACTTTCTTGAGCTCTTTGTTTGCTCCGTGGAAATTTGTGCCATTGTCCGAATACATAACAGCAGGGCATCCTCTTCGACACATCATTCTTCTCATTGCCATTATAGTTGAATCTGTGGTCAAGCTACCGGCCAATTCAATATGTACCGCTCTTGTAGTCAGGCAGGTAAATAAGGCTCCGTATCTCTTTTCGTGCCTCCGACCAATCGTTACTGTTATTGGTCCAAAGTAATCTAATCCACAGTGTGTAAAAGGGCGAGAGTGGTGCGCTAGTCTCGCTAATGGTAGATTTCCAAGAGGAGGTTCAGACGGTTTACCTTTACGTATCTTACAGAATTGACAAGTGTGCTCCACGAATCTTACCGTCGGTCTTAAATGAATAATCCAGTATTTCTGTCTCAATTGATTTACGACCGTCTCTGTGCTTCCGTGATACATCTTCTGGTGGTAATATCGAGCTAAAAGTTGAGTGTATAAATGGCGTCCGTCTAAAATCACTGGATCTAACATGGACTTTTCAACACCTTGTACTTCATCGGCTCGTCCTTTCACTCTTAATACACCATCTTTTACGTAAGGGTTCAATTTCTTTAAGCGACTATCTTTACAAAGGGGAAGATTTGCTACTAATTTTATGATGTCTTGATGAAAGCTGTCATGTTGACATTGTATAATCCATAGTCTATCGGCCAATTTCAAATGGCTTGTATTTAGTTTTATCGGTGCTTTCAATTTCAATCGCTCTATCATTAGTAAAACGTATGCGGTGGAACGTATTAATCTTAACCATTGAGAAAACCGCTCAATCTTTGGTAGCGTGTAGTCTGTCCATACATCGATTGCGAGGACAATATTCTCTGCGTCTACGGGAGAAGATGGAGGAATTCGAGGCCATTCTATTCGGTCACACTTAAGAAAGTCTGGTCCTGTCATCCACAAGGATTTAGAATTCTTTTTAGATCTAGTTGCTTCGTCTGCCACGTTTAGGTTTCCGGGCAACCATCGTCACTCCTTAGGACTTGTCAATTCATGTATATCTAATAATCGGTTCGATATAAAGGAATTATTTTTCACCGGGTTATTCTGTATCCAGTGCCATACAGCACGTGAGTCAGTCCAGAAGAAACGTCTATTGATATGTAAATCGAGTTCTTTTTCTAACATTTTCCCTAGTCGTGCGCCCATTAATGCTGATTGCAGTTCTAGTCGTGGCACCGTGGCGGATTTCAAAGGTGCTACTCTGCTTTTCGCTGCTAAAAATGCAGTTTCTCCGTTTTCCCGACGCAAATATGCAACGGCTGCGTAAGCTTGCTCCGATGCGCCTACAAAAACATGTAATTGGAAAGTATTTAACTGGCCAAAATGGTAACAGCGTGGAACTCTAAAATTTTGACATGATTTTAGATCTCGTAGCCAGGAAAACCAAATCTGTGCGAATTTATCACCTATTTCTTCATCCCACTGCACGCCACTGCGCCATACATCCTGCAGTAATATTCTCCCGCGGATTAGGAAAGGGCTCAGGAAGCCTAAAGGATCAAATATTGACATAATTACCTTAAGCATCTCACGTTTAGTCGGCCTTTTAATTCCGTTGGCGACATCGGCCTTGATCCTTTTCAGACTGAGATCGAAGCCCAGTACATCTGGTTGCGGTCGCCATATCATACCTAAAGTCCTCTGTATATCATCAGATTCAAGAAGTTTTACTGCATCACTTTGAGTCTCTATAGGTAAGCAAGCAGGCTTGTTTGAAACAAAACCTCTAATCTCAAAACCACCGCTGCGATGGATCATGGTTACGTCCGAAATCAGTTGTTTCATCTCTTCTTCTGTGTCAACTGAGTCAAGATAATCATGTACGTAATGTCGTTCCTTTATTGCAATTACAGCTCTAGGGTGACTTTGAGAAAATAAATCTGCATTTCTACGCAAAATGTAAGTCGCTGTACAAGGTGAGCATTTTGCCCCGAATGTCATCGAAGTCATCTTGTACGTACGGGGTTCCTTATTTCTGTCCTGTCCGCGCCATAAAAACAGTTGAGAGTTTTGATCTTCTTTTATAATTTTTATTCTCAAAAACATTTCTCTAATATCCCCTGTTACAGCTACAGCGCGTTCTCGAAAACGCAGTAAAACACCAACTAAGGAATTTAATAAATCCGGTCCAGCTAGTAATTCAGTATTCAATGAAACGCCTTTAGTTTCTGCTCTAGCGTCAAATACTAACCTTAATTTTCCAGGCTTATTTGGATTCCTTACCCCAAAATGAGGCAAGTACCAATTTTTTTCTCCCGAGACAAGTTCCGATACTTCCTCTGCATAACCACGCTCAAGCATTACGTCCACTTGCTTAGTGTAATCTACAGCAAAACTGTTGTCAGCGTTCATTATTTTTTCTATTATCATGAGGCGTTGCAAAGCGTTTTTCTTATTATCCGGTAACTTTAAGTCATCTGAACGCCATAAAAGTCCCGTTTCCCATTTATCATTAAGCTTATTCGATTTCACGTCTAAGATATGTAATGCACGGTCTTCATCAACTGTACGTTTTTCATTACTTTTGTTGTCATGTTTCACTCCAATGTTTTCAATACGAAAATAATTCTTTACAAGCTCATGTAAGTCTTCATCTTCCTTTGTTTGGCATACATGAAAGTTAAATTCTGGGATAACACTGGTGATCGAGGAGACAAACCCATGTAATACCCAGCCCAGTGTCATGCGTGACGCTACTGGCTCTGTTGCACGACCTTGTCTAATCTCCCTGCTTATTATTAAATTCCAATAATCTTGCCCAATAAGCAGAGTGGGCTGTCCATCATATGCCTGCAATGGAACGTCCTGTAAATATGGATACTGGTTTAAAATTTCGCTATTAAGTGTCTGTGTAGGTAATGATAAGTCATGTATTGAGCGAACTTTATCAAGAGTGTAAGCTCCCATTGCAGTACGTAACTTAAGGGATACAATACGGCTGTCCATTTTATTCTTGCCCCCGACTGCTCCTTGTATGTTCAGGCTGCTTGAAGGTCCATTAATACCGACTTTATCGACTACGCTACTGTCAACCAAGCTAATAGTAGAGCCCTCATCTAACAGTGCAAGCGTATTGACACAGCCTGTAGGGCCTTCGATTGTGACAGGCAATACTTTTAAATATATACGTTTGGTTTGTACTACTTTGTTCCACACGTTAGCTGTGGTTTCGAGTGGCGGAGGTGTATCGTCTTTCGATTCTGCAGTCTTTACCCAGTCATGTCTGTGTAGTAAGTTATGGTGACCTCTGTTACATACCTTGCATTGTCGTTTAGATCTACAACGTTCTCGTCGATGATTGGGGCTTAAGCACTTAAAACATAATTTCTTACTGCAAATCCAGGTCCATCTCTCATTGACATCCATTGCGTTGAAAACAGAACAATTTTCCAACATGTGTCCATCCTTTTCACAGTATAAGCATAAAACATTCTTTTGTCCTGAAACAATGTTCACAGATGTGTCATTTTCGTTATCTACTGTCGTTAGTACGGCACGTTTATCTGAAAGAGAATTCTTGTTAGTCAATGATGGAAGCTCAACTACTCCAGCCTTGCAGACCTGTTCGGCCTCTAACATCAGATAATCAGCTAAGGCGGATAATCTTGGGTGGTTGGCGTCCAAACGTAAACAATAATCCGACCAACGATAGACAAGGTTTTCGGTTAATTTATTTACAATATCCCTAACTAAGTCAAAATTAAATAAATAATTAAAATTCGTAGCCTTAATGGCCTCTACACAGTTTGCGACTTTAGTCGAAAGTAAAACTAATTCTGATCTAGCGCCTGTTAATTTTGGTAATTTTTTTACATCGTTAATCAATTTGTTTAAAACTAACTCTGGTCTACCGAAACGTAATTCTAAAGTTTTTATAATTTCGTCTGCTGACGTCACTGTTATGAGACGTGCAGCCACCGCCTCCCAGGCTTGCCCCTGCAAGCAGCGTTGTAGACGCGCGACGTTCTCCTCGTCGGTGTAGTGCCCAACTCGCGTCGTCATTTGGAACGCGTGCTTGAACTTCAGCCATTCCATAGGATCGCCTGAGAATGCCGGTAGGTCTCTAGCCGATAATCGGCTCAACATCTTGTCACTGGAAGACACTTCGTTGTTGGCAGGTGACCTCGTCAGCTTGATGGCATCGGTGATGGCTCGCGTTAAATTCGCGATGTCATTTCGTCTATCCGGTGAACTATGGCGATCAGCCTGATAGGGTACTTGGTCGTGATCTTCAGCAGGAGCATGATCATTAAATGCAGTGTTGCTTTTGATCCATTGTTGAACCACTGACCTGGATGATGATGTGTCATGATCACCGTTGATACTCATGTCATCGAGCTTCGCCGCCTCCTCCGCCAACTTCGCCTCGATCAGCGCGCGTTCGGCAGTTAATCGCTCTTCTTCGAGTTGCCGCATACGCTCCACCCGCTGTTGCTCCAGCTCGGCTAGCTCCCTCGCAGCGCGCGCTTCTGCTAGTCGTTTCAAAGACGCCGCTGCGCTAGAGCTAGTACGATTTGAACGGGCTGACCTGATGGATGGTGTCTTCGGATTATCGTCGGTAGTCGGTTGAACGTTTTGGGGCTTTAGTAGTCGTTTACTCCTTCGCAATACGTTCTGATCCATTTCTCGGCGATGAAGGACCACAATGTAAATAACTAGTCAATAAAAGCCAATAATCTTGGTAGCTCTTATAATTTAGTCTCTTCTTATTTGTCACTTATTTTACACTTTTTCACATTGTCATGTCATATTCAAAAATCTATCAAAATATATACAAATCATAAAAGGAGTTTCTAACAGTCTGTTAATTTAGAAGAATGAAATGGACCAATCGTGTGGTGAAAAATGATAATACAAGTCATTTTCAAAATTATTTTTCATCCCACCATCTCGGAAAAAGCGTTTTTGCTCTTCGATATCTGAGTGCAAAAGCCGTTTTTATCCTCTAGAGGATAAAGTAAATTTGAATTTAGAACATCGTGTGCAATGAGTTTGTGAATTCAAAACATCATTATACCTATTTATTTCTACCTCCATGGTGCCGAAATTATCATGCAACCTATTTTAATTTATTCGATTTTAAACATTATATAAATGTTAGAAAAATCAGTACAAAGATTTTGGTGAAAAAAAAAGCTCGCAATGTAGAAATAAATTTCAAACATTCCAAAGCAGATATTTTTACAAATACCGTGCGTTCGGTTAAGCTTGGGTTTGCTTTATATACTATTCGATTTTAATTTTAACATTATATTAATGTTAGAAAAATCAGTACAAAGATTTTGGTGGTTAGAAAAAGAATTTCGAAAAATTATGATCCTGAGGCTTGAATGTTTGAAATTTATTTCTACATTGCTAGGGTACCCGTTGGCTTACAACGTGAAGTGTAAAGGTTAGAAGAATTTCGGCAAGTTAATTAGTGTCTTGGGTGGCCGAGCGGTCAGGCACCTGCCCGGATAGCAGCGGATGCGGGTTTGATTCCCACCTCAAGATCATAATTTTTCGAAATTCTTTTTCTAACCACCAAAATCTTTGTACTATTTTAATTTGTTAAAAACTCAGACTCGGAACCTTCTTGGCGTTCTTTTTCACCTTGTGCTCTTTTGATTCCCTCGCTATCGCTCAGGATTCTAATTTTTGAATCCTTCGCTAGCTCGGTCATCAAAATTGAGCACGCGGTTAAAAAACAACTTTGCACTCATGCACAACAAATAACTATTACACGGGAGAGTGCCCGATTTGTGCCACCTTCCCCGTAACCCTTAGAAACTGTTAGTGTCTGATATATCCTGTGGAGCGACGGCCGTGTTATTGCGAGTGTCGAGGTAATAGTACGTCGACGGGGGCCCAGGTGGCTCGCCTAACGTGCTTTCCTTTGTGTAAACACATATATTGATAGGTGTTCCTGTTTTACGGCGTCGTAAGTTACAATAGGAACTGTCCTTGGACAAAATTGAAGGGGTTGTATTTGTTTTTTGCAAATATTTTTACGCGTACATCTGTATACACTATACACAAAAATCATGCCTATATCACATCACACAATTAAGGTATCTGTTGTCGCTTATTTAAGCAAAATTAAATATTGGGGTTAAAGTATGAAATTTCCGTTTTTTACTGAAAATTTAAATTGTTTATTTTTTCAGTTTATAACAAATTTATTTGATCAAAATAGTTACCATTATTATCTATACATAGCTGCCATCTAATAGGAAGGTCATTTATGCCTTGCACAAACTGTGTGAAAGCATTTTGTACTACCTCCTGGGAAGAAAACTTCTTGTCATGTAGATAATTGTCCAAATCGCGAAAAAAATGGTAGTCCGTTGGAACAAGGTCTGGCGAATAAGGAGGATGTTTTTAACTGCAGTTCCTGAAGGGTCAAAACGGTTTCTCGTGCTGTATGAAGATTCTCGTTGTCATAGAGCAATAATGGTGAAGTTCGATTCATGAATCGGGGCTGTTTTACTGCTAGTTTTGCCAACATTGTTCGGAGTTCGGCACAATAGACATCTGCCCTTATTGCTTGACCAGATCGGAGAAAACTATAGTGAATAACACCATGCTGACACCACCAACAGTTACCATTACCTTTTTATTGGTAAGTTTTGCTTTAGGACACCGTTGTGGCCTTTGACCTGCGGTCAGCCATTGCATTGTTCCTTTACGGTTATCATAAAGAATCCACTTTTCATCACATGTCACAATTTGATCCAATATTCCTTTATTTCTGTACCCATTCAACAAGGCAACACTATATAGTTTCAACACGCGTTTCTTTCTTCAAATTAGTCAAATCATGAGGCAAACATTTTTCGTATTTTTTTAATTTATTGATTTGACGCAAATGCGTCAATATTGTGGGCAAGGTAACGTTAAACCATGCCGCTAATTCCTGGGTAGTTTGACTGGGATTGGCTTCCACTATCTCTCTTAATTCATCGTTATTCACCTGTGTGGGAAAAAAGTTTCATTCGGAAACCTCAAACCATAAAGATTCTATGTCAATTCAAAAAACCTATTACAATAAAACGGCAATTTCATACTTTAACCCCTATTATTAAGTAATTGAAATTTCACTACTAGATATATTGGCAATATTGTTAATAATAAATTATCCTCAATGCCGAAAATTTCAAAGGTCCTACGAATAAATTTTTGATAACAAGCCAGAGTGCCCCAGTGCTGTCCCAAGAGTTCTATTTACGTACGTGTCTGTGTTTCCACTGCTGCACCGGGCCCACTAAATAGGACTGTCAATTGTTTACGAATCACATGGATCGTTAAAATTGTGGATACGACACTTCAGTTTCACGTGATGTGTTGGAATATAAAGGCAGATCTTCTATCTAAAATTACCGATGAAAGTCTCATTCTGCAGAGATAATTGTTAAAGTATTTGAAATAATCTCCTCCTCCAATAGCATGCGATCAATGACTTGCTTACCCTTGACCCAACGCTTTTGGCTTTTGTGAAAGTATTTCTCTACTAAGATATAACTGTAATCAATTCATTGTATCAAGGTCTTTGTGAGCAGAGCTCTCTCACTAACTGTTATCTCTACCGTGGTAGTCGACCCTTAAGACCCTTAGTCACCTTGTATGACACCCGCGCCAGATATACTGCTCTACCATATAGCTTTTCGACTTCTCTACCAGCACAAGCTACATTGTCACCAAGAAATCGAAGCCCCCTGACTAGATTTTTCGAGTAATACCCAGCTATCCTCCGCACACGTGCCACACTTTTTTGGTTCATTTTCTTCGATAGGAGTGCATAGTCCCGTGAACACTAATGAACATGCCTTTGTGAAAAGCCAACTTTCAATTTCATTGGCTGTAATGCCGATCACTCGATTCTGCGTCTTCCTGCAACGTAACAGAGTTGAGTGGCATTTTGTGACCGCTATGTGCAGCCGCGCGGGTGGAATAATGTAGTACGAAGGCATGACATACGAATGGCTAACTTTGCTCAAAAAGAAAGTAAATAAATTCAGTTTCGTTCGATCGTTTTTTCGCTCGTTCGAATTGGTATATCATATTCGTTTTCATTTTACGGACTTCGGCATTTTCATAAGGATTGCAATTCATAATATCGAGTATCCGGCTTAACGGCTTAACTGAAGTTGGGAATGTATCGTATTGGAATATGTAGTTCATTGGTATGGGGCGCGGTTTTGGCGTCATAATAATTAAAGCGGCTACGCACTACGTCCGATCCGAACCCGTGAAAATACGGTTCGCAGTCGCCGTAGAACTATTGCTATGGTAACTTACGCACCAGATCCGATCTCCGTCATCCGATTTCTTTTCGTCAACTCAAGTATTCCAAAAGATGGCTCCTGAATTGCTTGGATTTTTATTAGAGATCGGAGTAATGCGTAAGAAATATCCGAATTTGGTCCAAGTTTTCTAGATTACGGATTCGGATCATATTCGGATCGGACGTAGTGCGTAACCGCTCTTATAGTGATGGAATAAAATTCACAAAAATGCAGGTCTTTCTTGGTTCTTATGCATTTTTTCGAAAAGATCGAAGACATAGTTTTGACGGCGCTCAGCCAGTGGGCCTACCGCCTAACTCGATTGCTGATGATAGTTCTATAGCAATGCACTGTTTATCCGAGCGACCGCCTAAAATTGTATCAGCAATAAGCACAGAGTACAACAACAACTGCTAACGTGAACGAACGATATAGTTCTTTTGGCATAAGATGAGCTTTGCATTTGTGTGAGTGATCGCAAAAGTAGGGTTAGTGAAAAAAATAATATAATTAAATATTTTAAAAGAAAATATTTAATAAATATTTTTTATTACAAAGGAAGGTAATGACTAGTTACGAACGTATTATAGGAACACTTAACCATCCTCCGGCTTCTCCGCAGTCTGGTAAAACATTATTTATGTCCATGACTTATGAAAAAAAATATTCTATCTCTTCCACATCGGTAATTGAATCTTCACTATCTTCATCTGATGACACATCAGAGCCTGTGCGATGGTGTGTAAAGCGCTCCATAAAACCATCAATAGCGGCGTCGCGACCATCAAATGATTTTTCTTCTTTTACTGCATGGTCACAATCATTGAACACAATCATTGAACCATCTATTTTCAATGGGATTGAAAAATTCACTAATACCTAATTAAAACAGCGAAATATTATTAATATACGTAACTGCTAGCGGTACATAGGAAATTGCGAGGCAAAGTATTCACAGTTGACGGACGCACGGAGCAGTAGGCTTAGGACGTGGAAAAAATGACAGTGTTTTCTCTCGGGATTTAGTAGGAGTTAAAGCGAGAGGAAAAGATTTTCTTTCCCCCGAAAGAGATGTGTCCACTGCAGTATTGACAGCTATCAATTTAGCTAGCAGTCATCTTGAATTTTTAGGCGGTACGGATTTTCTGCCAAATTCATACAAAATCAAAGTCTAATAGTGACAAGTTCAAAAGCTATTGCTGATAGTGACAGCATGACGTCATAAACTATAGCTTTTTCTTTAGCAATAGAATTAGGCGGTAGGCCCGCAGGAGTTCTTAAAGTATGTTAAGTACTGATTATTCCCCTTAGTACATACCACTGTGTTCTATATCAGCTATATGCTAACGAGCTTAGGGTATAAACAGGCAGGTGCAGATTCAATCTTATTACTGATAATCAGATTGACACATTACAACTAGGAGGATGCGCAAACAACTAGCGAAGGTGACCTAGAACTGCAACGCTAAGGCGGCCATTTATGTGCTTAAATATATTTCTAAGAGGAAATATTAATCCAGTGGGGATACAATGGACACTTTTTTTCACGTGTCCTCTCAGGGAAGCAAATATAGAGGCGGGCGGAAATTTAACAATTTTGATAATGTTTGTTTGACATCGCACCTCGTAAATTCGTACCTTTATAAGTCAATGTGCTAAATACCAAAATGTTGCTCATCATCATCATCGTTTCACTCAAGAAATAGCCACTGTTGAGCATAGGCATCCTCCAAAGATCTCCTAACCGATCAGTCCTGTGCTGCCTCTATCGCTAATTGACGAAGAAACACGAACCCACTTCTGTCCGTTCTATAAAGATTGTATTGCAATTTAATTTACTGCGCCGGGATCACTAACACATGGTACAGTAGATAAATTTTATGTTTCCGTGTTGAATACCTCATAAAATATCGTCATAGCTGACTGCTCGGTGAAGGAAACAAATAAATTTTCATGTAATAATATATTTTATAAAAGCAATTTTGACTGTCGTGTCATAATAAACATTATTTAAAATCACTAGACGGTAATTAATCAAAGAAAAATAACATTATTTGAAATCAGTGGTAATTAATCAAAAATAATTTTATAGCTACATATTCCATATTTCAATTTATAATATACAGTTATGTTGAGTTAATTGTAGCTATTGCCGTTTAAATCAAAAAAATATTATTCTTATTTCAATAGTTTGTCTTAAAGACGACCGGCTTGGTCAGATCGCTGGGTGGTGGGTCAGTGGCCAAGAGGTTATGTACTCCTACCAAGATTCGAACCTTGGTACATACATACATACATAAATCACGCCCATATCCCCTTAGGGGCAGGCAGAGGCGAACTAGCACCCACGCTTCGCCAAATATGTCAAGTCCCATGTGGCGAGCCTATTGCCATTTATCGGGCACAAACTCGCAGTAAATTGCTAGCCTAGGTGGTATAAGAGGAACACTGCTGCCCATTCCTAATCATATTCAGATTTATCCTTAGTCGCCTTGTACGACACCCACGGGAAAGATTTGGTGTAGTGGGGTAGTGACTCTGCCGTCACCACGCGGCTTCCTTGGTAGGGGTTAATATATAAGCATAAGCTACTAACTTTCGACAAGGTGTGTGTGTAAAAAATATTTCTTTATTTTTATTCCGCCGTGCATTCAAACCGGAACAAGGGACAGTTTTGACTGAGCGCAAATAGGATTTCGCCGGCCGCCAATTTCACGCTCCAGTCTACCAAGTAACTCGCCGGCTACAACTGAAATTTTGGAGGTATGCACGAATATAAATTTAAATCACACATTAGCATAAGCTCCGCGTCCGAATCATGCGGTTTGTTTCCATAGGGCTGCCGCGAATGCCCCGTTCCGAATTGACAATGCGGGCTAAATAGCATTAAAAATTCAAATAAATTCCTTTATAGGATTTCCAATTTCTTTTGGCAATAGCGAGTGACCGAGTATAGTGTAGCATAAAAGTATCATTTTTTCATTGTTTAATTATGGTGTAGTGTAGGTTACCAATGAAGTTTTTTTATGATAGCGAGATCGGACTGCGATTGTGTAAACTAAACAATTTTCGCTTAGGCCGGTCCGGTGGGTGACAAAAATGTATTATCCCGAGCTCCTCCGTTAAGCCGTTGGTCCCTGCTGCATCTGCAGTCGTCAATACCCACCAATTGGCTAGCGTGGTGGGTGGCCCAATCACCCTATATAAGAATATAACCATCCATAGAGAAGGTCCGTACCCCAGCAGTGGGGACATTCAATGGCTGATGATGGCGAGTTTTTTAGGGCCTGTTTCATAATCGACATGTAAGTTCGAAGTAGCTTAATTGCAATTGACTTATAATATTTTATATAACAACTATCAAATGATCTGCGAAGTAAGCAATTTAGAACTGACTTGTAAATTGTGAAACAGGCCCTTAGTATAATTGTAGTACAATTGTCACCACCCCTCATCTATTCCCCGGATGTCGTACAAAGCGACTAAGGGACTTAAGATTTGTAGTCTTGACCGTCTTTAATAGCAATCTGGGCAAGATTGGCAGTAGTATTTCTCATAAACCACTTAGCAATATAGTACGGAGATATGAGCTATTTTTTATACCTTTAGCCGATAAGGGCAACCAACGTTTGCCGAGTCAGCTAGTTATTTTATAAATAATGTTTAATTATGCCAAGCGTTAGGTACCTATGGTAAAATTCATTACATTCATACATTTCACCCACTCATTATTTCATAAGACTATAGATAAAACACTTAAGACATTTTTTCCAGACTTTGGCCAGACCCTTTGCCTTGTAACTTTGCTTTGTAACAATTTTTATTGCAGTCAGCTATACGGCGCGTAAGTAGGTACCCTACGTGTATAAATTATTTATGTTGGGTGTATGCACAATTGATTTTTAATAATTAAAATCATTGGTAACCCAGCCCTAATCGGAATGTCCCTGGGTCGCTTTGTTCCGCACTCCCCCGTTGATTGTTTCCTCGGCTCATTCGCTAAATGGCGGATTTAATTCAATACTAGCGTCATTACCGAGCTTGACCAGCTACAATTTGGTTTAAACGCATCATTAACCTCGTAGGTGCAGTGTCTAGTAGAAGTATTTTAAAAATGTCAATAAAAAAACTGAAATGCCTCTGCAATCTTTGTAGGTACTGTAATTCAAATCAAAGCTTTCGTTTGACAATGTTTTTTATAAGTCTTTGTAATAAAATCTAACATTTTTGTTACAAAGACTTATAAAAAACATTGTCAAACGAAAGCTTTGATTTGAATTACAGTACCTACAAAGATTGCAGAGGAACACAGAAACATTTTTGTTGGATTTTTTACAAATGTGTCTGTTGTTTAATTAGACGTACATACATAAATCTCACCTATTTATCGCCGAAGGATTGAATGAACACCCAAGTTTTGCCAATTAGGGAAGGTCCCATGTAATAGGGGGCGAGCCTAATGCCATCTAATAGGCACGTTAATCGCAGTATATTGCTGGGTGGTATAAGAGGAATGGTCCTACCCATTACTCGCTGTTTACCCTTAGTCGCCTTGTACGACACCTGCGAGAAAGATGGGGATGGTCGCAATTGGATTCTGCTGGATTGTCACAAAAAATAGCATAATATAGAGTGAATTGGGTAAAGACAGCAATGAGTACCTAATGGGCGGCAGCGTTCCACCTAGCAACGTATTGCGATTTGCGTGTCTGATAGATGGCAATAGGCTCGCCATCTATTAATGAAATGGCATACTAGAGACCTATATAGCTTCATTGGTGAAAAGTGTCTGTATTCCCCTCCGCCTACCCCTTCGGGAATATGGGCGTGATTTATGTATGTCTGTAGAATGCTTTTAGTTTCATGAATTCAGTCTCCAGAACATTTTCTGAAAACAATTCAATTCCTGAAGCTATGACAACGAGTGAACGCGACTCCTGTCGACCATTCCACAGAACAGAGAGACGTCGTTAAATGTTATCATGAACTCCAGTAAGGCATTGAAATGTGAAACACCTACATTTCAATGTTAGAGGTGAAAGGAATAAACTGACGACGTGGCTGTATGGGCTAGATCCCATTGTTTTCTCAAGTGGGGAAAGGAATTTAAAAAAATAAGAAGGACGTTTGGCGCCATGTCAATGGCATTAATCCAATAATTGTTTTAGAGTGCACTTGATCAGTAAAAGTGATGTTATTTATATACGCAAGGTTTACATTGTTTCATCAGTCGGCTTCATGAAATCACTCCCTAAATGCATTAAAACGTGTAACACGTAATATTGTAATGTTACAAGAGAAATAAAACTAAAGTCATGGCTGTATGGGCTAGATCCCTTTGCTTTCCATAAAAAGGGAAACTTTAAAATAACATCAAAAACAAAATGGATATCGCTGCTGTCTGTTTAGTGGATCTAGTAAAAAATCATACGACTCTGTATCTAGATGAAAAGAACCTTTTTTCGAGCTGCACTTATCGCTCTGCAGTGGAATTCTCTACAGAGCGCAGCGGCGTCCATTACCCCCAGAAGGGCCGTTCTCTAAAATGAATTCCATAGTAAAATCTCCGCTCCTCGTTTCTTATGCGAAGAATTCTCTCTTGCCTTATGAAAATTTCGAAGAACACGACTCTGCTCTTTTACAATGAACTTCAGACGCGGTATAATGCGTCCACTGTGCATGACCAGACGCGCTATAAATCCTATCAGCATTAAGTTAGTCGGCTACGATTTCAAATTTGCTCTGGGTCGTTTCTCGTTTACGTAATCCAAATATTTATAATTGATAGCAAAATTACTCCTAGACTTAAAAAAAAATCGATAACTTATTGTTAGGCATTAATTTTACTTTAATATTTCAAAAATTTCAGCCCTAATTTTTTCAATATCCTATATAAAATTAAATTTAAATAAGTATTACATTCTAAATATTTAATGCTTCTTTATTATTTCAACATTAATGGATAAAAAATATTTAAACTATAATATTCTAGTGACGTAACAGACATCTAAACATAAAAGACAATATTGTTATAGTTACTTGTAGCTTTTCGTACAAAAATAACTTGTGCCCAGAATCAACTAGGACACAATAGCCACGAGGCAAAATTTACGTTCGTATTTCTAACAGTCTACTTCATTCATCAGCGGAGTTCGTCAAGAACTTGCTCGTACAGTCAGCGCTCTGATAACATTATTAACTCCACTGCAATGTTAAGTTTTCAAACTGTGTAACATAATATTAACTAGCTCGTGTTGCCATGGAAACTAAACTAGTTCTATGTTGTGATCAACACGGACCTCGTTAGGCCATAGCCGAGATGCTACTTTTAGTTTTAGATTGGCGATTTTGCGATTGCCTGATACACAATCTAGTCGTTAAGACACGCTTCACGATATTAAATTAAATATAAAATTCTACTATTTAGCTATGACATTATAACAATAATAATATAGATCTCTAGGTCTGGGAGAGAATAAATAACGTAGTATATGGTTTACTTAATTGGTCAATAAGTGCCTAGAAGCACCCGAATGGTGAAGGGTAAACCAGCAACAACAGCATACCTACCCAAAGAGTCGGCTGTAAAACCTAAGTCGCTGTAAACTGTAGGCCTATTCGCTAACTTTTTTTGACAGTTGAAAGTGATGATCACCGAACTATTTACATATCCATTACTGTTTTCACAGGACAAGTGTCATAATAGCGTTATAGTAAAGTAGTAATGGGTCCGTAAATAGTTCAGTGATTACCACCTCAAGTGTCAAAAAAAGTTAGCGAATAGGCCTACTGAGCAGTATAGCTTGGAATATTGTTATCCCAATCACTCTCTCCGTTCATCGCTCTCTCGACATGGTCCTTTCCATTAATTTTCTATCCATTTCCGGTATTGGATGGATGATATTATTATGAATTAAAAGGGAGTTGATGCCTTGATGACGTCTGGCTGATATTAATGAAAGAGAAAACATACTGCACCTACTCCAGATGAATTAGGGACAGAACAAGAAAAAGATAATAGTTTAATAATATATCCATCCCCGAATACTGACCATGAACGCTACTGCCAAGACGAACCAAGCGTCTCACAAAAGGGGAAATCAATTCGGTTGACGCATGTAGTTGGCAATATTTCAAATTCCTTTTGATGCAATATTCTTCTAGACTTATTTCCTTGTCGTAACCACTGCTGCAGTTAGCAAATGTTTGAGTTGCGATCGGATATTTTGTAACAATATCGTTTTTGGGTAGAAGTTAATGGACATATACAGTGTAAGCTTTTCTTTTTTATATTGTAGTAATCTTGCAATAAGCAATGTTCGCTAAGGCCGATGACTTTATGGGTGACCATAAATATATTATCTCTAGATGCTCCGTACTTTAGAAGGGATGTTAAGACGTTGGCCTAGCTGCTCTGCAATAGATCCCGAATATCCCACAATACGTTCTACGCCACCGTAGTAGGTAATGTCCCACTGTCCCTATAGTCTTTAAAGAGAAGGCAAGTGCCCTAGCAGATCGTAAGTTGTGACAATTGTTGGACGAAAGCTATGATTTTCTCCTTCGTGGAAATAAAACACATATTATAACTGTTTCTGTCTTCCGTTTTCTATCTTGTTTTCTATATCCGTCTTGACCAGCCCTCCTGCTAAAAATATTTCAAATAGATTCATCAGCTTAATCACCAGCTTTTATTTCTTAGTGACCTTCTTACCTAAACGTTAATTTTAAATGCTTCAACTGATTCACATTCCTCGTTACAGCTATCTTAAAAAATCCTTAAAAAAATCTAACCGGGTGCCTCTAAAATGTCGGAAAGCTTTACTAACGCGCCGACATCACGCAACTCTTAGTCCGCATTCACAAAAACACTATCATTGCTTACTTCAAGTACTTCAGCGTTTATCGTCTTGATTCATGAGCCATATCTTCGCGGTCCTAGCGATAGCGTTTCACAAAAAACTTCGATTTAATCAATTGCTTGGCTAGCCGCCTTCAATTTGTCGTTTGGAAGCGTCCTATAGGGTCAGCTATCTGGTGCGCTATACTGGAACCTCGCGATCTCGATTGGGGTATTGTAACCAACGAGTCAATCGCTCTCCAATAATCTCAAGGAGCGCTTTAGACAAAATAGTTGTTCAACATTACTGTACCTATCATTAATTTTATCCGAAGGTTAGGAAGACATCGACAAGACAGAAATCGACGACATTTTATTCACTTCAATTTATGTGTCACTGCCGCACTCAGAGATGTCAAGTAACGTTAATGAGTACTTAACGTCAAAAAAGACAATTCAAAACTAGTCGCTATTCTTGCCGGGTTTATGGTCTAGATTTGAATGAAAATTTTTGACATTAAATACTCATTAAAGTTAACTGACGTCTCTGAGTGCGGCAGTTAATGTGCAGATGGTTTATATTGCTTTAAGACGAACAGTTTAAACAAAACGAATAATTGGTTCGAAGGTTTACAGAATAAAACCTCTGGATGCCATTTGTTGAACTAGCCAATGGACATTTTACACGGTACTGTCGAGGAACAGAATCAATTAAAATAAGTGTTTGATCAGCTGTTCCAGTCGGCAGCTATTCTTTCTTTTGTTCCTTGGTAAATATTAGTAATAGTGCCTCCGTGGTGGGTTATGTATAGCTCATGTTAAGGGTTGGTGATGATTATAACGATATAGCCACACATTTCTTTTGGGGTCGCAATAGTCTCGTCCATAAACTTTTATTCATGTCTTCTCAAATAATTATATTATTATATAGGTACAAAATAAAAAAACATGAATTAATATTATAGTCTGTTACATTAGGACCTATGCGGTGTTATCGTCGGTCGCAACGGCAGAGCAGCATACAATGTCACCACCAGCATCTCTATGTGGGTGTCATACAACGATGTAAAGACAGCAATGAGTAAATAGCCTGCTCTATTGGGACCAATCATAATTAGCGAAACGTGGATAACTCACCTTTGCCGAAAGGGGTAGCTTCAGCGATAAATAGGCGTGATTTGATCAATAGATAATAATATAAAATAATATTTCAGATTAGTATTATTGACTGTGTGTTCCTAATTTTAGGTTGCCGCGATCTAAGAATTAATTGTCAAAATAATGTGAGAGAGACAACAAAACATTGAAATATTTTCACGGAAAACTTTCCAAGCGCTGCCTATTAACTTCGAACCTGAGAATGTTGTGGTATAACGAGTCACAAGTAGCAGGCAGTTAGCGCTCCGGCCTGTGGTTGGTCGACTACTAGTACGTACTTGTAAATTCAATTCGGGTTGACATAATGTTTATAGGATCGATTAGGTAAAGTAAATTTAAATTTATGATATAAGGGTATAGTTCCATGCTGGCTCGAGAGCCTGCCTGACAATAACCATCTTTGGGCACCTATGCTGTATCTACCTATATGTACCATCCAGACCAAGGTGCTTTTTGGTCTTCACCAGGCAATCCCTTAGTCAATGACCTGGGGTGAGTTGGGGCTGGCACATTCTATGTCTATTTTCCACTCCCAGTCCAGCATGGAAGCGGCGCCTATTATATGGGACCTTAAATATGAGCGAATCGTTTTTAGTTTCTGCCTAGCCCTTCGAGAATAAATAGGCGGGACTAGTGTTTGTATGTATTAATTCAGTATCACTGGTGGCCTAGACAAATCCCCAATCTATTCAAACTAATAGAATACAAATGTAAATATTTTACACCTTCTGATACGTTTGACAAAACGGTCACCATGTTGATTTCTCTGTTCATATGTCAGTTTCATGCATTGGTATTCTATTAGTTCGAATAGATTGATTGGGCTGGTTTTACTAGGTCTATCAATCTTGGTGTATCAACCAATTTCAGTTCGTTGCCGACAGAATCCAGATGGCCCGTAAAGCGGAGTCGTTAAATCAAAATCTGCATGTCCAACGTGCGGTCTCATAACGTCGAATATTATGACAAGTGGTGTAAATATTTAGCGGGCGGGCCGCCACGCTATTAGGCTGCGTTTCCATAGAAGCGGAGCTGCGTGAAACTGAGTTGAGACAAAAATTGACCAATGATATTGTGGAGCGGATATGAGATGTGTGATTTGAGCAATATCATTGGTAAATTTTTGTAGTCTCAGCTCAGGGCAGCCCCGCTTCTATGGAAACGCAGCCTAAGGCCGGATTCACCAACACGTAAAACAACCGATTAAAAATAACCGTCAGCTTGTGACAGTTCTTCTCGTAGTCGATAAAATGTCAAAAACTGACGGTTTAATAATAATCACCTGTTTAAGTGTTGGTGAACTCCAGCCTTAGTCCAGTGTGCGGTGCCACGCTACAACAACAGACTGTAATAGAATTTGTTGGGCAGCGCGCATTCGGCGCACGTCCGCAGCCTGCCTCCAATTGCCCCCTAATTAAATTACGGCTATTGCAGCCTCCGCGATGTGAAAATTCACACTAACCTTTTGATGCTTGGACGGTGTTTTCTATGTCGCGTTTTCAAGCTTTTTTATCGATTTAAAAGGTTTTTGGTTTAAGGGTTGGTGGTGTGTTAACTGCAGGCTGATTACTTAAATTAATTACTAACAATACGCAATTTAAATTAAGGTAAATGATTTAAGATTTAAGGCAAATGATTTGACTTTGTTCTTATAACCGGATGACTACCATCACCAATTCTAAAGAACGCTGAGATTAGATTCGCTTACCATTGCACGAGATAAATGCACAACTTCAGAACACTGTCTCGTCTCTTGCGATGACTTATCGCGCCTTCCAAGTCACGGAGGCGCTCGAGATACTTATCGAGATATATTTTTAGTCACTGATCAAATGACCGTACTTTGAAGTCGTTCTCTATCCAATCCTATTTGTATAAAAAACGTTAAATGATATATTCAAATCGTAAAATTATGTCACGCCGTGTGGTGACGGCAGAGTAGAACACAATTGTCACCACCCCAAATCTCTCCCGTGGGTGTCGTACAAGGCGACTAAGGATAAATCAGTGATGAGAAATGGGTAGCAGCGTTCCTCTTATACCTACTACCTAGCAAAGTACTGCGACTTTTGTGCCCGATAAATGGCAATAGGCTCGCCACCTATTACATGGGACCTAGCATAATTGGCGAAGCGTGGGTGATAGTTCATCTCTGCCTACCCCTTCGGGGATATAGGCGTGAATTAATATATGTATGTATGTAAAATTATCTAGGTACTTAATCGGGGTTTATAGTTAGTTTTTCAAGAACAGCAACAACCAGAAGTTTTATTGTTCCAAAATCTTCAACATGCAGATTTGATCGGAATCTCCGTAAGTCCCATCTTTTCTTGGCAACTGTTGTCTTGAGTAAGCTACGAAGAGATAAGCCGTCGGTATCCTCAAAATCCCAGGCATTGTAGAAAGCCGCGGAAATTTGGATCTAAGCGCGGTGAGACTTCAATCTAACGACATCGACCGTCGACGGTCATCATCATCATCATCACCAGCCCTTTCATGTCCCCACTGCTGGGGCACGGGCCTTCCCTATGGATGGAAGAATGTAGGAAGATTGGGCCATAACCCACCACGCTGGCCCAGTGCGGGTTGGTGGGTATTAACGACGCCAGAGGCAGCCAGGACCACCGGTTTAACATGCCTTCCGAAGCACGGAGGAACTCGAGATAATAAAAATTTCGTCACCCATCCAATGACCAGCCTTAGCGAACATTGCTTCGTTTTCGCAATAGCAGGCCAAGTGCGCTATGCCACTGCGCTAGCTAGCTCCTCGACTCCAACCTCCATCGACGGTCGCTGTATTGAAACCATGGCATCGAACGATCACATACACCACGGGACACCATATCGATGGTAGATACGTTATATCAACAGTTGGACTGAATCTTATGGATGTCGGTGCAGTAAGTGACCCGTCTAAACTATTTTTTTAAAAACCCTTATCATAGAGACTACAGTAAGTCATGGTGTAAAATTGATACTAACTGCGCCTTATATTCAGCAAATAAAAGAGACACCGTCAGTTTTAAACTATGACTAACTTTAATCGATGTTTTATAAGAACCTTTTGGATGTCGATCCAGTGACCCGTCTAAACAAAACTTAAACCCTCTTAAGCAGACTAAAGTTAGTCATGGCTTAAAATTGATGCTAACTCTGTCTTTCATTCAGCAAATAAAAGTAACAGCATCAATTTTAAAATAAGACTAACTTTTATCCATGTTTTATAAATACGGGGGCAAGCGCTTTTTAATTAAAATATTTGAGTCCCATCATTACCAACTGCCTCCTGTTATTCTACATTTGATTTATGCATGTATAAATTAAATGCAAAGACAGTATCAGAATTTATCAAAAAAAAAATTGACTCATTTTACATTTTTAACAAGTACTTCAATATCAGTGCTAATTGCACTAGGCCGGGGGGCTTGAATAACAGTCCCTACGCTTAAATGTTAATAACTATTGTTATTATAATCAACATTCGAATGAAACAGTAGTCAATTTCCAATATCACCTCGAGCTGGAATAAACTGTATTTTTCCGGGCTTCATGGATATTGCTCCCTCCACTCCGAAGTAATGAGGAATACGATCTTTCCAGCGCTTTAAAGTGGATGTTTCGGTGCATTCTCAAAGCAGTTCCTTTCACGGCAGCCGTTTCATAATGAAAATTTATATTGCCAGCGCAATAAACGGCTTTGCGTCTGTCCAGTAAAGCAAATTATACGCGGCCAGGGAAATGTGCTACTTTCGATTTTCATCATGTTATTACTTAATTTATTATAGCTAGCTTATGTAGTCATAACATCGCCGAAATTTTTGAATATTAGGCAAAGACTAGACTTATAATAAAGAGTAATTTGGTAGAGCAGAATACAATAATTGCCACCACTTTAAATCGATTCTGCGGGTGCCTTAAAAAATAAAACAGTGTTGAGGATAGGGCAGAAATTTTCAAAATTGTATAGTTCTATTTTTTTTGTCACAGCCTTTACAAAACTGTCAAATTTCGCCAAATGTAATTAATAAAAAAATATTCCAAACCAACCCCTCTCAATCTTGATATCTTGAAATTAAAAATTTCATCCAACCAGATATTAATACCGCCGAAAACGTCCCACACTATTATATTTGAAATGAAATCTGCTTATGGTATCACTTTCAATGCACGAACATTTCGTGAATTCCCCCTTCGTCCACATTGGCGTTCGCAGATGATAAAGTTTTCTTGGGGGACCACAAGAACCAATAAAATAAGTGGACGGAGAACATTTTCAATACTTATACGTAGAAACATTTTATTAAAAAAAGTTTTAGGAAAGGTGAAATCGATATCACTTTATCAACGTAAAACATATCATTATTTTATTATTGATTCTATAGATAGTAGATGTACAAAGCGGAAATATCATATATCTCTTTAAAGCTTGATAGCCGTGAGACCGTTTGTATTGAAATAGATATTTAAAAAAAAAAAACTATTCAAGAAAGTTATTTTAAAAGATTTCAATAATTTGAAGTATCTAGTCCAGCAAATGTTTGATGGTGTAATTCTAGCATTAACTTACAATTATGGTTTTAGCACCCAAACTTTACGTTACTTATCAACACCCTCGACATTGGGTTATAGGTATTTAGGTGCTTACCCCTCGCTCCCACCTCTGTCATTCAAACCATGACCATTTTTGTAAAGTGAAAGTACTTATTGGTTTTCGGTAGCTTTTCCCTTAACGAATTTAATTACATTGGTCGGGGAGA
This sequence comes from Cataclysta lemnata, assembly GCA_963931975.1. NCBI lineage: Eukaryota > Metazoa > Arthropoda > Insecta > Lepidoptera > Crambidae > Cataclysta > Cataclysta lemnata. Next base: position 12,878,438 of record OZ008341.1, on the reverse strand, counting down.
GTTATCTGGAATGCATAAAGTTACAATCTTAGCAATTAATACAAAAAAGTGGTCGAAAAATTTCGAAAACATTTGTTTTTTAAACATTCTGACCTCGTTTTCTTTTAATAATCATTATTTTATTTTACTTTTGTTACCGACTGTACAAGCTAAACAGTAGTCAGAGTTTCAATCAAATTTAATAGCTAACTAACAACAAGTCTTAGCGTTCCGAGCCGTGAAATTGTCCCGCCACATAAACTTCGATACCTGTGTCGCATGAGTAAATAAACGGAACAGAGAATAACCTCAAACAACCGCGCGAAACGGTTACACTACTACAAGTACGCGGGGCATGTGTGCGTTACCACTGGCCGTTGTCGCGCACCGCGGCAAGACTGGAAAAAACCGGTTTATGACGCACAGCCAGTTGCATAATCTCAGGGTTAGTGCGACGACGTTCTTAGTAAGCTTTTACTCTGTTCGGTTTATCTACTCATGTGCCTGTGTTCCGTATAAATTTGAACACGGAATCACAACGGACGGAATGCCCGCCGCGATTAATTCGAATTCAGACATCGGGGATGAAAATTTATATGACGCCCATCGGTCGATCGGCCTAGGGTTCGGATTTTAACAAATGACTCCATTGTATCTCGACGGGAGACTTATTGCTTTAATTCGTTCAATGACGCGATGTTGGCCTATAACGGAATAGCTGTGACTCTTGTACCACTTTCGGGGGAAGCTTCGATTGAAATCGCCGAATTGTTTTCGATTCCGCGTCAGTTGGCATGCGGGCGTTGATTGATTTAGACGAGATGTTGTTATTCGTGCTGTTTCAGTAAGAATGTTAATTGATTTGTTTTGCTTTAATTTTGAATGTGTATTTTTTTTACATTTTCATATTGTCTAAATAACAACACAATGAACGGGATATAATATAAAATCGTATTCGGACATCGTAAATTATGACAAATGACGAAAAATTAAGTTTTTAGCCCCTCCTTTTTGAACTATATGGTCGTATAGGCGATTAGGGTTAAGACTTGGATTCGTAATAACCAACAGCGTTCCTCATATACCACCTAACAAAATACTGCAATTTATGTGCCCAATAGATAGAAAATATACTACATAACTCGAGAACAAATTGTAAAGCTATATTAAGTAGTGCAAATAAATAAATTTAAGAACATAGCATTATTAAACTTAATTCTTTATTTTGTTTCAGGTACATACTGCTCTAGAACAGTTTTGGAGCTCTTTTAAATTCCTGCCGGACCCAGGTATTCGTAGAATATTGGAGAAATATACAATAACTAATTATTGGAAATAAAACAACATAAGAAGAATTGAAGAATAAGAATTGCGCATGCAAATATAAGAAAATAATTAATTATTAGATATTACAAATATTAAAATGAGAAAAAATATTAAGGAGCCTCTTTGGTCAGATATTTTTTTATCAATGTATTTTTATTATTTACTACCTATGCCTACTGTATTTTTGGCAAATATTTATTGTCCAGTTTTTCTGACTGCTATTGAATGCAATTATGAGTAGGTACCTTTTATGTCTAACTTTATTATAGCTCTTTGAGGGCGTGATGTTTGAGATAATTCGATAATTCGCATTAGGCCCACGTGCGGTATGTACAAAAGAATTTAATGAGGGACGCAGCATTCGCAATTCGTCCAACAATAAATCGAGTGTCGTGGATCGTTGGATTTATCGGACCGTGGCGTTTCATTTAAACACAGAAGTTTTATTTCACGGCCCGTGCCTGAAAAAGAGTAGGCCTACCCAACCGCATCCGAGCCGAAGTAGTTTTTAATCTGTCAAGTGACGTTTGGACCAGATGAAGCGCCTCCTGATATTTGAATAAAATGTCTGGATTCACATTCATTCACATCGGTAGGTTCTCGTTTTTGCAAGTAATAGGGGTGGATGAAAAAAGTATGAACAGATGTGATTATGTATATTATTTAACGTAACATTAAACGTCCAATAAATCAATCTGAATTCTTAAAAAGTATCTTCCTATCGGATGCAACATCAGATTACAAAACTTTAGCCACTCACGCCATCTAGTTTTCAAATAACTAACAAGTGTAACTGCACTAAGCCACCGAAGTGATAACTAGGCGCTTCTAGAACTGGTGGCTATAAATTTTCTGTATTCCAGAAAAATACTGTATACTGTGTTATTTCCGCACGCAAAGTTGCAAGGCCCACGGAATTGCAGCGCATTGTTAGATGTACAATAACAAATTTATTCAAAGAGAAAAGACGAAGTTGGCCGGAGTTAGAGAGCCTACGTGCCGGGCTTTTTGTAGTCATTGAAAGGAGTTAGCGTTTGTTTTCTAGTGTTTTCGTTTTGTGGTGCCTACCCACGAAAGAGCTTATCCATCGCCTATCTCTTTCTTGCCTTCTTCTCTATTATTTTATGGTCAGCTCAGAACAGTATGTTAACTCCGTTTACCTTATAATTTCTCGCACAATCCATCTGTATGTGCAGTCTTCCTCTTCTCGAGGCCAGATGATTTCCTTTTTATAACTTCAATTCTTCCGCCAATGTAGCCACTTTCAAACTTCATGTCACACATCCAATATTTATCTCAATATTTATGCAATATGCAACATTTATGTGAAACCCCATAGTTGCTTCTTCCAACATTATTTTTATCTGTGGAGAATGTTCTTACCCTACTTTGTATTAACCAACGGAAAAAGTAAGCTGACTCACTGCCGCACTCAGAGACGTCAAATAACGATAATGAGTACTTCATGTCAAAAAATGACAATTCAAAACTAGTCACTATTCTTGCCGGGTCTACGGTCTACGGTATTGAAATTTTTTGACATTAGGTACTCATTAAAGTTTTTTGACGTCTCTGAGTGCGGCAGTTAAACAGTGCTAATTTAGTAAGTTGGTGGTGTCGCTAATTGTGAACAAAGAGTGTTATAGAAAATATTAAACCATATAAGTAAATTGTAGTTCCAATTTCGGCCGCCCGACATGATAAATTGGACGCACTGTATCTACCACCAGCGTTAACGGTCCAAAAGTGATTTTATTTCCATATTTATTATTCCTCATTGGTCAATAAATAAACGGTCTCATTTCCCGGGGCGTTTGCCTACCAACAACGCAACGCAAACATGGAGCCGTTGTTTGCGTAATTTTTTTACGGGCAGAGTAAGGTGTCCCCGGTGCGGCAATAAATTGAAACGGGCACGGTCAACCCGTTGGGTAGGCCCGGGCGGCCCGGCGTCGCCATTAGGGGCAGCCGCTACATGCTCCCAATCTAGCCGCGTGTTGCAATCTTTAAACTTGGCTGTTAGTTTAAGTGGTCCGTGTAGGGTCTTGTTGTGTGGAAGAGGCGGCGAAAGTTTATATAACTATCGAGCAGCTTTTTGATTATTTATATTGATATACATTTTGCATTTTTTTCCAAATGAAATCCTTTTCTTAAGAGTTTCAGAAGTGCGTCCGTGACGACACATCTGGATTGCAGAAATTCGTAACAAAGAGGGTTGTGTCAGGCAGTCCGCTGTAATAGACTGGTGAATTGCCTCGCGGCCGATCCCAGACTCTCCCCACTCAAAGGTTTAGTGGCGTATTCACGACTTTAGTATGGTGCGTAAATGCATTCCACTCCGTCAAAAAAAAGCCAGTCCGCTGTTAAACCTAATTAAAACCCTTGACTTGAGCAGTATGGATTGGAATTTTGACATGGTCCTTTCAATCTCTTTTCTATACATTCATTCGTCACTTTCACATTTCCAGTGTGAATGATGTTATGAATATGATGACTTGTTGACTACTGGTATGAATGGAAGAGATAACGTGCTGCGTCGATCGTAGGTCACCTGGAAACGGGCAAGAAGAAGAAGTCCAATCACTTTGAACGGTATTAATGTCCTGCACCGACCACTTACTAAACTCTAGTTTCGACGCTCCATCAATTGCTGCTAACTAGTAGTCCAGCAAAGGCAGTACAGTCTGAGATATTGCAGCGACCAAAAGACAAAAGACCGAAGCATTGTGCTTCGAAATCTAGGCTTCGGTAGCGACAGACATTTATATTCGAACACTTACTACGTTTTTGGCTCCGAACGCGTCCGGTCGGGGTATTATTCTTCGGTTTCTTCGTTCCCTCTGCAGGTAAGAGGCATTATTATGCGTTGTTATCAAATGTTGATAATAAGCAAATGTGATCTATTTGCCATGACGTCATATTCTGTTATAAGTGTCTGAATTTGAAAAAGTGGCTAATTTACCTCGCCAAATTTAATTATACATACATAATTCACGCCTATATCCCCGAAGGGGTAGGCAGAGGTTAACTAGCACCTACGCTTCGCCAATTATGCTAGGTCCCATGTAATAGGTGGCGAGCCTATTGCCATTTATCGGGCACAAAAGTCGCAGTACTTTGCTAGGTGGTAGGTATAAGAGATTCATCCTTAGTCGTCTTGTACGACAACCACGGGAGAGATTTGGGGTGGTGACAATTGTATTCTACTCTGCCGTCACCACACGGCCTAATATCAGAAGGGACACTGGTGTGAAAACCCATACTTCACCACTTTATTTTATATTGCTTGGATGTTCCCAAGCATTATTGTTAAGTTACACAAGGAACGCTACTGCTGCCTTTCCCGTGAAAACAAAAAGATTTTCTTCAAAAATTACTCAGAACAAAGAAGGTATATTACGGAGCATTAAATATTTAGTCTTCCGGGGATTTTGTGACGTCAATTAATTATTGCTGCGCTTTGCTGCGTTGTTTCCGAAGCAGAATTAACTAGTACAAGCCGAGTTTTACCATTAGTCTCGGAGTAAATCTCCGTCGCTGTTATACAAAAAGTGTTTAAGACATATTTTGTTTAAGAAGTGGTTAAATCTGATTTCTGATTGTCTCACTTGGTCAATAGTTTGGGACAGAATGGCATCTGATATAAATTCTTCTTGAAAAAAATACGTCTTCTTCAATACTTTTTTTGGAATAACACCTCGCGAGTTCAGCGCAGAATAGAAACTTTTTCGTTTTGCCGTGTGGTGACGGCAGAATATCGGTCGCACAAGGCGATGCGATGTAGGCGACCGATATTTTGGTAATAGTTAAACCCTTCGAGGATATACGAGTTTAGGTGTGATTTATGTATGTACCTAAGCTTTTCGATGACGACATGGTAATGGCGTATTATTCTAGAGTGCAGTTCTATGAGCAAAAGACTGCTTTTCGTAATTTTTCTCTCTCTCTATTTTTCTGTCTTAACGTTTGAAATTCGTTGATAGAGCCCCTTAACATTACGTCTAGACAGCTGGTTTTGTAGAAAGTACCGATGCGCTTCTTCTATTCATGGGAGGAGAACCCACCACAGACAGGCTTGTGCCCCAGGAGTAGGTAGGGACTCTAAACCGCTACTACTGTGAAATAAAATATTGATGATTTATTTAAGGTACTAACATACACCAATTACCGTAAAAAAATTGAAACGCGTGTGTCTACAACCCAAAGATGTGTAAAGAAAAATTCTACGTCATCCGTTCCTTAACCACCTACCACGAGATAATGATACATAAAATAATTACGAAATTTATGGAAAAACCAAATAATATTTGTGATTGATATTCATTAATTTCTTTAAGGGTCTCATTATTTTCTCATTATTACAGCAGTGAACATCGAGGAAATATGGTCTGGACTCATTAGGGAGAAACGTTGCTGATTGATTTGCTCGTCACAGTTTAAATAAATATTGAGTCTGTGAAACATCGAGCATATCTACAAGATACTTCGTGGACACCTCTGTATCATTCTTACTTGGGTTTATTTCTATTCTGTTGGTATTTAAATAAAATATGAATATGTAGTTATTAATTACGTACAATTATATTTAGTCACTGTTATTTATTACCTAATTTATTTGTGTATTTATCTAATGAAGGATGTCAATGAAAAGTAAAGTCTTTATATTCCTGATAATTGTATAGTTTACGACATCATTCTTTAACATAATAATTTCTCGAGTAAAGTGAGGAACAAAACTTGCTGAGTTTCCTGCCCGTTCTTTCTCCGAACAAGGCCTCCTGATAGTTTACAAACAGAGGGTTATCGCGTTAAAATTAAAGCCTTTAACGGAGAGACATGTGTTGTTTATTTTTATTTGCTCAAGGCCAGTCAACAAAAACAGTTTTCGTACATACATACATAAATCACGCCTATAACCCCAAAGGGGTAGGTAGAGGTGAACTAGCACCCACGTTTCGCCAATTATGTCTAGTCCCATGTGATAGGTGGCGTGCCTATTGCCATTTATCGGGTACAAAAGTCGCAGTACATTGCTAGGTGGTATCAGAGGAAAGCTGCAGCCCATTCCGCATCACTGATTTATCCTTAGTCGCCTTGTACGACACCCACGGGAGAGATTTGGGGTAGTGACAATTGTATTCTACTCTGCCGTAACCACATGGCAACAACAACAAAAACAGTTTTCTATTGTTAAAAGCCTTAATTTAAGTACAGTTTTTAATTAAAGACAACCATGGCGTGCGTGGCGTTTATTCAAGTTCACAAGGCTTGAATAAATCTTAATAAATTTATTGATGATCTACTTTCACAGTTTGTGACACACTAATAAAAAGTTTATGGGGGTGTCTCCTTGTTAGCTTTGTTTTTTAACGTATTTATTTTTTTCACGATTCATGAGTGTATGTACCTAATATGAATTTTTCTGTATACAGACGGAGTACAAAGACAATATACAATGGGCGACTTATCGCTGTATAAGCGATCTGTTAGTGATATGCGTTCGATATTAGTGCACATAGAAACCTCCCTAAGTCGCCCACGGGGCGAGAAAGGGGGTGGGGAATACTGTATTCTGATCTGCCGTCACCAGAGGCATAGCAAGTTTGATTTACTACATGTTGAAGATATATTGGCTCTATGGACCTGAGCTAAAACCATTTTTTATAGAATTTCTTTTAATTATTTTTTCGGCGAGATATCGGATTATTATGATAAAGATACGGGCTGTCATAATTGATACACATTTTAAATAAAGGTAATATCGTTGGGCAGAGAATGGAGTCGGGGTGGTTAAGGTAAGTGTTAACAGGTTGTGAATGGGTGTTGTAAAAGGATCCCGTAAACCTACACTGTCTTCCTTCTTTACCACACTATGGGCCCGGCACCCGGACGGTGGTCCATGGTAAATCTCTAGAAATTAATAAGAGTTTTCGCCTATATCATTTTACACCTGCGATCGAAGATTGTAATCACTTACAAACAAACCAATAAACCGATTTCCCAATAATAATGCTGATTCGAACCAGAAACAAATTAAACCATGCAGTCTAATAAAAATCCTTTTGGAACTTTTTGAGTATTCAAAATAAAAAAGTTTTCAATTTATTACACATATCGCAGGTGTGATTTGAGGATATACGAGTATATTGCACGCTGCTAATTGGGTCGATTGAGTATAGCGTGCTTCTATTCAGTGTGCTCAATCATCAGCAACCCACGCTTGGTTAACCGGTTGTAACTGATTCAGAAAGGGGAATCGTACGCATTCCCCTCGATGGAAGCCAATGAAAAGCTTTGCTTGAAAAGCTTTCGATTTGAATTAACTGTCGTGTGCCCGATTTCACAGATATACTGTTTTCAATAATGATTTTTTTTTAAATTAAACAGAAGAGACACAAACACTTTCATGCGTCTGCTCCAGATAATGACGAAGTGAGCATTCTGCTACATTCATGCAGCGCCTAAGATTTTTTCCTGAATTTCTTGGTCAATCGTGGCCTCTTGTACACACACGGATTGGTGTCAAAGTCTAAGTCAAAGTCAAAATTCATTTATTCATATCTGGTATGATTACAATACACTTATGAATCGTCAAGACGCTAGATACCGAAAACCCGTGTGTCCAAGAAAAAAAAAAAATAGTAGAAAAAATACAGTGGAGTGCGCAGCATGCCTCAGTCTGTAATGATAGGTCTCCCAAACCCGCCCACGCCCCGGTCCGCAACGAAGCGCCGACCCTGCCGCGTTCAATACCAAGATGGTACTAAACGCATCAGGGCCCAACGCTCCGCTAGCAGAATGGCACGCAAGTAGGCTGTAGAGAAACCCACCATTGTCAACGAGTTATGACATTGCAGGTACATTGTAAATTATGCACCAAATACAATCCCACAACTCGCCAATCACATAAACCGAAACATGCCGCGCACTACCAATCAACCCCCCATCCCCCACCCTACCTATACGGACACACAAGTTTTCAATATCTAGCGAAAAATCTACGCCATCCGTTCGTAAGCTACCGGGAGGCCCTGTTCTGAGAAGAACGGGCAAGAAACTCAGTCGGGTATTTTCCTCCCTTAGTTACATATATAATATATAATCTAAATTCAATGAAAATTTAATGAAAGATGTCAATAGCTTTAACGTCAAGTAATAATAATTAGAGTCACAATTTCTGAAGCTATCAACATCCTTCATTACAGACAGAACAGCATATTAATCATCGATTATATAAAAATAAAAGTTATTTATTCCAAACATCCTTGTCATCTAGATAATCCTGAATTTTATAGTATCCTTTTGCCATTAGTACTTTTTTTACATAAGGCTTAAATTTGTGTTGAGGCAGTTCAGTCAAAGATCCTGGTATCTTATTATAGAAGAGTATACATTTCCCCATAAAAGAATTAGCAACCTTGTGCAATCTGAATCTAGTAAAGGCAAGTTTATTTTTATTTCTAGTGTTGTGTTTATAAATATCACTAATTTTAGCAAATGTATTTAAGTATTTATAAACATATAGAATGCAATCGTATATGTATTGTGAAGCAAGAGTGAGGATATTAATATCTTTAAACAGACTTTTAAGTGAATCGCGAGGCTTTAATAGGTAAATAGCACGTATAGCTCTTTTTTGTAAAATAAATATATCCTGAATATCTGCAGCTGTACCCCAAAGAAGTAAGCTATACGACATTGCACTATGAAAGTAACTAAAATAAACAAGCCGGGCTGTTTCAACATCAGTTAATAGCCTTATTTTTTTTACCGCATATGCTGCTGAACTTAGTCTCTCGGATAAAGTTGAAATATGAGGATTCCATTGCAATTTGGAGTCCAACTTTATTCCTAAGAATACTGTAGAATTGACACATTCTATCGTTTCATTATTAATTGTAATCGGACTACTAACTTGCCTAACATTTGGTAATGAAAATTTTATACATTTGGTCTTCTTAGAATTGAGTAACAAGTTGTTATTTGTAAACCAATCAAGAACTTTGGAAATAGCTATATTGATGTCATCATAATTATCTTTACCTCTGTCTACTTTGAAAATTAATGAGGTGTCATCTGCGAATAGTACCGTATCACATAGAGATTCTGTGTGGAAGGGAAGGTCATTTATATATATTATGAATAGTAATGGTCCCAGTATTGATCCTTGAGGAACACCCATTTGCATTGGTGAACCCGAAGATTCGGCTTTATTAATTACTACTTTTTGAATCCTATCACTCAGGTATGACTTTATCAGTTTCAATGAGGCAGCAGATACACCGTAATGCTTTAATTTTGCTAATAACGTTTGATGTGAAACACAATCAAATGCCTTAGAAAGATCACAAAAGATACCCAAAGCATCCTGCCGATTTTCCCAAGCATCAAATATGTGCTTAATGAGGGTTATTCCAGCGTCAGTGGTGGATTTTCCCCTCGTGAACCCAAACTGTTTAGCATGTAACAGTTTGTTAGCAGTGAAGTGAGAAAGCAACTGGTTCAACATAATTTTTTCAAAGATTTTACTAAGGGACGGTAATATAGAAATGGGACGAAAATTATTGGGTTCACATTTGTCTCCAGATTTAAACAAAGGTATTAGTTTACTATGCTTCATTAAGTTTGGAAAACAGCCGTTATCTATACATTTATTAAAGATTGATGTCAGCTGAGGAGCGATGACATTAATGATGGGATTCAAAATGCTAACTGATAGACCCCACAAATCTTCAGTTTTCTTCATATTTAATGTCTTGTACGTTTTGATAATAGTGTCCATATTAATTTTGTGAAAATCAAAAGGTATATTACATTCGACTGTACTTAATTGTAGTAGAGACAGAGCTCTTTTTGTGCAAGAGTTGAGCTTGCTGGTTACTCGAGCAGGGATGTCGGTGAAAAAAGTTTCAAAGGCATCCGCAACCTCACCATCGGACTCCATAACCTTATTATCCATTTTAATTTTAAACGATCTTTCGCTGTTCCTAAGTTTTCCGGTTTCTGAATTGATAATTCTCCAAGTTGTTTTTATTTTATTATCAGAATTTCTTATTTTATTGCCAATTGAGATCGATTTGGCAGTGTTGCAGACTTTTTTGAATATTTTGGAATAGTTCCTGACGTAGTCTATGAAGGTGGAATCAACAGACGTGTATTTTTGGCTATATAAGTCATAAAGTTTCCTTCTACTTATATAAATTCCTGGGGTAGCCCAGTCACTGAATTTCTTTTTAGGGTGTATTGTTTTGAATTTTTGTTTAAAAATCTTATGAAATTCGTCTTTAATAGGATTAAACATATTATTGTACATTACATCAGGACAGTCATTGTTATCATTTATAAGGTAATTAAGTCTATTTGTAACATTATTTCCAAATAACTGCAACTGCTTTTGTGTTATTGGCCGAAATATTATCTTTATTGGTTTATGAACATTTTGATATTCAACAGTAATTTTTTGGCCAGTATGATCTGAATTAATACAATTTATAATTGATTTATCTAATATATTACAATTACAAAACGCGTTATCTAAGCAAGTGCCTGATGTTGGAGTAATTCTTGTTGGTTCATAAAATGTATAGAAAAGGTTATAGGATCCGAATAAGTTGATAAATCTGTCTGAGTGAGAACAGGTGACTAATATATCTACATTAAAGTCACCAAGGACGGCTAGTTTTTTGTTTTTATTACAAAGTTTATTTAGTATACCTTCCATTGAAGTCTCAAAAAGTTCATAGTTTCCCGTAGGGGGCCTGTATATACAAACAACAATTAGCTCCTCAAGTTCTACACAAGATACTTCAATTATTTGTTCAATAGAATATTGTACAATATCTTTTCGTTCTTTGTATTTCAGTCCTTCTTGCAATGCTATTAAAGAACCGCCTCTAATAGCCGTTTTCCGGCTAAAGGCGCTACCGATGTTGTAATTTTCATAATTCGAAAGTATTTCAGTACTTTTTAACCAATGTTCAGTTAAACATAAGACGTGAGCCTGTATACTATTTAGGTATAACAATAATTCCAGATCCTTACCCGAAAAGCCTTGGATGTTTTGGTGGACTATTTTCAATGTACTAGACTTAGGCAATTCGCTAGAGACTTTCTCTATTGTCTTACGTACTAATTTAAATTACTTGGAATATATTCCACTGTACAATTTTGTACGTCAGAACATGTTTGCTCAATAAAAGCATTGTCAGAACACGATCGCTCAATAAAAGCATTGTCGGAAGATGATCGCTCAATAGAAGCGTTGTCATAACGTGATTGCTCAATAAAAGCATTGTCATAATGTGATCGCTCAATAAAAGCATTGTCAATATATTTTCTATTACTAATGATATATCGATTAGCCAAATTATTGGCTAACGTTTTTAAAGTATAGCATAGCGACATGGCTATTTGTTTTTTGTAAAAATTGGATAGAAACATTCTACCTCCCGTTATACGAAAATTATGGGTCATTTTGTTCGTATCTATGACATGTATTTTATTACAGTACTGTGTCATGGTATGCAGACTTAAATTCAAAATGTATCTTTTATGATTTTCCTCTGATGACAGGCTATTACTGTACGGCAAAGTGTACAAAATTATTTGTTTCACATTTAACAAAGATAATTTTGAAATGTAGCCTTTAAAAGTATTTTTATTTTCTCGGCTCCTATTTCCTATAAATATGATAACTGTGTCAGTTTGTAAGAATGGGCATTGTAGTAATTTATCCATTACGTTCTCAAAGCTACTGCCGGGCATGCAGTAGTTAAATGCTAGTTGGCCACACTGTTCTGAGAATAATTTACTAAAGTTTTTACCAATGTCATCACTAAATATTAAATATCTATCAGTCAATGTACCATTAGAACTCTGACAACTTTTCACACATTCTACATTATTTGGTATTAGTTGATTGCCCACTGCTGGGACCGAGTTAGTCAAACTTTGACATTCACCCGCGGAACTCAGCTGGTTCAGCAGTGGACATGCAGCTATTTGAGACCTATTTTTTTGTAACAAAATACTACATTGTTTTTTGTTCAATGCATCAAACCTGTCAGCATTATAATTACACATATCTTCCATATCCCGACATAATATTTTTTGGTAATTTAAATTTTTTTCAGACAAGACCTCAATATTTTTAAACATTTTCACTATAGATTTTTCCAAAGAATTAAATCTGTCTTCTACCGGTGCGGTGCGAATTCGTAACGCATAAAACTACAACATACATTGCTGCGATACGAATGGTGCAGCAAGGCGGCGAAACAAAGAAGAAAAAAAATCAATTCGCAAGTTCTGGCGATGCGTCGTGGTGAGCTCGTAGATTTTTACGATGCGACGTCGCATCGCAGTTTTGTGTACAAGCCCAGCCGGGCTAAACCGATACACGATATGATAAAGTCATTTATCGCGTTAAACTATCAAAAATCATTGGAATTTAACACTTAAATAACATACATACATACATAAATCACGCCTTTATCCCCTAAGGGGCAGGGAGAGGTGAATTAACACCCACTTATCGCCAATTTATCTAGGTCCCATGTAATAGGTGGCGAGCCTATTGCCATCTATCGGGCACATCAATCGCAGTATATTGCTAGATGGTACAAGAGGAATGCTGCTGCCCATTACTCATTGCTGTCTTTACCCTTAGTCGCCTTGTACGACACCCACGGGAGAGATGGGGGTGGTGACAATTGTATTCTACTCTGCCGTCACCACACGGCTGTACACACACTTAAATAAGCCTATACATAATAGATTTTACTATCAAAAATCCAATAATTTTTGTAAGTTCAACGCGATAAATGGCTATATCATATCGTGTTTTGGTGGTCATGCTAGCCGGGCTGAATGCAGCGAGCTCATCGTATCGTATCCAGCTTTAACAAGCTCGTTAGCCGTCTAGCCCCTTTAGTTTCGTTCGCTTGTTGCACGTGTTCGAAATTGAAATATAAATTACCAAGATTTTATTTCAAAACACTGCAAGAGGAACATTCTCTTACAACTAACTCCTCGAAGTTTCCTCATAAAAGATTTTTCCTGTTTTGCATTGCAAATGTTAGGGTACTTAGCGTTTTTACGTGCGCTTCGAGAAACTACAACTGCTTTACCTTTTTTTCAAGTAAACACACGTTCGAACAGGTTTTTAAATAACAATATATTCGTAGTAGTAAACAGAAAGGATTTTTCCCTGGAGTTTTTGTACTTTCTGATATTTTATGGCGAGTGGCAACGGCAGAGCAGAATACATTCTCACCACCCATAATATATTCCCGCGGGTGTCATCCAAGATGACTATAAAATAATAAATATTTCTTACACTCACGCCTATCATCTAGACCAAAGTAAATATGTGTTCTGGATACTAAATGATGGAAAAATTTTAAATACACATAAAAATTATTAAATATTGAAAATAATAAATATCCATGACTCGGGGACAAATATCTATCTTTCATCACAAAAGTTGCCGCTACCAGGATTGGAACCCGGGACCTCTTGGTCGACAGCCAGCGATCTGGCCATTCAACCAAAACGGCATCCAATAAAAATAATGAGGAATGGGCAGCAGCATCACTGGTACCCATCATGAATTCCGAGATAATCAACTTTTAGGGAGAAAAAAATCCACTTACAACCACGTTAGAGGCATTTGTGTTCTAAGCTCTAAATAGAAAAGTGGCACTTGCCAATCAAGCAGATTGCCACGTATATCACTTAGTCCGAAGAGCGGCATACTGCATTGTTCTCTAGAATGTATACCTCCACTGACGACACGAGTCAACAGCCGCAAGTTCTCTCAGAAATTCGACGCCACAAATCCACAACCTAACCGCATTTAGATGGGCATCCCATTTCATTAAATGCTATTCGTGCTTCTTATGCACTTTATGAAGCTAATCTTTAGAAAATAAATAGCTTTAATGAGCTAATTTTTTACTCTTTCTAATCCGCTAAAAAAGTTAACGTATACATAATTCATAATTTTTTTTATTAAGCTCTTGACGGATATTTATACATACTATTTGAAGTTAATATTGGAAATATTAAGCGGGTCAAAGAGGGTTAGTGTCGGGCAGGCGAGGGGCGTAACAAGATGGTTCTTTCCATAACTTTTCTTTACATTCATTTAGCACTAATCTCGTATAATCTTTCCGGTGTTATGGGTGATATGAAACAAAAGGTAGTGGAAGGCTTATACGGTATCGGCCGTATGGGCCGATATTAATGGAAGAAGAAGACAGGAAATTGGAATATGAAGATGGTGAGGTCATACATATAATACGCCTATTTAAACCCGAGCCGGTTAATGCCATGGTCTAATAAATAAACAGTTACAAGAGTTATATTAATGACAAATGTAATGTAAAGTTATGTAATATTCTGTACGAATGATGGAATACAGATTATGTTTCCATTTCCAGAACAGAAATCTCAATAAACACAATAATTATCACAAAGAGTAAAACACATCTTTCAGCTATTGACATTAGCCTACAAATTACTCAGTGCTCGCAATTCTCTCCAGAATCTTCAGTTCCGGTAAACGTAGGTGCAACTTCGAACCGTATACGATTGCGGTTCGACATTATTACGTATGCAACCAAAGGAACAGCGGAAATACATTTGGTCTAGTGACTTCTCTGGAATCAACCGAGAAGAGATGGAGCGTGTAATTGTTGGTGTGTTCCCTACCTATCTAACATCTGAGACTACGAGCTGTTCTTGCATGAGGAAACAGCAAAGCGTAGGTTGCATTATATGAGTTTATTCTATTCGCCCCAAGATTGCCATTGAGCAGTATGGATTGGAATGGATAAATTCCAATCATTCCTTCACGGATGCGTGATTTATGTATGCAATGAATTACCGGTTTGATGCTTCTAGCCTTACCTAAAGCACAAAAAGATATATTGCTGCTCTTCAAGTTTAAGCTGAAAGCAAAATTAAATCGTACTACTTCAGATGCGGCAATAAGTTTAAAAGTACATTTTAAACTCTTATCGTCACGATAGCTATTTCGGATTCCTATGGGCGTTTGTAAATGTTCAAGTCATAACACATTTCCGTCTTCAATTCCAAAATCGGATAGAACTCGACGCTCGCTGTCTCCGAATGAAAATAAAGTTGGCGCGGCACCGAGGGTCGTAATTCCCTTATCTCTGGCCACGATCCTTTAGATTTAGTGCGCGTGTGGTACGTGATCACTTACACCCAAGAAACCATAGCGCAGATGCCAACGAACCGACGAGTTACGTAAGAAGAAGTTAAAGAAGATAGATATGGAAAGGTGGTCCTGACGATTTTTACGAAAGTCGCTTCAACTATACAATCTGAGCCTTCGCCATTGAGGCTCGAGTCCACGAACACCTAAACAGGCGATTATTATTTAAACGTCGGTTTTTGACATTTTTTTGTATGGAAGAACTGTCATAACTGACGGTTATCTTTTAATGGCTTGTTATACGTGTTGGTGAACTCGAGCCTAGTTCACCAATGCGACCGCTTGAATATAATGTTTTTCCTACAGAAACCACTTACAGGATTTATATTAAAATTTGAGATATTGTCATAAATTTCAAACTATTCCGCTTTCATGCGAGAATTTCAAATGAGGTTACATAAGTCAGCCTTTGTCTACTGCCGGTGTTCCTTCTCCAATTTCCCGGGCATTTTGATTTATCATCTCTCTTTTATTCCACCATTTTAGACACAGACACGGCGAGGGATTAACTCGCTCGTACCATTGCAAGCCAACGATGAAGTTTAGATGCACCAGTGCATTCCTAATCTCCAATAAGTCTCGTACGTATGTTACTGCATAAGCTTCAATTGGCAATTTTACTAATCTACGGATCCATCCAATCGCTAGAATGCTTTCGTTTCAATTGAAACTTCAATCAATTTGGAGCGCGAGCACTTTGGGCGAGATCGGCCATGTTCGGTCATTCTCAAATTGAAGCTGCAATTTCTAACATCCAACACAGGTATTTGATTATTATTTCAACATTTTAATATTTTTTATTTTTTAGTGATCATAGCCAAAAAATAATATAAAAGAGAATGTATATGACATAATATAAATGTAAAAAACATTTTTTACAAAAAAACAATTCTGAAAATTCTTACCTGATGCAGGAACAACTTTTTATTCACATTTATAAAATATTCAAACACAATCTAATAAAATCTAGTAGTAAACAAATTTAGGTGTCAATGGAACCCTATTTAGACTAAGCAAGGTTAAAATCCAGCTAAAGATAGGATAGAACCAGCTGTTCTATAATACATCGCGAATAAACAAATTCCTTTTGCAACAGCTAATTCAAAAGGTACACAATTTGTTCTTAAATGAAGCCAAAAACATTGCCAGCAGATTCTGATATTCTCAGCTCTCAAAATGCGCCAGTCCGGATCACGACGACGTCAGCTAATCCACGGAACGCTTGTCAGTTGAAGCGACATGTATCCAGAGCCATTTGCGTTTTGACTATTCAACTCTTGACAGGATCAAAGCTACGGTTTCATTTTGGAAAAGATCGAAAATGATCGTTTCAAATTGCCAGATCTTTTTGCTAACCGAAACACTTCCAGCGCTGCGTGTGGTATCATGCTCCGCTAAAAGATAGTAAATGTATAAATTGAGTTATTTTTTTGTCATCATCATCATCATCACCAGCCCTTTTAATGTCTCCACTGCGGGGGCCCGGGCCTTCTTTATACATACATACATAAATCACGCCTATATCCCCGAAGGGGCAGGCAGAGGTGAACTAGCACCCACATTTCGCCAATTATGTTAGGTCCCATGTAATAGGTGGCGAGCCTATTATTGCCATTTAACGGGTACAAAAGTCGCAGTAAATTGCTATTGCTAAGTGGTACAAGAGGAACGCTGCTGCCCATTCCTCATCATTGATTTATCCTTAGTCGCCTTGTACGACACCCACGGGAGAGATTTGGGGTGGTGACAATTGTATTCTACTCTGCCGTCACCACACGGAACCCTTCTTTATGGATGGAGGAATATGGCAAGATTGGGCCATAACCCATCACGCTGGCCCAGTGCGGGTTGGTGGGTACTAGCGTCTGCAGATGCATCTGGGACCAACGGCTTAACGTGCCTTCCGAAGCACGGACGAACTCGAGATAATACATTTTTGGTCACCCATCCAATGACCGGCCTTAGCGACACTGATTAGCTTACGTAATCGCAGGCCAAGCTCGCTACTCACTACTCGCTACTCGCCACTGCCCTAGCGAGTTCCTTCCTATTTTGTTTATGCATATTTATAAGACAGACATAAGTACACTGAGGTAAATTAACTTTCGCCAATTAAGTTAGGTCCCATGGTTAGGTCCTGTAGTTTAGGTCCAATAGGTGGTGAATGCTGCTAGGAGGCATGCTGCTGCCCATGCTCATTATTTTTGCAACAAAAGATAGATATGGTCCATAATGATCTTGTATACCTTATATTACCTCACCAATAAAGATATTGGGTAGGTATAGCAATTCTTAAATATACAGTCCTAAGCCATACGCCAAAAACTTCTAGAGCAAACAACATGTTCACATGTTATATATTTAACGACATTCAAGAAAGGTCTAAGCGATATATCACTACCTCAGCACAATTACAACTATCCAAACCAATTACAATACGACTACCTTAAGGTTGACTAATACCTAAAACCGAATTGATTCCCACATAAATTGCAGAGTAACGTTAAGTATGGCATCTACACCGACATTAATATTGAATGAATTGGGTGTAGTACTCTGAGTTGACTCAGAAAGGGCCCAGATAATACCATTCGGTCAGGATTATCATAGCTTAGTGAGAGATCGGAGAGGACTTGGGATCATTATTCAAATCGCTGCATTCATAACAGTTTGGGATGAGTAAACTGAAATCTAAACTAGGCATTAAAGTTAGAGGAGCTCGCGTTTGTGGAATATTCGAAGCACAATTTTCATTGGAACATTTACATAGATGCATGAGTCTCATCTGAATGAATATAACCTATTAAAAAAAGTCGTGCAAAACACCTACATTCATCCATTTTATTATAATATATTATTAAGAAAGTCGTAGGAGCTATGGCGATTGCTTATGATCGCATAAGTTTGTCACGGAATAGATGACCCGGTTGCACCCTCTGTCGCTTATATCCCCCAACCCGAACTGGACTCACGTGATGGGTTTTATGGTCCATTCTCCCTGTAGCCCTCCATCCATACGAAAGGTTTATGCACTTGCAGTTAGGACGTTAAATGGTGATGACGATGTTTGTTTAGAGATAAGATCAGTATGTTGTAATTTCACAGGGCAAATAAAGGAACAAATTAAGGAACGCTTCCAGCCGCGTTCCTTAATTGGTTCCTTTTCTATTAACTGCTTCCAATTGGCATCAGAGTTATTATCAAACACCATATATATTATAATATTAAGACGCTCTATTGACATTCTATTTCAAAGCCCTAGATCTGACACTGTAGAAAATATAGGCGACAGTACTTTAAAAGACTGCCGAGACTCAATATTGTTTCACGTAAATATAGTTAGTAGTGACCAAAGTTCTCTCAAAGCTGTGACAGTCCACGGTATTAAACTCACATAGCTTCCACCCCTTCACGTAGTGCTGCTAAACGAATCTCCCGTAGTTCCGATCCTTGTTCTCACTCGTTTGTTCTCACAGATTCAACTTTTAAAGAATTCAATCGAATCACGGATTTCCATTTTACTTTAAAATACTTCTCCAGTCTTGTTATAAACTATAAATAAGGCCGCGTGTATTCAAAGCGCACAATCCCGGAAAACCCTCCACATGGTAGGCGATCGGAAAATAAATGTCACCCGCGCGGTGACGTTAAGGTGCCTGTCAAGTAGAAAATAGCCTTTATTACCTGCGCAACAAGATGCAATGTCAAATACATGCTTGTAAACTATACTGTTGACTCCTTTCCGTATTATATTATCATAGCTTCAACGATTTAGCGAGACTCAGACACTGTTGTAACTATGTGTGGTACCTACACACAGAGAACCTAGATTTTGAACGCGTATTAATGCATTCTTTGATTAATATGAACAAATTCAAAGACTGTTTGATCTGTTGTCTGTTGAATGTTCCAGACACCACTCATCCCGGGATGTCGTAAAAGTCGACAAATCCAGGGATTGCCCAAGGCATTTACAAGAATAAACACCTTGTGGCGCCCGAAACGGAGAGAGAAAGATGGATGGTTCATCGCAATTACTCTCTTGGTTCATAGGTCTCTCTACAACTCCGCTCGACTATTTTCCATTACTTTTATACTCATATTTTTTAATTACTAGCACCATTCGTGTGATGATATAATTAAAATACACTGGATGGCTTAATGACGTTTGCCCGATATGAATGAAAAACGAATCAACTTTTGAGATCCTCTGCTGCACTTCGTAGTCGGTTTGTAGAACGAAATTAAACTACGGGAATTCTATGAGTTCACTGAGAGTTAATTGAAAATATATTTGGACTGTAGGCTGAATTATTTGTATTACTGCGATAAACCTGCCTGACGAATGTTGGGACACTACTCACAGACTTTTGTTGTAACGAAATACTTAGCCCTGGATGGTTAATAAATTGTGAGCAAAACTTAGTACTTCAATAAAAACCAGGCGAACTTAACAAGTACCTTGGCCCTATCAATCCAAAAAGAGCTTTCCTCAATCACCCTTTAGCCACAACTTTATAAAGGTGCAAACTTTATACGGCCTGAAACAAGGCAGGCAGCAGGTGAAATCCCCCGGGCACAGGATTTATGGAGTGGGACCGACGAACTATATTGTTCGCTAGCGTTTGATGCAGTACCTTATCAATAGATGGCGTTTTCATTGTATGGTCAAATGTAATATTATTTTTAACACAATTGCTCGTAAATTGACTCTTATTACACCGTTTTAAGGTTCATAAATGCAGCGTATTATGGACTCGTGTATAATTTATTACGTAGTAGTGCGTAATTGTATATTTTTGAATGCTTTTTTTTGTTAAATTCTCCCTATATTTTTAGGGAAGCATAGGGTTTAGCTCATACAGCCCTGTCTTTAGTATATTTAGTCTTATTCATGTGTGTGAAATGAAAAAATAATTTTCGTTAAAAGAGGGAAACACATTTTAACGCATCTAGGGAGTTCTTGGCGCGAGTTGAATGGTAACAGAGTTCATGACGGTGACCGAAGAGGTGGTGAAAACCACTATAAAATTCTCAACGTCAAACACGGCACGACACTTTTATTTCAATGATTCTTTATAATTGAACATCAACACGGATCATCAAAATAACACCACTTTCATTGCACAAAATCCACTCTAAAACAATTTTTGATTTGATGACAAAAAAATTTGACTGTCACCATTGAAACGCGCCAAACACTCCAAAGTAGTATATGCTTATTGAGTTTGTCTGGACATTGAATATTTTTACAAATATTTAATTATTTTAGAGTAAAGATGATAAATAAACATTTTATTCCATGTTTATGAACTTAAATTAACCTAATTATTGTTTATATTTTTATAAAAGTGCATTTGATGAGAAAGGAAATGAGCATTTTCGTGGTCGATCTACCTCGTCAGTCTCTATCAATAGGCTAAATTTGCCACCAAACTCTCCCAAAATGCATTAAAACGTGACACATCGGCGTTTAAATGCGGTTAATACTGAAGAAAGTAGACTACATCAGATGAGGCTGTATGTGCTGGTTCCCTTTGCCGTCCCTAGTAATAAGGAGAATTAAAAAAGAACAAAAACCAAACTTGTAGGCGACATTTTCCGTAATTATTTGGTATTTTTGGTAAAGTTATAAACAATACAGTACAGAGTAGGTAGGTACCCATAGGAGGTAGTAGGTACCCATAGCTGTGATGTTAACATTCAAGATTGATGAAGTAGGTAAAGATCCTGTTTTCACTGATAAGTTTCAAGTCCATTAATCGTTATTGATAGAAATTTAGAAACAACACAACACTAAGTAAACTTACACTTCTAAAGTAGTTCAAAGTGAAGAAGAACGAACACTGTTTCGAATCGATACAACATGACCATCTTAATACGGCCTAAATTTCATGCAGGCATCATGCTTACATGATTCAATTAATTAATCGTATGATGCATTTCATTTACCTATTACGAGGTAATACATTTTCAATCACATTAGCTCGTGTCACGATCGGCGCAAAGACCCAGGGTTACACTCGTGTCATAAAAGTGATTTATAAACCTACGGACTCTCGGTTAGTGAACCCCCCGTTAATTCAGAACTCCGCAACAAACTTTTTGATTCATTAAACAGTTCCGAGTCTGTTTCGGGACTTTTATTAAGAAAATTTCGCTTTTCCGTTGAACTGATTTAACGGCTTAATTAGAATCGGGCTGGAGTTGTACGTTATGTAGACAGTGAGTCTCGTTTATCCGGAATGAGTCCTGCGAGACGTATGGCGCACAGGGGCGGTAGCAACTAGACAAACCTACGAAGGAGACCAGTCTGGGCAGTCTGGCATTTCTTGAACTGAGAGGACCTCGCTAGCGCAGTGGCATAGCGCGCTTGGCCTGCGATTGCGTAAACTAAGCAATGTTCGCTAAGGCCGGTCATTGAATGGGTGACCATACATACATACATACAAAAATTACGCCTATATCCCCGAAGGGGTAGGTAGAGGTGAACTAGCACCCACCTTTCGCCAATTATGTTAGGTCCCATGTAATAGGTGGCGAGCCTATTGCTATTTATCGGGCACAAAGGCGCAGTACATTGCTAGGTGGTATAAGAGGAACGCTGCGGCTCATTCCTCATCACTGATTTATCCTTAGTCGCCCTGTACGACACCCACGGGAGAGATTTGGGGTGGTGAAAATGGGTGACCAAAAATCTATTATCTCATGTTCCTCCGTGCTTCTGAAGGCACATTAAGCCGTTGGTCCTGGCTGCATCTGCAGTCATTAATACAACACGACTGTAACTATATGTAACTGATGACTGTAACAAATATTTCACATTATGTTATTTTACAAAATTAATTACAAAATAGTCAACTGAGAAAGCGTTTCCGTTCAAACGTCTTTTAACGTCATAATTGTTTAGAATTCAGTATTTTTTTAAGTGCACTTTTATCGTTTTTATGTTTATTAAATGCTTTCTAATATAAACCAAATATTTACCTTTTTCTTAAAATTTATTCCGAAATTTATTGATTTAAATATGTACTATATTTGAATGAAACCACCACAATACTAAAAGCGGTGTGCGGTCGTGATAAAGAGATTAACTGCTAGCCATTGAGCTGTGTTCGGGATTTAACGTTAACAACTCAATTGTTAATTAAAAACCATAATGATATTATTATAAATGCGAAAGTTTAGAGGTTTGGTTTTATTGTGATCTCAGGATTTTACTGTTTCGAACAGATTAGAATAATATTTGAACTTCAAGAAATAATTTAAGCCTAAATGAAAGAAAGGATAATTATTTATGTCGAAAAAAGACTTTCTTTATTATTTTGACACAGATAAAAAATCACACGTGCACACTCACACAAGCACGGGTGCTGGTATTATCCACTTAACTTTTTAAGCAATGCTCAAAATTTGAGTTGCGTTTCTGCATAAGGAGGAAGACAATTAAATTAATGCCTTATAGAATTTTGTTTGAGGTGTTTAACTCAGTTTCAACTTACAACTTTCTACACTTCTGAATAGTAAACCAACTCTACCAACTTTTAATAGTTTGGCAAAATTTAATCCGTTATTGTTATTTTCATTTAACTTGTAACTTACTTCCCATTTCGGTTTTTTCTCATTATGAATGTGTCTCTGGAAACCTTTTCACTGGTGCCAATTTTCAATTCCTTGATAAATGTAATCGTGATTACGCTTAACGAAATGGTTACAGCTTCGGATATTCGTTAGCCGTGTTCTAGAAGATTTTGAACGTACAAACTTTATTTTTTGTCCCTGCTTAGACAGATTTATATCCAGAACATTTTAAGACGCTGACTAAGACAATTTAGTATATAAGCAGACAGACAAACAAATAATAAAATATATCATCGATTTAACGATTGCCTATTAAATATTTCCCTGAGAGACTCTTTAGAAATTTCTGAACGCAGTACTGTACAAAAATTGAACATAAAAGTTAATAAGTTCAAAAAGCTTTTCAGGAACGTGCCTTACAAATATAAGGTCTCGTGACTATTTCTTTAAGAACGAATTCACGATTCCACTCGCAATGAAGTTGAAAATTGGCATTACTGTGGTAACTAGCGAATATTTGCACAAGCGACTGCGAGTGAGATCTGAAATGAGAAGTAAGTTGAAGGTGTTCATTATGAAACGTAGATTCGTGTTGATTAGGCAGGCTCTGTGAAGGAATATTTGTGCAAGGAATTTATTTTGGCATGAAAATCTATTGTAGATACAGAGTTTCTAGTGACAATATGCTTATGATATCTGTTGGAGATATTTGGATTACTTTTTTTGGAATGGTACTACAAACCATTTGGAGTCTGTGTTAACTATTAATGTAAGAACTGTGGGATGAAACCGGGTGTTTTTACTGGCGAAATTCCAATCTGGTCGACCATTCCATAGTGCAGATATATTACGTCATAAAATGATATGAACTTTAAGAAGACAATTAAATATGTTAATCATAGATATAATGATATTGAAAAAACAGCTTGATAAATTGAACGACAGTCTTTCGAATTAGAATAATTATAGAATTAGATTAATAATCAGAACGTTTCGAATTAGAATAATACAAAAAAATTAAACAAATAAAAACGGACCTCAAGAACATTTCTACACATATTTTCATCTTTTCAAGTTATACCAAAAGAAAGTTTAATGTCGATTTAAATGACTATCAATTTGTTCGATTTTAATTTTAACATTATATAAATGTTAGAAATATTAGTACAAAGATTTTGGGGTTAGAAAAAGAATTTCGAAAAATTTATGATCTTGAAATTTATTTCTACACTGCGAGGGTACCCGTTGGCTTACAACGTGAAGTGTAAAGGTTAGAAGAATTTCGGCAAGTTAATTAGTGTCTTGGGTGGCCGAGCGGTCAGGCACCTGCCCGGATAGCAGCGGACGCGGGTTCGATTCCCGCCTCAAGATCATAAATTTTTCGAAATTCTTTTTCTAACCCCAAAATCCAAAATCTTTGGACTATCAATTTGACATCAACGTAAAGATTTGCTCTCTTTTTAATAGAGTTCGCGTTTTTAACGTTGTTTTAGGAGGAACTCGATGGAGTTGTGGCTATGGGCGATGTGGCGATGGCGGGCTTAACCATCGGTTACGTAAACTAAGCAATATACGCTACTCTCAACTGTAGGATACATACTTTGTATATTTTGTGACAGGGTTCTGAGACGGTCAATCAGCTTGCGTCAAGCACGTGGATTTTCTGTATATTTTTGTTCCGTTATTAGGTGAAACAAATCAAACAGTAAAAAGAGTTCTTAAAAGCTTGACTCAAGCATCAAGCAAGCCGATCATAATTGTAGTGGTACGTAGACGATCATAATGCTTGAAGCAAGCTAAAATCGGAATGTTTGACACCAAGCTACACAGTAAACATAATATTTCAGATCTTTCCTACTTTTAATCCTTCGCAATATAACATCCTTGACATTGCCTGCATAGCTCACGGATTACGTCAAAATTTTTGTGGCTTCCCGCGTTCCTGCTATCTACTCCCACAGAGAATACCATTTTAAATAATTTTCATATTTAATAACGCCAACTTTAGTACAGATCTACCAGAGATCCACAGAGGAATATTAGGTACGAATTCCTTGTGTTAATATTTCTTATTTCTTTCAATTCGCTTGACAAAAAGGTCTACTAGGAACTATGTATGATAGTAAATGAATTGTCACATACAGGTACAAAAGCAAAACACCCAACCTTACCATGATGTAATAATGATGTATGGCGTGCTATTGTGTGCATTAAGCTACTTACTTACACAGAGATACGTATATTACGTAAAATCGTGCCGGCGAATACAGCCATTGACTTTTGGCGCGTGGTAATGGACTTTTGGCGCTTTACTGTACCTACAGAAATTTTGTGGATGTAACATAAAACTGAGTTCCCTATTTCAAGGTTCGCTGTGACATAAAACAGAAGGAACGGCCTATGTTGGTGCATAGATAAAGTAGTGATATAACAAATTGAAAAAGGACGACCGATATTTCCATATTGGCAAGTGTCCAATAACAAGTGCTAGTTGACTTTTTTATGGTATTACCGCTTGAATCACTGGACGTTCGGCTCTTTCTATATAATCCTAAATCATGCAGACCATTTTTGCAGAGAATTTTAAGATATCTACTGGTTTTAGATTTTTTTTTTATAAAATTTACCGTTTTCGAGAAAACTCCGAAAAACCTCAAATTTTGACCTTTGACTCCGAATAACTTTTGTAGCACACATGGGAGAGATGGGGATTTTTAAAACCTCAGCTCTCCAACAATATTTTGCTCTCCGGGAATTTTTGTTCTTTGACCACTATTTTTATGTCTAAATTGACCGGACTATATAAGTTAAAACGAAACCTATCAATACTGTAACATACATAAAATTGGGATATCCTCGTATCTCAGGCAGAAGATCTCCCTCCTCATGACTTGTTTTTAAAAAATATTAATTTAATTTAAAAAAATATATATAAATTATAATTGCTACAACAAACCAAACGCCATCTTACACCAGGTCCCATGTAACTTTGATGGCAGTTATTGCTGCCCATGCCTCATTATATTATAACTCACGATACCCACGAGAGAGACAGGTTTGGTAACAATAGTATTCTTTTCTGCCGTCACAACACTGCTTCATGCTGCATAATTTAGTAATCGCTACGAACGTGCACAGCTCACACAGTATACTTAAAGTATGTAGATTTATAAATTCCAACTAACTTTATCGTATATCCTAGCAGTTTTCTTTTTCCACATAAAGAACTCGTGTAAAGAGACTTTAATTTAAAAATTGTCCGAATTCCAACGGCTTAGAGAATGTGAGCTAAGAAGAAACTAAAACTACAATGTACCATTTCATTCCGCCGCGACCAACAATTTCAGACAAAATGACAAGCTCACTCTTGGCAATGCTCCCAAATAGGTCCATGTTATATAAACAGTGGTGGAAATTGGCTTAGCGTTTATACATTTCTTGGACTTATGGGTCCATTAACGGGCTGTGCTTAATCGTTTTTATAGTGCCATAAAAAAAATGTCGATTAACGTGAGTGTAACATTCTTCAGAATAGGATCAACAGAGTGAATGAAACGCTGGCTCTTAGCCAGGCCCGAGCCGGGCGCATTGACAATTCCACACATTTATAAAGATTTCATTTCATTTTAAACGCTCGAATCGACTGCTCAAATTCACGTCCACTATAACTTACTTAGTGCAACTGTATGTGATGGTTTGACTTATATATCAAAGAGCACAATAAATTCTTATAGATGAAAATGGGAAAATGTCGTATGGTGACGGCAGAAAAGAGTAGAATAATTTAAAGACAAACTGCGATGAGCTGAACCGTACTTGAGATTACTTAATGCAGTGATAGATTCGTTCGGTTGCAAGTTGGAAACAACTGCATTAGACATCTCGCATCTGCATTGCAGCACGTAGGTAAATCTTCCAAATCCTCCGAGCCGCTGGTCATAAAACTCGAATGAAACTTGTGCAAATCCCCCCCGGATAATTATGAGGAACACAGTAGCGGACTCCCAAAATGTCCGGCGTTGTCACCGTCTCGTGTAGCCCGCCATTAATCTAGCGCTGAAGTTTAGCCTGAACACTAGACACTTCGTATACAAGGACTGTACATCTAAATGGGTGCAGGGTAAAAAGTTTTACTTGAAATTAGTTGGCGCCGTTTAATCCTCTTGATAGAAAAACTTTCGACCTCATGTGCAATTCGGACGCTACATTTAGATAAGTTCTGTAGAACGTGTGTCTAAGACGACTCTTACATAATCTTACCAAATATGGCTGGGTGGTAATATGTTGAGAAGAGACCCCGTAAACCTATACTTGGGTCAAAAGTCCAAAGTGCTGCGACTGATTTCCCTCTCTGCCACACTATGGACCCGGCACCCGCACGGTGACTCTATGAAGTGCTTGAGAGTTTTCGACTCGTCCTGAGATTTTAAAACATCACAACAAACCTATTTTCTCCGTCACGTCTTTTTTTGTATTATTCTCTCCCAAAAACAGGGGGCCTACCACCTAACTCGATTGCTGATTATAGCTATATTGCAATGCACTGCTTACGGCTATAGCAGCCATACTGAATTTTTAGGCAGTACGGATTTTGTGCCAAATTCATACAAAATCATTCGGTGATCATTCGTTCAAAGCCATCGCTAATAGTTTAGGTACATTTGGTGCGAAATGACAGCATGACGTCATAAACTATAGCTTTTGCTTTAGTAATCGAGTTAGGCGGTAGGCCCCCTGGTCGTACATTTTGAGAACAATTACAGTCTCTGTCTTTGTTTTTTGAAAAGCATAATTTTAAATGTGTGAAGGTTTTATAGAAAAATCCCATAAGCCATTCAATACCACAATTTCTGTCACATCACTGTGCCAAATTGCCCGTCTATGAGACAATAAATCCTTTTTTTCTGTGTGCCAGGTGCTTGTCTTCCGTAAGCTGGTTGGGCGAATCCATGCCAAAACTGCAGTATTTTGAACACGTTTGCACTATATGCTGCAGAATCACCTGTCCCATACTGCCTAACTCTAATGAGAATTCCAAGATAATTTGCTACTCATTCAACATATTGCTGCTCTGAGAAAACGAATAAAGACACCAACATTTCCTCCAGGCTGGCTTGAGAGCCAAAGAATAGCGTAGACTGTGCCAGCATTTATTCATCTTAGGGAAGTCGTAAAAATCGACCAAAAAATATTGGAGCAACTGAATAAAGGAAGGCAAATAATAATTTATCCGGAGAACACCCAGGCTACTCTCGCTGTGGCATGTAACACGTAAAACAAGCGATTCAAACATAACCGTCAGTTTTGACAGTTCTTCCATACGATAAAACGGATAATAATCGCCCGTTTATGCGTTGGTGAACTCTAGCCCTATAGTAGAGTTGGTGTCATAAAATTCTAATTTGCGCCTGATTCGCATTTCTATGCTCTTAAATATTGGAATTTAAAGCACTTGTTTCGCACAACAACCCTGCTGTATGTTCTGCAGCATTATTTTCGAACATTTCTACGTTTCAAATTACCTCATTCGTCACAGTGTACAGTCAACAGCACGTCAGACTACCACAAAATGGCAAAATTTCTCAATCGATTTTGTTCTCTATTCTTACCAAGTTAAGGTTGCCAATCGATTGAAAAAATTTGACAGTTGTGGGTAGTCTGAAGTGACGTTGACTGTACGTGCTGGACTGATGAAATCTCATTTATCTGCAATTCGGCGAGCGCATCCAATAGTCTAATGACCGCCGATTCGGAATATTCTCGTAATAAAAAAAGCGGGGGCACTCCAAAAAAATCGTATCTTGTACAGCAGTTAAAGTAAGTTTTACGGAGTCGTAAAGTTGGCGACGAGCAAATGTACAGACTGGTGTGAACGTGTTCGCTTCTTGGCGTACATCCAACTGAATTCAAACACAGTGAATAAATAAGGATGGGTATAGAGAACCTCTGTGGGGACGTTGATCGAATTCGCATTCCTCGCACATTTGTATGATGCTCGTGTATTATTAAATGCCGCTTCTGTTGCTGTTGTCACTGCAGTAATTGTTCCTCAAGCAAATATACCTTAACTTTAATTTTCTTTGAAACTTTTGAAGTTTCCCCTTACATATTTCACCGTACAACCACGCAATCAAGCATTGAACGCACAAACATAATTTTGATTATTTCTATAATGAATACGTACCTTAGATCAACCAATACTGATTTATTGAAACTTAATTACAAATGTTAATAAGCTAGTTAGCTTTAGATCACAAATGTTTTACTATTACCGAATTCGAGGAGGTTCTACGGAATTTCTTCTTAATTACTTACACTATTTTCTGCTATCAACTTCGAATCTATTAAATGTTATTGAAAAAATAATTGACACAGGGAAATATTGGCACTCATATTAAATTAGATGAGGTATTAAGGCGGAATCCGTTTGTTGTTGAACTTTATAGATTTGAAAATTATGAAGCAAGCTCCTCATACTTCTTTCTTACTTTGGACTACTTAATTTAAAATTGTACACCAAAGCGATTTTGAATATTCAGAACAGGCCTTAATTACTATCACCAATGTCACCACTGACGGAAAACCTTTCATATATCTTCCTTATACCATATTATGTTTTAGAGACTGGGCCATACAACGGCCGCTAAAGAATGCCAAGTGCGGGTTGGTGGGAATTTTTTGTTGACCAGCCTTTGCCAACATTGCTTA